>OZ005741.1:21742277-22254708 GCA_963930735.1 Dioctria linearis
AATCAGAACATCAGTGTCTGATGTGGGACTTGCCTAATGGGTTTTGGAGTTATTTTAAGTTTTCTGTTAAGGCATATATTATGTGCTAATTTCCAATATTATCTTCACTAAATTTGATATAAATGTGGTTTATAACGTATTTTAAGAACTTTTTTAAAATCTACTACACTTGCACTCATTTTACTTACAATTTTTTGCATACATAAAATTTTGAAAAAGTGGGATCCCTGCTTAAGCCCCTTCAAAAATATAAGCGAATTTGACAATGAAGCTACAGTTTTGACAATAGAGTTCTCCCTTCATCTCACTTACTCCTATGTATAATGCCCTGCTCTTGAAAAATTACTATATATTATATGGCTTGAGTAAACTTCACTTTTCATACCTATGTAGATATTAACAAAATTATAATTGCGAAAGCTTCACATATCTATAAAAAAAAAATATACAAGTAATATATTTATATTTTTTGGTCAAAATATTTTTATTCACTTAAGGAAGAAAGTCCTTATAATTGGTTAATGTTAAATTTTAGCGACACTCTAGATGAATATTTATAAATATGTAGATCAATAGATCGTCATTAGATCGTTTAAGTTGTTTTTCGCATTTCTTTTTAGACTAGTTCTTCGGAGGGTAGGAATTTCGTAGCCATTTTTATATTGTTTCTGGATTATGGAGTTTTTGTCAGTATATACTTGAAAAATGGCTGGAATTTTGAAGCCTCTATATCAACGCACTCTCAACCAGTACCCTTAAAATATACGTGCAAAATAGGAATTTTTTTATTGGAACCTATGAAAGAGCTGCCCGATTTCATTCATTTTCGTAACATATATTTATAGCTTCAGTTTTTATATATGTATGTACGAAGAGCAGGTATGTACATAATTTCAGTTCTTTCACACTACACACTTTAACATTTTTTTTTTTTTAGATTTTAGAGAGAATTATTCTGTTTTATTGTTTATACTAGTTTGTTAATGCATTTGCATAAAAATCATAAAATCAGCTAGAAAATTTGAACTTTTCGGCCTAGGGATCCTTAGGCCTCATATTGATCTCTAGGCCGAAAAGTTCAATTTTTCCAAATACATATATTTAATTTTTCTGAAGAGATAACCATTTTGTATCTCTGATCACCTTCCATAGAAGTTCAATGATGGATTCTGCATTAAATTATTTCAATAAATTTCAGACTTTAGACGAAAAATTTTCATTTAACTAAAATCTGCATTTTTGGCTCTTAATCTTTTTTAACTTCCTCATTTTTTTATAACCAAAAATATTCCTGTCTTCAACTTATATTACCTATACCAGAGACAGACTTGCAATTTCAATATTGAAATTTGCGCTAAACCTCTTGGTGTACACTCCGTATGCAGTAGATTGCGAAAAATGTACACGGTATACGAGTTTATTGCAATATGACTCTAGTTGTAAACCATAATCATTTAATACACGAACCTTTTAGAACCGAATTTTATACTGCAATATTGGCTTCAACTCTTCTGACCTTTAATATTTGACACTTGTCAAGTTGAAGTGTCGATTTCATTTTTATTTTCCATATAATTAATCTCTCAGTATCGTAAACCGCAAGTGTGTTTCTGAAATTTTATATTGATTGGCATAATCAATAGGTTTATCAATATTGAAATTGCAAATCTGTCCCCGGTATAAGCTGTGACGTAATTTCGTCCACTAATGTATACACATTTCTTGAAAGAACAGAGAGAGGAGAAAGAGTATTGTGTTCTGTCAAATCCCTCGAGAATACTTCACAAGCCACGAAACAGACTCCCTCACTACCACATAAGAGCCCCAACGGAGTCTTAAATGTAAAACTGAAAAAAGTTTGATTTGAATAGCTCCTCCGCTGTAAACTACTAGTCATACAGGTGGTTTGGTGTTTTGATAATCTTAAGCTTTTATACCTTTCCTAACAAAATTATTTAAAAAAATTATCTTCCTCAAACAAAAACTCTCAGCTGAGTAATCATTGCATATGGCGCTGTGCCGTCATGGCATATGCCAACGGCTCATGATATCGAATGTAGCTGCCTACAGATTGAGCTGAGAGTTAGGGAGCGTAAAATGGTTACTTTGTAATCAATACTTATATTTTATTATTTTGTTAAGTAAGGTATATAGTAAGTGTAGTTTTTGGCAAGGTAAGGAACCAAGCTGTAAAATACTAGAAGACTATTTTCTGGTTAGTAGTTAAGGCTATATAGTAAATATAAAGTCAATGTTTGGCACTTTTCCATAAGTATCAATATAGAACATTTTTAGAGAACAGACTCCCAACTCACACATATAGATTTCTGTTTCACGGCTTGGGAAGTATTCTCGAGGGTTTTGGTTCTGTGTACCGTGACTTTTCGTTCACTAATGGTGAAACATGTTTCGTAATGAGAATAGCTTGTATTTTCTGTACCGTGACACAAGCCTCCTTTTCATACATTTCAATACCTATGCTACTTATTCTTATGACCGACATGCGTATAGATATCTAAGTAATCATATCGGGATATTCCGAATATCTAGATATTAGCCTGACAAACATAAAAGGTGGTATTGAATTGAGAAACAGTACTTTAACATTTCAATTCAGTTGACAGGTTTCTAGGCGTAAATGGAACAATTGTAAATATACGACAAATTCAAGATTTGTAGCAAAAAAAAAACTGCGTTATCTTGCAATAAGATCTTACATGAGGTGAGGTGCTAACTGTATCGGCAGATGTTGGGTCTCAATTCACAATTTTGTGTGAAACAAATAAAAGTGTGGTCGAAGGTTTTTTTTCATTATTTTTCCCGAGTAGTGAATATTTTGACCCTTCCGAGTCCATGTTAACAAAAAATGTTTGGTTCTTCTTCTTCTTTTTTGCTTTTTTGCGAAACAACAGACACATTTTTGCTTCATTGTAAAATATCTATGCTGAGCGATTGACCTTGGACGTGAAGTCCAGACTGCCAGCATGAGCTCACAGATCACTCGGTAGACAGTGTTGAAGTGCAGGGCAGCACACTAGCTCGCCTCGGCTATTGGCGGAGAGTGTGGGAGGGTTCCACGAAGACCTGCCGCTGTCACCTGCCATATACAAAAATGTTCGTGCCAAAACGCAAAAGCCGCAACACACCCGGTCCAGAAGGGACCTTTACACCACTTACTATTACCTTCGTGAAGGCGCACATGATAGGCCTTCAGCCCCATATCCCCATACCCCATATCCACCCAATGACACTGAGGGCAGCAGTTATTTTATTCAGTGTCCCAATGATGATCTGGAATGAGGAGCGGACCTAGTGAACCACTGCCACCGAAAGAGGGCTCCTGGAGAGTGAGGAAAGCGACACTTAAGCCGTCATTACGTTACAAAATAATTTTATTGAACGCCTAATAACAATAATATAACCCGAATTCTATCTGACGGATTTTTTTTATGGCTACTTTTATACAAACATACAATCGTTAAGGACTATTTATCTACTGATTTCATTTTTTTTGGGCCTCATCAAATGCATGAGCTCACATCAAGACAGTGATTAGGTGACCGCTAAGAGCGTTACAGTGATTAACTATCCTACGTTCTATTACCTAATTTTAATCATATTAACACGTCTAAATTACGATGGCTATTAGTCAATTCGACCCTCCTCCCCCCCCCCCCCCCCCCTCCGCGTTTTCCAAGGATGGCACAAAGCTACTGACACTGGTTTACACTCAGGATAATAGTCGAGTTACCTGGAGATCCTTCCAAGGTAATGATTTGTACGCTCAGTAGGGATCCTGAACACGACTTTCAGATGTATATTTCTCAGCCTGTTCGTCGTAGGTTCGCCGTAGGTCTCCACCGTATAGCGTTCACCCTGCCGTGGCGACAGGCTTCGACCTCGCGCCTGTGACGGTCGTTCTTCCAAACAACTACAATTTTTTTCTGAATGGTGTGATACCTGACTGAGTGATTATCACTCTCCAATTTCTTCGTCCACTATATAAATTCAGAAAACAAAATGTAGCTCACCACTCGTGTTACACTTTAAAAAGCTAACCTCACTTACCCAATATTAACAAATAGGTCGAAGCCTTATTAATATTATTAAATGCATGCTAAGTAAGAAATAGCGGGATAAAACGCTGACCTTTATGACGCTAGTTTTTAAAGAAAATAAACGCTAGATTATTTACCCTCTGGAACTCAAAGAACACGAGAAAAAAATTCCGTATTCCGGAATGCAAGACAGACTCCGTTCTCCTCTTCTTCCTTTGTCACCATACTTGGCTATATGGAAGCGCTCCTCTGTGTAAATTAAGTGGCGTTCGGTAAGCCGAATCAGGTCGCACCGTCCACATAGGCAATAGCTATACATGTAGCAGGCTGTTGCTAGCTTCAGTGTAGCAAACTGCTGCATACAGAATGCTACGACCATAACAGGGCAGGGTTGTCTAGTCCACCCGTGGTCTAGACGACACTGAAAAATTGTCGACTGAGCTAGCCGGTCTTAAAACATAGGCCACATTGCTGCGGGTGCCCAATGTGTGACTCGACCCACGACCCATACAAAGCATTTTCCAACAGGAATGGATATGACAGACATTAAAATTTTCAAAGATTTCAAGATTTTGCAAGTGGGATTTCTACGGCGACATAGCCTCCGTAGGGTACCATGTAGGAGCGGTTCTGAAAAACGGTCAGGCTAGGGAGTGGGCCAACAATGAAGTGACTAACAAGAGGTATACCAGCCGCTAGGCTGTGAATGTTCTAAGTGGGACATAGGTATCCTGTAACTACCAGTTAAGCCGGCTGGATGCCTTCTTAGGGCTACCAGGAATGAAGATGATACAACAGGTATATATGACAGACTCTTCAGTTCACATACTCACGATCAGGGCTTTATGTCCTGATGACTCCTACTGACTTCTCCTGCAGATCCTCAAGCTCATAAAGAGAGTCTCCTTTCTTTGCTCTAATCCGACACATTAAAAATGTTCGTCCTAATTTCGCACTAATCTGATGCTGAAAATTACTCTGTATAAAATTTCTCCAATATACCTCTTGACCAATTCTAAAACTGACAGGTTTCACTCTAAGATCATAAGCTTTTACACCCTGTTCGAACGCGTAGTTTAGATTCTCCTGCGCTCTCGCACGGATCAATCTTAGCTTGTCTTCTGCATCCACTTTCAGAGGTTCATTTAACGTTCCGAGACTCCTAAGGATGGGATAGGAGCTCGCGTGATCAACCATCTGTTGACCGAATAGTACTTTGTAGGGTGAGAAACCAATCGCTTAATGGACAGAGCTCCTGAGGGAGCAAGCGAAATGGCTCAGCTTCTCATCCCACTTTGTGTTTTCGTTCTGGATGTAGGCTCTAATCTCCGACAAAAGCAGCTTTACTTCGGCATACGGTCGAAAGTCCTCTGACATCGACACTGAAATGTGGGCCAGTTTCTTTCGTTCCGTCTTGATTCGTCGACAATATTCACGCCATCGAACAGTAATTCGTTTCTTTTCCCTATTAAGGTCCAAGTCCGGGTACATGATTCCTACGAGCTCCGCCACTGATAAGACGATACGGTCTCGCACTGCCTTGTAATTTCGTAAACGCGTGTGGTAAGGCGTTAAAACAGGCTCACGCCCATTCGTCATACCAGAGCTTGGTGGCCGTTTCCAAAACGCAATAATAGGAGACCGAACTTCCTGCTCAGCAACATCACTCGAATCGAAGAAAGTACTGTTGGTTCTATCGGGGTGTCAAAAATTAGGGCCTCTTCTACAGTGTCTATCAGAAGTGTCGTGGGCTCCATACTGATGGAAACGGGAGCATGAAAATCTGCTGAGAAGTCAATCAAGTTCTCTGCTTCTATTAACAAGCGATTCTCAGCGCTGGGGCTGTTGCCATTCGAGACGTTGCAATTGGCCGAGAAAAGGTGTTGGGATTCCCGACCCGTCTCTCGTTTAAATGTAGGCAGTTTCTGCATACAGGCTTGAAGATTTTCTTGCGTCCGCATCCATAGCAGAACACTTGCTGCCTTTCTTGCAAGCAATCTTGATAATAGTGGCCTTGCTGATCGCAATTCCAACAAATTGCTGGTGTCCTCAACCTCACTCACTCGATGATATCGATAGGGGTTCATGCTACTAGCAGTCGCAAGCCGCAATTTCGTAGTTTGAATCTGAGTGACGAGTGATCTCAACTGACCAATAGTGTTGGTAGGGTGCAGACAGATCTTGTTTTGAATCTCTGCAGCTGGTCTCGCAACTGCACTAGGTTTTTATGGTAAGTTGCAAAGGACTCACCAGATTTCTGTCTGTGGGACAACCTTCAGATCATCTTTGGAAACTCTGCATTCAGCTAGAAGGGCTGTCTTGATGTACTCTCACGTAGGCGTGGAGTTCTGTCGGAGTAAATATCAGTACCGTTCCATGGCAGGACCAGCGAGCGACGAGCTCATATTTCTAACAAGCAAAGCTGGGCAATACTTAAGTAAAAAAGACTTAAGTACTACTTAAAGTACATTTTCGTTACTTGAGACTTATCACTCAATACTTTTGAAATCCCCCTACTTAGTGCTTGAACATAAGTACTACCGTCTATTTACTTGTACTTAAGACTTAGTTTTGTACTTAAGTACCACGATTTTTACTTAAGTATTTCTGAGTCTATTAAGTACCTACAAATATCTAACTCTTCGTAGAAAAGTAAACACAATCTCTAGCGCAACTGCTTTTTTACTGAGTTTTAAAGCACGCAAAGAACTGTCAAAACATGTGCCGCACTCACGCATCAAGGCAGAACCTTAGACAAACTAATAACATACAAATAAGACTGGGCAAGTAGAACAACAACCAGTAACGTCTCGCTCGAATATAAAATCGACGATGCCTCGACTTGATGACATAACCACTGACATGTTGAGTAAGGTCTTGACCGTCTAGATGAATATGTATGGGTGGATGCTCGGGCTATCGGTCTCTGTTGTAGACAAAAACCAAACGATTAGTGTCTAAATTTTTTAATTTAAAATCTGCCACAACGTTTCACGGGTGAACACTCCGCGTCTTCAGGTGGTCTTATCTATAAGGTAACTATCATGAGCCTTTGCCAAAATTTACAATATTTAAATTACTTACGGAAAAAACATTTATGAACATTAATTAACTACTCCAATAAAATATACAAGCACTGGGCGAAACAATAATAAATTAACATTTAAATGAAAAAACACTGCAATAAAAAGCTATGAATTATTAACAAATACAAGAAAAAGAACGAGAAAGAAACTACTTTTAAAAAACACACATTTGAGACCACAATATTTAAATCTCACGTCTAAGAAATAACATAGCATCTACATTGCGCGATTTGTCGTTACTTTATGATAAGGTGAGAGAATGTTTTTTGGATTGTATATCTGTATACACAACGTAAGTGTATATGTGGTGGGGGGAAGCCCTCATTATGGGTTAGCTAAGAAGTGAGCAGTACCAAAACCCTCGAGAACACTTCACAAGCCATGAAACAGACTCCCTCCCTACCACATGCGAGGCCCAACGTAGTCCTTACATTGTAAAATATTTGCAGTGTTCTTATGTAAAAGTGACAAAAGTTTGATTTGAATAGCTCCTCCGCCCTAAACTACTATTCATACAGAAAAATGGCGTTCTGTTAATCCTAAGCTTGCTTTCTCATCTTCCGAATCATAATAAAATTTTCATACCTTTCCTAACAAAATTATTTAAAAACAAGTGAAAAAGCTAGAATTGGTCTAAGACCATTTGAGCAATTTTGATTTTTTGCATTGGTTTCTCGTATATATTTCTTCTAGAATGGCTCGTCGGACAGAAAAAATGATTATAACCAATTTTATAGGATTTCTTATTCTGAAGAAGTTTTTAGTACAATAAAAATGCCTAGGACTGATCGTTTTCAAAGTATATGTAAAAAACCAAAATTATTATATGGCAACACCAAGAAGGGGTTGCCCGATTTAGCCCATTTTCGAAATGTTATTTGTTATTACTATAAAGACACCATGTACCAAATTTCAGCTTTCTACGTAGACGTGTTCTCAGGTAGTGTCCAAATATATCGTGGAAAACGAAATTTTTGTATGGCAACCCCACGAAGGAGTCGCCCGATTTGTCTCATTTTCGAACTTAATTTTACTTTTTTTTTAATGTCTGTGTACAAAATTTCAGCTTTCTAAGTGAAGGCGTTCTCGAGTTGTCGTGCGCACGGACGGACGGACATACAAAAATCAAAATAACTTTTAATATTATGCGTGGGTGTCCAATTCATTTTGCTCTACCATCATTATTTCGAGGTGTTACAAACGGAATGACAAACTTAGTATACCCTATAGATTTCATCTAGGGTATAAAAATTATCTTAACCAAATGACTACGATTCCTCAAACAAAAATTCTCAGCTGAGTAATCATTGTGATGTCGCTGTGCCGTCATGGGATGCCGTGGGCTGATGATATCGAATGTAAGTAGCTACAGATTCGGACTCTTGCTGCACATACACACATGCAATTATCACTCAGCTGGAGAGGTATTGAGCGTAAAATGGTAAGTTTACTTTGTAATCAAAACTATTTGATTATTTTGTTAAGTAAGGTATATAGGAAGTGTAGCCTTTGGAAAGGTAAGGAACCAAGATTTAAATTACTAGAAGACTGTTTTCCTGTATGGATAGTAGTTTAGACTCTATGGCATATATAAAGTCAATGTTTGACATTTTTCCATAAGCATCGTAATAGAAGATTTTAGAGAACGGACTCTGAACGCACACATATAGGTTTCTGTTTCATGGCTTGGGAAGTATTCTCGAGGGTTTTCATAGCAAAACACTGCAGAAAGTGGGCTCACTTCTATATTGCTGACTTTCGGTCTAATCACCAAGTACTAACTGCGAGAGAACTGAAATAAAATTCAAATAAATTCATGGATTCGTTGAAATACTTAATTTTAAATTAATCATTGGGGGATATTACTGCCATAAAAACTGTTTTACCAAAGACAATATGTTCATTAGATGCGCAGAAGAAATTCTAAATGTTTTATTAAAATCACTTTTCGAGTTGCGTGCTCACTTTTGCAACTTCCCGCCAATGATTTTTTAAATGTTGACACCGACATAAGAGCTCTTTTTGACAAGCAATTGTGAAAACGTGAAATAGAAAAGTAAGCAGTCCATATTACATTCGTCAGGGTAAGCTAGCAATTCCTCGCTCCAATGTAAAATCAACGATGTAGGGAAAGCCTCAATACTTTCTTAGAAATTTGCTGGACATTTTTTCCTTAGAATAGTTATGCATTATTGGAGGAGATAATGGGTGCATGGGCGGACCTCTAATAGATTTTATGAGTTTAGTAATGAGAGGTGAAAGTTTTACTCTACCTGCAGCGCCGAAAACTATAAAAAACTATAAATAGTAGCCACTGGTTACTATACATATTGTTACGTGCAATAGGAAGAGACAACTAGTGACATCTACTGGCAATAAACAACTTCAGGTTCGGACAGTAAACGACTTCAGGTTCGGAGAATCGATTATGAAATCTACAGGAAAGTTCAGGAATAGAACAAATAGAATAGTCAAGAAGCTTTTGGAATAGAACACTCCAGAATAATCCGGAGAGTTTCTAGGGTATAAATATAACAGTTGTCATCGCCAGAGAAAGAGTCTTGTTTTAGACGTTGCAGTGTTAAGAAGCGAAAGTAATAAAGAAGCGATAGTGTGTAATTAGATTGCGATAATTGAAAGTACAGTGTTAGCGATAATTAAAGTTGAGTTAATTAGATGAATGTTTGTGAACTTTTATATGATTAGAGTGAAATAAAGAACTTATATATTAATTATTTAATATTGTGTTTTAAATAACGAACCAAAGGCCACGCTCGCAACAATATTATAGTTTTCAAAATGAATTTATTTATTAATATCTATTAACTGAACTCGATAAACTTCATTATATTACTGCCAACGTACAAAGATTCTAAAAAAGTACTTTTTATAGACTTAGTACTTAGTTGCAAGTATTTTTCATACATGTGGTACTTGTACTTACGCTGAAGTATTTAAGACTCGGTATTGTATTTGTACTTAATTACTTTTTCTTTTGTACTTGCCCAGCTCTGAACCAACCAACCATGGTCAGACATCTGTGTAAAATTTATTGAAATTTTGCTACCTACAGCAGCAACTTCATGCAATTTTACATAAAATCTCGGACCGTGGTTGGTCGGGTGGCTCATTAGAGATTAGACATAAGTGGCAGAGTATGTACCTAAAGAACTGTGGAACTTTATTGCAGCACAAGCAGGGCAGCTCTTGAGGCAGCACGTATTTTTATTGAGCATTATGAGTCATGTAATCATTCCAGTTTCAAGCATTGCCGTCTTTAGTTGTTATTTTACATGATTTGTGGATGTATTTGTTCCACTGCCTGAAGGCAGCAAGGGCAGTTGAATAATGTAAACATAAAAGGCATTTTTAGGCACTTCAAAGCGCACCTTATGCTTATGACAGATATGGGGTATCGAATATCGATATCTATAGATATTCGGAACGGAATATCCCGTTCATACACCATGTGTGTCATCAAATACTCCTAATATAAGGCTGAACTACAATAGAAGTATACGTAAGTACATCTACTTACATAAAGCCCAGGCGCCCTTTAATTTAACAGGTGTATACAAATTAACTTTAACTCGTGTGAGGGGAACTTTCGTTAAGTTTAAATATCCAATTTTCCGTAAGTATAGTGCGCTAAGAATCGCTCATTCCGTAAGAACGCGATGTGTTCAAACAATTAGATTATTACTAAGTGATTAAAAGTGCAATGTAAAAATTAAAATGGAATAAAAATGGAACTACGAATTAATAGAAAACACAAATCTTCAATTAAATAAACTTCCATTTGTTAATTTTTTCACTTTTACCACTTTTTAAAATGTAACTGAAAATGTCATTAGGGCACTGAGAATTAATAGAAGGCAATTACTTCAACTTCCATTTGTTTTTACTACTTTTCAAAATTGAAAACATTAAATATCAACATAATTACTCTTACTGAATGTGATACATATTTAGGCTAAAAATATCAATTTTTCGTAAGTAAACCTCAGTCTCGTTTAATTTCGTAAAGTTATTTATTTCTATTTTAGTTCAGCCTATACCCAGAAAAACTAGTGGGTATAATACATAGACTAGATATATCTATTACTATGTTTCCATGAGTCAGAATTGAGTTAGGATTGAGTCAGCGTTAAGTTTTGCTGGCTTAGTTAATTCGATGCTGTTTCCATGAACGACTTGAGTTGAGTTGACATATGAAATATTTCATACAAAGTAGTCGTATTTGTGTTGGATAAAACATCCATCCGCATACTATTCTAACTAATGCTTATACAAAACCCAACTCAACCCGACTGGTTTGGTGGAGTTATATGGATTGAACGAAACTCAACTCAATTCTCGTTTCCATGAGCATTAATTCGGATTCAATCCGGATTGAACTCTGCATGGAAACATAGTATATATCCTCAAAAATTTGATGATCGACACTTCTTACTTTTCTTCCTTTGCGCAGCGCCATCTTGCCGTTGATAATAATATGTTAATGTGTCAAAGCCCGGTACGCTAGAGCCAAGGAATTTTTGTTCCTATACAAAAACTATGTAAAAAAAGTGTCATGGAATGCTCAAGGAATTTTTTCTTTACCGATTCCTTGAGGTAGTACGCTAGAGAAAAGTAATTCGAACAGAAAAACTCTATTTCCCCATTGACAAAAAGATGTCGCCCTTTTACGAAAAATCCATTTATGTCAATATTTCTTGAAGAAATAAGTACCGATGCACTTATTTGTGTAAGGAATTTCGACGATGGTGGAATAATTGAAAAATTGAACGAAGGAACGGCGATTTTGCAAGAGGTGTATCAATTTTAAAATGACAAATGGACGAATAAAAATTGTTTTACGTGTATCTTCATTTTTATTGGAAATTATTCACTTCTGCACTTTCTTTATTATTTCTTTATTGTCAGAAATATCACACAATTGACAAATCCAAATTGTCAAAAATTCCTTGACCTAATGTCAAATTTTCTTTAAGAAATAAGTGGAAAAATTCCTTGACCTAATTCCTTGGCTCTAGCGTACCGGGCTTAATTAAGCAAAAATGAGGCTGTGCTTATCCAAAAATACGAAAAAGAAGAAGAACCAAATATTTTCCGGGAAAATAATAAAAAAAGGCAAATATTAAACTCCGCAGAGTTAATAAATGATTTCATTACAATTTTGTTATTTTTAAACAAACCGTCGAACACACTTTTCTTCGTGTTACACAAATTTGTGAATTGAGACACCACATCCTCCGATACATTTTACACCTCAATCAGGATCTTATTGAAAAATAACGCAATGTTTTCTTTTCTCGTTCCAATTCTTGATTTTGTCGTATATTTGCAATTAATTGTTGCCGTTTAGCCTGTGTCATATATTTGTCACTTCCATTTCAAAATTTGATACGCTTAAAGATATGTAAAAACTCAAGTACGGTTTGTCACATCAATCCCCTTTTATGGCTGTCAGGGGTGCCTTTATATCTAGATATTCGGAATATCTAGATATCGATACCCCATGTCTGTCATAAGCATTTACTGATCCGTCTAAGTGGTCAAATTCTCAAAAGAATGGTCTCCAATAGTATTTACCGCCATCTGACTGCGAATTACTATATTAGTTCCCTATGCACACTGGCGTTCATTAAGCTGCCTGAATGGCAGTAGGGATTCCAAGTGGAAGAAGTATGGCAATGCAAGTTGCATGCTAAAAGTGACATAACGTAGGATTATACGGCAATTTGTACGCCTAAGCATTCAATATTTTAATATAGCCGCAAACCGCTAGTGGGGAAAATTTCCAAAGAAATCCTAACAGATTATAGTACCATCTATATTAAAAACTAAAAAAGAAATTGGTAATGGCGGCTCCGCTGAGTTATTGATTGACTGTCAGGAAAAGTCATAACAATACAAAAGTCTTCGATGATGTGTAATTCGTCGGCAATAAGTAGGGAGAACAATGGAAAAGCAGTACTGTAGAAATTAGTAAAAAAGTTATAATTGAGCAATTATTTCGAACGATTGTATTCCCAATTAAGTTGAATTAAATAAGCAATTGTCACTGATTACCATAGAAATAATAAAGGATTTGATTCTTGATTGGCTCTACCAAAGCAACAAAAAAAATCGCAATCGTCTCGCGAATGGAAAAAGAGAAAATCGGAGACAAAGAGGCAGTGAAAGTTGCTGAAAAATGTTTAAATAGATGCACATCACATATTAGATAAAACTCGATGTATATGATAAGTGTACGGGGGTTAAGATATTTATTCTTTTATTTTTTGTTTTGTAAAAATGAAGTGAAATTATAAAAAACCTCAAAAAATACTAGTCACACTAAGATCAGTGGTACGTCGTTTTGCTCTTTTGTTTTTGTTGTGACGTGAGACGAGATTAAATCGAGAGATAGACAGACAGCAGCATTTGTGATTTGACTTATTTGGAGGAGAACAAATAACTTGTTTTATGAATGACATGGGCTATATATAGCATAAATTTGGAGCTTGATATTCTAAAAAAATATTTATTGTTGACTGAGAAAGAAAAATCGATGAGAACGCCATCATTATAATAATCAACGACATCAATATTTCTAATCGCTACCGAAAACCCATGCTTAGAAAAAGAAATTGCTTACAGTGCCAAAGAATTAAATAAAAAGCTGGCTACAGCTAGCTGCTATGAATGTCAAGTTATGAAATGGTGAATGATTATAGAAAATGAGCTGATAATTTACACTTGTTCAGCGAATAAATCGCGAATTATTTATTTAGAGCTCAAAAAGGATTCTGGGCGATTTTTTTCTTATAAACAAGACAAAGTAAATGATAACATTTTGAACGTATTTACTGCAGCAAATCAAAACAAAATTAGCAGAGCACATACACATAAGCCCGTATATAATTTGTAGAAAAGTAAAGTTCTAAAGGCGCACTATGTTATCTTTTTCCTAAGATTATATCAATTACAGACACTAAAGAAGGTAGATAAACCTTTCGAGATGGGAAACTGTTTAAAAAGATCCGCAGCTGATGACATCTCATTATTAAGGGGCAGCGAACCAGGGAGAGAATCGTCTTCCGATCAGCTGGGTCCTGTTCCACCAATGTATTCGGTGAGTTTTCTTGGAAACTTCAATAATCTTTTGATAGTCATAATAAGCAGAATCCACCAAGTAACAATGACAAAAAGGCTAGCATTTAAGTAATTGAATGATATTTAAAAGTTACAAACCAACAAAAAATAGTCTGTTATATGGGATTCAATACTATATTGAACGAACGTGAGGTTGTTAAATCCTCGAATGTCCGCTCCGCTCAGTTGCCCTTTGGCGGTGTCTGCCTTTTACATTTTCATGTAAACAAAAGTACACATGGGCCCTATTCATAAATTCAACTCCGCAGTGTAATTGAGGTATTGTGTCACTACTTCATTCTCCAATTCCACATCTCCTTAGCTGAACTTGGACTTTGGGTCATGATTATCAACAAAACCTGTTATATATACTTCCAAGTCTGAATAGAACGCCGCTAATTGTGAAGGTTTTTGAAAGTTTACTTTAAAAAAAATTAAAGTTATAAGGTGTACCAAGTATTTAAAAAAACCATATTAAGTATCGATTGCATTACACATTAGTGGAAACAATTAAACGATAACTTTCTAGTTTCCAAATATGTATGTACATACATATGTATCGAGAAAATGGCCTCCTGGTTTGGGGGTCAGGCCCACCCATAACATCTAACACTAAACACATAAGGAAAAAGGTATTAGAGTATGCTGGGTGTTTAACCTCAACGATAATCCATAAAAATTAAATTAAAATAATAAAAAAATTTTGATACGAATACCTGGGTAGGAACTGAAACTGAGTTATTAATTTGTTTGCTGTTTGTCTACACGATAACTGAGTAAGTACACTTTTGGAGTTGAAACTTTGAAAAAAATGTTTGAAAATAAGGAAAACAGTGCAGCTTCCTCATAGGATTGCCATACAAATCAGGGTTTAAAAGCTCCTGCTAATATTCATGTGCTTGCTTTATACTTGCTATGCTATCGCAAAACCTCCTTTTTTGAACTGCTATGCTACCTGCTGCAATTTCAAATTTCACTGCTGGTCTTGCTTTGCTATTGGAAATTCATATTGCCATTGCTGTTTCTATAGCATACCTTGGAAAGTAGTGCTAGTTTCTGTCAATTGCTGTAATACATATGACAGCAGCCCAGTAAATTCTTATGAATTTGTACTCTACTTATTGCATTTGCATGCGCTGGTGTTTTTAGAGATCGAAGTGATGTGCTGAGCTAACTGCGCTGTTGAACGCATGAAAGTTTGCTGTAGCATGTTACTGAAAGCTGTACCTACTCACGAATACTGCTATGAATGTAAATTCTAACATGAAAACAATGATGTAGAATAATATGATATTGATTTGTAGTTTTGGGGCAATGGCTAGAGATGACCAATACTTGGAAGAATATCGATACGCCGATATATTAATTTTTTTTTCAAAATATCGATACACCAATATATTACTCTTAAAATATTGATATCCGGAGTATTGTCGATATTTGGTATTGTATGTATAAATACACTTTCACCTCGCCTTTCGTCTTTTAATGTAATGCGGTGCCAGTGCGGTTAACCTATAATTGGTATTGTAGCAATAATTGATATGATATGATAAAGATATCGCATGAGAGTCCATTTCATGGTATTGATTGAATACAAACAAAGAAATTTCTAAACAGTAAAAAATTGGCATATCTGTCTATCTCTTATACACATATGATTCTCTGTTGTAAAAGTACCGACCGTTTATTTCGTTTAAAGCCTAAGAAACGCGGTCATTTAACCTGTCCAAAGTTGAAATGTATAAAAAAATCACAAAGTACAGGTACAATGTGCTGCTAAGGATATTGCTTAAAGTTGAAAATATTTCATCTTGAGACGCTTAACTCTTGACAGCTTGTATTTAGGGAGTTTATTTTAGCGGAAATTGAAATTGTGAGTTTACTTAGAAAGTTTTAAATAATACTCTGCAGTATTTAATTACTAGTTAATTCAATTATTCGCAATTTAATGATTTTATCTAATGATAGATAGAAAATTTTACACCTCCTAGAGTGTCATCATTGGAACAGCAAAAGCAGTCACTGCGTCCCCGTCAGCAACATAATTTGTGACTGCGTCTCGCGACAGCGTCACATTGTAACGCAGGCTTCCAGAAATCAGCCAGCACAGCAGATTACAATTCATATTCACACTATTTAATCAATATTTTCATCATACTCTGCATAATACTCTCATAGTGCTATGCAAAGCATGCTATTGCTAGCTGTCTGGTCTCTGCTAGTTGGAAGAGATGAAAAGAACCCACAGGGCTGCCAAATACTGTTGTGAACCTGGAGGGAGTGTCTTGAACGTGGAAACCAATTGCTCGAACAGAAATTAACATTTTTTTCTTCGCAATACGGGTAGTATTGTATCAATACACCGATATTTATAGTATAAAAATATCGGTACAAATTACCTGTATCGTAAGGTGACAAATATCGAATATCGTATCGGTATCGGCCGTCCCTAGCAATGACAAAATGAATTATCAATAGCACAGCAAGATCAGCAGTGAAATATCAAATAGCAGCAGCAGCAAGCGTAGCAGTTCCAAAAGGAATTCTTTATGCTGTGCTTGCTGTTTGCTGTTGCTTTCAATCTCTGATACAAAATATTGATTGAGAACGCATTATTGATTGGATTCTGATTTTCCAGCCAATATTATTATACAGGAAAACTAAACCTTAACAGTTCTTAAATTTCAAACTAATCTTAATATGAATAAAAAAATTATAAAGAAATATAAAAAATTTACATTAAAAAAAAGGGCGATATTCCCCATCCGAGAATCACTTTCCACTCAATTTGCACTGTCGTTCTCACAAAATTTCCGAGAATTCTTGTCTCTGTTTTGCACATTTGCACTATAATGGGTTGAAATACCCAGAATTCTCAACATTTTCAGGTATTTTGCTTCTTTTCTTTCACTCAAAAGACAATTAACAAAATCACGCTACATAGAATTCACAGGAATATTTTTACCTTCACTCAGTGAAAATCCGGGAATTCAAAATATTTTAATTGCCTTCACTTTTTCTCGGAATTTTTCAGAGATTATTGTTTTTTAGTATATTCTATGTGTATAGAACTATATACTGATTGCGAAAATGCTTCTTTGTTATACTGTCAGATGGCTCCACTTGTATCATTTTGAACAGTTTTGCTCACGCTCAACCGCTAAAAGTTTTGCAACTGAAATATGAACAAGTGGTTCAAGGGATAAAACAATGGAAGTAGAACAACCAGAAACGCCTCGCTAGAATATAAAATTAACGATTCCTCCACGATGCCGTAGCAAGCCAGCAATTGGCTTAACTACAATAGCCGGAACAAGTATATCATACAGTAGAACAGCTCTATAAAAACTGTCACATGAGAAGGATGCTTCTATAATGTGATTATACCTTCTCTTTCAAAATTTTTAACTAACAGACTAGTCAATTATTAATACAAAGGTTCCTATGTAAATCTAAAGTGGAAGAAATAGAGCTTACAGCATGCACAAACTTGTACAAGAGGAAAAGAGACAAAATGACAAAAACAAAACTATTTCTAAAAAAAAAAAAAGCTAAAACACTTCCCATGCCATTCGGCTTGGTAGAACTGTCAAACTGTCGCAAACATTGTTACACTGTCCATGGAACGAACACCACTTTACAATCAAACTGCTGTTCAGAAATTTAGAGTTTTTTTTTTTATTCCAACGAAACTGAGGTTTAGTTGCGAAAAATTGCCATTTTTATCACATTCCATAGGAGTTATTATCTTCATTTCAATTTTTCGTAGTAGACCTCAGTCTCGTTGAAATCCGTAACATCTTTATGGGTATTGTAGTTGAGCCTAAATCTTCGCTCCAATATAAAATCAACGATGCCTCGACCTAATGTAAGGAGAGCCGCAATATTTTCTTAGAATTTTACTGGACATTTTTTCCTTACAATTGTCATGGATTAAATTAAATTACTGTAAATTATTGTTGAAAGAAATGTTGAGCGTTTTTTCACCAGGATGTACGACGCCACGATATTGAAATTTCAGAGCGGGTACGTTATGCAAAACCGAGGGTTGGCTTGCAAGCGCCCTGGTGTACATAAATCGGAAGTAGCAAAAAAAAATGTTCCTCTAAAGCGCACTGGGCGCCAGATCAGCAACCCGCCGATCGCATTGACGCGGTCAATCACTGCACCGGATAGGACCACTTATTCAAGGCAGCATTGTTCGACTAGTTACCTAGCCCCTCATAACCTCCTATAAAAATCTTTGGCTAGGGGGGTGGGAACTAAGGCTAAGTACCCAGTAACTCACTGCTAATTGCTGCACCTTAGGCACTGTGCGGTGACGATATGAATACCAACTAGCCATGATTTAGACTGCGATAGGTTTTCGCGGCGAAGGTCGGGAGAGCGAGCGGGTTGCACTAGTTAATCACAACTCACTTGATTATCTTTATCTCCATACAAATTTTTATTTACAAAAAAAAAAAAAAGTACGCAACTAATTCACTTCCGTACATAACACTTGGTGGACCTTTAAAGGAAGATTACACCAGTGAAATTACTAGCGTGAGTGACACAGTCATGGCGGCTCTTTTTAGTATTCTTCTTTCTTATTTACTTTTACAGGACTGCTTGCTCTTTGTTTTAAAACTTTAAGGAAACCCTGGCAGTTATGAAACTCTTACTGCTTCCGACACTGGCAACCTGATATACATACTTATAAAGAGCGCCACTCACTGTTAAGTAGTATTCAATTCATTTTAACTAGGATTCTACCAAGATAAGAAGCAACTCTCCCTCGTGATGGGAGCAGCTCCATTTCCACTCACTACCTGTACACTACGATTACCATTACTATCCTATTAAGGGTTAAAATTTCTGTTCGTAAAGGATTTCAGAGCTCTCCCAAAGATTCCTTAAAAAAAACCTTTAAAACTTCTTCGAGTCTCCTCGTCCTTTTCTCCACACTTAAATAACTGGTGTTCATAGTTGTCGGAGGCGCGCGACTACAACACCCCCCCCCCCCCGACTTGCTGCCAGACTTTCTTTTTTCTTTCTTTGTCTTTTTATCCTTGTGCATTTTTATTTTCCTCTTTTATAAATTGTTTTCTTCTTTTTTTATAATTTTACCTTTGGCTTTGCAAGAACTTTCGTTTTCCTGTAAATTTTTTATTCTTGTCTTTTAATTTTCTTTATAAACCCTTTTAACCTCTATGTGCTTGCCTATGGCTGACGTGGCCCCTGTGCTATCTCCGGCTCTATCAAATTGGCCGATCAACTTTTACTTTTTTTAATTTTTTATTGCACATTGTTGGTCGATTGTTGCAGATTGTTGGCTTAAAGTAAAAAAATCGTTCGATAATAGTTTTTTTTTGAAAATCTAAAAAGAAAAGTCGACATCAAGTTAGCCGGAAAATTATTTTTAATTTATAACCAGCTCAGTCAATGCGTAATCGTTTGTTAGACTCGTTTTTATTAGTGAAACTTTTTGTTGTTCCGTCAATTCTTCGCTAATTGCAAAAATAGTATGTACCACTTAACCTTAGCTTTCCAGTATTAGTATATGAAAAATTTTGAAAAATATGATTTTATAACTTTTTAGTAATATGTGTATCAACGTAGTTTCAGTTAAGCGTAGCCGCTATTTTTTTTTAAATATTTTTACCAAAGGCGGCTAACTGAAAATAGAATTTCATTTTTCCTCAAAAATTCAGTCAGTTTTTACTTTATTTTTGAAAATTTTAACCAAATATAAAACAGCTTCAAGTTTTTTATTTGCGCTAAGATATTTACGACTTATCATGACCCTAACAAGAGTTACCTTTCTAAGCCTAGTCCCTGATTATAAGGCCTACAGGCTTTCTTTGCCTCTGAGTTCAATTAAACTCGTTGAATTATCGTACTTTCTAATTATTTATTTATCTATCGTCCTGCTGGCTGCAGTCCTTCCTCTCCTAGCCCGGGTAGCTGACTCCTTCTTCCGAAAAATTGCTCCGCGGGAACATTTTCTTTGACAATTTAGAATGCAAAATAGCGATAAATATTTGTTAGTGGGTAGATGAGGAAAATTTGTTAGCTCTTGAACTATTGGAGATTTGGGCTACATGTTTCTTCATCATCTCAACCAGGTAGTCCTGTATCGGAAAAATGTATATTAAGTATGTTAAGGTGGGCCTAAATGAGCTGCTTGTACCTCAACAATTTGGTCTTCAAACAAAGACCATTCCTATATCTCTTTATAGGGCTGAGCATGCTGAGTGGCAAGTTTGCTTTCCTAGCAACTGCCTTTGCGTGAGGGTTGAACTTAAAATTTATACCTAGGTATTTGGGGCTGTTAGGGGTTTTTATCACTTTGTTATTGATATTGATTTCGATGTTTCTTGCGTTTTAATATACACCTCTGCGTGATCGTGCAGTTCGGATGCATAGTAAGCTTGATTTAGAGACGTGGAGCTTTATGCTCGATTTACAATAGTACTCGTGAAGTTGGGCAATATGATCTGCGTTGTCGCCAATTTGGGGGGTTTTAAGTGCGCATATGTCATGAGTCATTCGCGTAAAGAAGGGCTGTAACTTCGGCATTATTCTGCGGTTTAGTATTGAGCATTGCGTAACGTCAACTTTTGGTCCTTATGGGCACATAGGAAATTCTATATTTCCACAAAGAATCGTCTCTGGACAAGGAAGCTATTTAACATCCGAATGAGGAAGGGTTGGAACTGAAGTCCAATCAGTTAAGAGATTGGACCTTCTCACCAGATGGAGTCGAAGGCCTTCTCAACATCAAGAAAACAGGCTACTGTCGGTGAGTTTTTATTTAGGGCTTGGATCACATCAGTGTGAAATTTTAATAACGGGTGCAGAGTGGAGTGCATAGCCTTGAATCCAAATTGCTGGTGCTGCTCCATCTCCTTCTCGAAGCAAGTGTCATCAATGTGTCCTTTCACTAATCTCTCAAGAATTTTTCCCAAGTTGGAGACTAGTGAAATCGGTCTGAATTCCAAGATGCTTTTAAAAGATGTCTTCTTCGGATTGCTATTACTTCGGACACTTTCCAACTTTTGGGGAAGCAACAATTATTTATACGATTCTTGAAGAGTATTGTTAGCATTTCAATTGCCAATGGTTACACCTCCTATCGGGTAGATTTGCCCTGAGTAGATGTCAGGTCTGCTTGAACTGATCTGCAGTTTTTAGAAGGGCGACTTAAAGCAGAGAACTGCGATGCCTTGAACTAATGCTGTCTTAGAAGGCTTGCTTAAAGTAAGGAACTGCGGTGCCATGAACTACTGCTTGACGCAGGAAACTGCGGTATTGAGCACCTGCTTGACGCAGAAACTGAAGTCTTGAAGTTTGCTTAAACTTGCTTGAAGCTACAACGGTCGGAGTACCTTTGTGAGCAGACATTGCTATGTTTTCGGGTGCTTGCTTGGTGTAGGAAGTGGTGGAAACAACAGTTACGATGCTGTTTTTGCTGGCTGGATTCCCTTTTTTTCGTACCAGGTTGACACTTGTTTATGATAACCCTAACAAAATATGGGCACTCAAAAGAAGATTATCTGAGTACCATTAAACAAAAACATCAGCTCGCCAGTTGCTTCGTCCTCTCGGGAATTATTCTTTATTATTAAACCTTGTTATTTTTTGCACCTAATTATTTCTTTTTTATTTCTCTATCGTGGGGCAGAAATGCTGGTTGATATCAGACTAATAATTTTTGTTTTCTATTTTCATACAAGCAAAAGTCTACCTAGCTAAGTCTTTCTACGTTCAGCAAAGTGTTACTAGACGCGAATTTGAAAATAAATTTTGCTTGGTTTACAAAGTGGTTGGTCCAGTGTTAGGAGAGTAATGACCCGCCACAATACTACGAAAAAATAAAAAAAAAAATTTTTTTTTTGTTCAACAGTCCTTTTAAAGAATTATTTTTGATTTTAGATTAAAAAAAAAAAACGAAAATGAAATCTTTCTCTTGTAAAAAACTTGAGTGGATTCTGCACGTCATTTTTATTTAAACAATGATTTTCTTTAATTTGATATATGTGCATTTATTGAAAATATTTTACCAGGAAATTCTTCCTCCTGTATTCTATCCATCACCTTCAGTCAGCCGTCCAGCATCACATTTAACCGAGGAGGAGCAAATAAAAATAGCAAAACGTATCGGATTAATTCATTATCTACCCATCGGTTCCTATGATGGTTGCAAAAAATCCAGAGAATGTGTAATTTGTATGGTTGAATTTTCGGTAGGGGAAGCCGTACGCTATTTGCCATGTATGCATATTTATCACGTTAGCTGTATAGATGATTGGTTAATGCGTAGCCTAACATGCCCTAGCTGTATGGAACCAGTTGATGCTGCCCTTCTGACCAGCTATGAAACAACTTGAGGAATTATTATAAACAGAGGAGACAAAGACAGAACGAGTCGAAGAGGAAGAAGTAGGAATATTACTATAATATCATACAGAAAATGGGCTGTAGTTTGTTATATTCGCCTTATAATTGCGATTTAAATGGTTATTAGTAAGTAGCTTAGATGAGTTCTCAGTTATTAGTTTTATCAATTAAACAAAGGGAAAGGAACTATAAAAATGAATGTTGCGGAAAATGGGAGCTTACGCGTATACTAAGTCCCTTTCTGGGTTGCAGAGTTATTATTTTATTTTATTTTTTTGTTTTGTTAGTACAAGTAAATTTATGTTAAGAAGTAATAACCCTTGATCAAACATACTTAATACTACTAAAATACTGTGAAATATCTTTTTATATCAAATTTTATTATAGAATATTTATGGGCTGAGAGACGGAAGCACAATGCAAGAAAAATGTTTGCTTTCTCTGTGCCAGATTACCAGAAGAATCTATAAAAAACATGTTGTGAAATATGTGATTTAAACAATTTAAAAATATTTTTTAGATAAATAGAACCCAAGGTTTTTTTGCGCGTCGAGCCCCTTTCCTTTAAGAATTGTGCTTTGTTAAACCGCAAATGTTTATCTTTTTCCAGTTTATTACTTAAACGTGAGACGGATGTCTCCCGAAAGTTCTAGTAATTTCAATGTTAAAGATTAATCGAAGGCATTTTTTGGAAAAGTGAAAAAGTGAAGCTAGGCCGGGAATGTATATCTGATATTATATATATACTAATTTATATATTAAAATGTTGAGCATATCATGTCCTTGCGTAAAACTAGAGGTGGAACGAATAATGATTATGTACATACATATATAAAGGATCACTATACAGTGGCACATAGAATCAATGCAGTTTTTCGGGTTGCATGGGGGAGCATGGCTGAAATTCCGATTTTTTATTACCTTTATGCATTGTTGTTGGTGTTACCTGGATTGAGCAACAATGTTATGTTGTTTTTTAGTCTAAACTGTAAAGATTATACCATAATTATGGTAGAAAAACAAACTATACTCGATATATGTATATATGGTTCATGCTGTCTCATTCACTTCACCAAACTATAATCGATAGACACCAGACAACGTCACTTATTAAAAGAAGTTACATAAATTGAACATACGTACATAGAATGTCTTCTTTATACAATATACTTTAGTGAGTTAAATTTAAATAAAAAAAAAACTCATGATTTGGGTCACATACCATTTGGCCATAGTAATAAGTTAGCAAGAATGTGATAGCCCTGTGAAATGAGCTTAAGGTTCAATTATTAATTATTTTCTGTTTTGATTTAATTTTAATACTGGTTTGTATATAATTTATGTTTAGGTGCGATCCTATTCTGAAGACTTATTCTAAATGACTTGCAATAAGCATCCATTTCTAGTATTTGATATACGAAGACTTGGAAACTCCGAATCGAGAATCTGGAGATTTGAATTATTATATGATGATCTACATATTAAGTTTCGGGGAAAAGTGAATTAACTCTTACTATTTCCATTTATAGGCATACACATAAACACTAAAGCTAAACACTTGGCCAATTGGTATGCAATATTTCAGCATTATATTCTATCCACAGAAAGATAATGCTAGCAATTAAACTCATACTGTACATGAGCTTCTGTTAACTGCTCTTTAAATTCCACTACACAGAGACAGATCGCTGCACTATATATATTCTCTTAGATCACGTGAATTTGATTTTCTGTCTGATTTTCCGTCTATGAGTTGTTATTCATCACATTGCCGGCCATAGCTTCTGGAAGCGGTGTACCACCAGGTAAAGTGTTATTGAATTTAATTGTTTTAACTTATAAATTGTAATTACTCGAAATTTTTGTGTAAAGTTTTTTATAATCATAGTGATGAAATATGATGTGAATTTATATATTTTAATAAGCATTTGAATTGATTTTTAATCTTAAAATAAATGTACACGAACGTGTACAGAAAGACTCAGTTACAGTATACATCAAATTTTCTCTGTACACGATCGCGTACAAAATGATTCATTTGGTTATAAATAGAATGTCTTTTTATTGCAAGAAAACCTATGAGTGAGAGTTGGTTGATTTATCGGCATTTAGTTCAGCCCGACTAAAGCCAGAACTTAATACAGAGGAGTGTGAACGAAGCTGACGTCTTTCCGGAAAACAATATCGAGAATGTTTTGTTAGGCTTCGCGTTCAGGAAGAGACTGAGGATGCATATGCTCTCAAACCAATTTGGAAGGAGACTCTTGGTAAAGTTTGTTCTTCCCACCGAAAACTCTGTCTGACAACTAACAATACCAATGTGAAAGTAAGTACAGCCGTATTAGTTTATTACTTGAATATTCAGCGAGTTATAGATCCTTGCAAAAAAATATAAGCTGGAATTATTGGTGTTAACGGAGACTCATATAACTAATTCTATTGCAGAAAGTGAAATCGAGCTTACTGGATATGAGTATATATGTTGCAAATCTAGTTCTAGACATACGGGGGGAATTATAATTTACATTAAGAAAGGATTGCAATATAAAACTATTTGTTTAGCAAAATCACAGGGAGTTTGGAGTGTAAGTCTGCAGGTCTGGATAAAAAAAAGGATCGGTTACTGCAGTATACCGGTCTATAATCAATCCATTGTAGAATTTAAAAACATTTATACAGGCTGATTAGCAGGTATTTAGAAAAGGGGATAATGCCATTATTTTGAGCGATTTAAATATAAATGTACTGAGAAATGAAGCTAATCAACAAATTATGTACTATAGTACGAAGGATCAAAATTTAAAGCAATTAGTTCACCAATCAACACGGTTTTAATGAAGGTTCATGCACCTTGATAGAATATGTCATGACAGGAATAACTACGAATAATCTTAACGTTATAATAGATTATAAAAATAAGATCTCTGGTCATGAAACTATACAGATTATAAAGCGTACAAAGCAATAACCAAAGTGAAACTATAAATACATTAAGATATACCAAACAGCAGTTCGATGACCTTTAAGACAAGTAAATTTTGATTCACTATATTACATCGATGATGTAGAGACTCTATCGCCGAAAGGAGGAAAAACTAACGACATGCGATGAAGCAGGAAAAAAAACCATTAGCGATTGTGGATGCCGCTGTTACTCATCGGACTTAAGAGGAAAAAATTGCAGCATATAAACACAGACAAGGAATATACAGATATCGACGGTAGTACTAAAAAAGTGATATATGGAAGAGATCATAGCAAACCTCAATAACTCACTGATCTCGGCTAAATATATCATGGGTACGAACCAAAAATGTTTTTCAATATAGGCAAAAATTCATTTTTTTCTTAGAATTTAAATCGACCATATTTCTTCAGAATTCGTGTGCATTATTGGTGGTTGAAGACGATTCGAATAAGTTGTGTCTGGGCAGTCTCGGCATCGTGGAAGTTGGATTGATTTGGTTGCTTGGGCTTGTTAGCCAAAAATTTTTATTAGCATAGATCTAGGTATATCAGCGCGGATTTTTGTTTCAGGCCTTTATAAATTCTAAAGTACAGAGAGAATGGAAAGTATATTTTATTAACAAAAATAAACTTCGATCACATTAGATAACCAGTATAAGAAAAGGGACAAAAACAGACCGTTTGGGCAACGTAAGAGGCATCCTTCACTAAATATATTTGGAGAACACGTAAAGCTAATATTGAATTGATTTGTAGTCTATAAAGTGTCCCATACACGATTCAATTAGTTGATCAACTTTCCTACAATTTAAAGTTGATGCGATAAATTGAGCATGTGTCTGAATGTTGAGTAAGTTGAAAACAGCAAATTGTTAAGTTGATGATCTCGCACAAAAACTTCTGGTTGACGTCAACTTATCACTGAGTATGTGCGATCATTGAATAACTGGTAATTACAATTCCTCCCAGAATAATTCACAAAATTTGTTCTGCGATCCATATTAACTCATTCTTTAGAAAAAAACAGTAAGAATATTTAAGTTGATACCAATTTGAGACGTGTATGTACTGGTTGATAGATTAATTAACTAATTGATCAATTTGAGGTTGGTCAACTGACTGAAGCGTGTATGGGCCGCCTAAGAGTAGATGCAATAATTGATCCGATTAATTATCAGTGGATCATGGTCTTTAAACAAAGTTTTTTGCACCACGGTAAAGCAAATGCATGAGATCGGAGTATCTACTTCTTATCGCCTACAAAAAGATGAATGGAAGGTGAACTTTCCTGTTTTAAAACATCAATGCTATGAGATGTGTCCTCTCTAAAAGCTCCAGAAAGGTTAGGTAAGCAGACCCGTAGATGGTCTAACACTAGCAGTGCCTCTGATGGATAGGATGGATTGAAAAGGTGTTGAGCGCCAGCGCAACTACAAGTTTTAAAAGTGCACAGTTCAAAAATCCCAGCCAGATGCAGTCTCATTGCCTGTGTGCTTAAATGAAAGGGCCTCCTATTAGTGCCCTCGATGCTGTGGTTCCTATCTTGAAAAATATAAAATTTTATCAAATGTTGCACTTGAACAATTCCAAATTTATGTTACACGAAATAGCTAACAAGAACTGTGAAACCGGTTTCCCACCGACTCAGTTTAATCTATCTTCAACACAGCTCTGCTCAGTAACTATCACTTTCTTTCGATAGCTACATAAACAAATTCAAATAAGAAAATTATCACTATCAGTATTTGATATTATCATATTAATTAGCTAATAATATGGGATTAAGATGTTGGGGGTGTAGGTTCATCTGTAAGTTGCATTTTTGGTGTAGTTGCAAAGCGAAATTGTTCAACGATGATCTGATCTTACTATAATTTCAAATAGATTTTTAAAATTTTCTGTCATAACAATCAACAAGCCTACCTTTTTTCTTATTCTATCTATAAATAAACACACAACAAAATTTCTAGCCACTACTAATATGAATTTATTAAATAATAATAATAATTTGGTTGAATTCATTGAATTGGATAAACTATAAAATAGTTAAACATTGTTAAAAACCAGTCAGTAGCAAAAACCTGGGATAGCCCTGGAATCACAACAAGCCACCACCGGATGTTCTCCCAGCAACCAAAAAATTCCAACATGTTGATTAAGACACTTTTTTACACAATCACTTTTTCATTTATTCACGTAAAAATAGCAGCTTTGTACTTTAATATATTAAAGATTTTATTTAACACTCAGCTCTGCTGATTCCTTTATTAGTGTTAGTACATGGGGCCATAATATGTACACTAGCTGCTGCTGGCTGACTTTCCAGTATGTGTTAGCGCTGAAAATTAATTATTTAATGAAAAATATATGTATGGTGCTCTATAATCATTACTAAATCACAAATCGTCGACTTTAATAGAAAGACTTCAGCTATCCATACAGTAGAACAGCTTAGAACAAACTACTGAAAAGTGAATTTTAGAATCTTAATTACAAAGAAAAAGACATCAAAATTTCTCCCATAAGAGGGAACTATTAAGTATGATACGGAAATAACTGGGCCACAGTATACATACAGTAAAACAGCTTAGAGCACACTATTGAAAAGTGAATTTTAAAATTTTAATTACAAGTAAAAAACCCTAAAATTTCACCCATAAGAGGGAACTATGTATTAAGTATGATACGGAAGTAATGGGCGAACGGTAACTAGTTGCACTTTCTACGGGAAGGAATATTAGTTTAATGTAAGTACACATTTCGACAATCTTACAAATGTATTGTTCCATAAACTGAACATCTGTTTGACTGTAAAGTGGTGTTCGTACATAAAGATGCCATGGACAGTGTAATATATGCAAAAGGGACGTAATAAAGTTTGTGACAATTTGGCATTGGAAGTGGAACAAATTGTTATTAGCTTATTTGCTAGTCATTTTGCCCCTTTTCCTCTAGTACAAGTTTGTGCATGCCTTAAGTTCTCTTTCTTCCACTTAAGATTTAGATAGGAGCCTTTGTATTAAAAATTGACTAGTGTGTTAGGCAAAAATGTTGAAAGAGAAAGTATAGTCACATTCACATTATAGAAGCATCCTATTCATGTAACAGTTTTGACAGAGCTGCTGTTCTACTGTATGAATTACTGTGGGCGCGTTTAGGCGGAGACCAAACCAGTTTGGAAGAATTGGTAGCGTTTGGTCATAACCATGTAAAAGTACCAACCATTCCAGTATGGTTTGTAATTATGCGGAGGAAAAATCGGTAATTTTGACCGGCTTGGTCTCCGCCTAAACGCGCCCAGTGACTGGGCGAACGGTAGCTATAGTTGCACAATATACGGGAAGAAGTATTAGTTTTATGTAAGTAAGTACATATCCAAAACCCTCGAGAATACTTCACAAGCCATGAAAGAAACTCCCCCACTACCATATGAGGACCCAAACGGAGTCCTAACATTCGAAAATATTTGCAGTGTTCAAGTAAAACTGACAAATGTTTGAATAGCTCCTCCACCCTAAACTACTATTCATTCAGAAAAAATTGTATTCTGATAATCTCAAGCTTGTTTTCTTATCTTCCGAACCAAAATAATATTTCTATACGTTTCCTATGAAAATTATTAAAAAAAAAATTTTCTGGACCAAATGAGTACGATTCCTCAAACAAAAACTCTCAGCTGAGTAATCATTGTACCGCTGTGCCGTCATGGCTTGCCGTGGGCTGATGATATCGAGGGCGTGTATCTTTTTTCCGATCCGTAGAACGCACAGATTTTTTAGAACGTTCAGAGCACTCTGGAAAAAAGCTTAGAATATATAGCAAACAGGAATGGCTGAATCGTGTACATGAGCGTAATTATTTTAAGAGCAGGACATTATACATAGGAGTAAGTTACATACAGGAAGGAACAATTGTCAATGCTGAGTACATAATTGTTAAATGTGCTTTTGTTTTGTAAACAGGTTTATGCTATTTAAAATTCTTTTGCGAAATGTAACAAAAGTACGGAATCGCTTTTTTTTTAAACTATTCACCTTTGAAGTTTATTTAGTGCAAAGTTTTTTACTGCCACTAGTGCCTGTTAAAATATCAATTAAAAAAACAGAAATGAAGTGCTCGATCAGTGCTTGCAAATATAAATTGGATTATAAACTAGGAAAATCATGATTCAGGCAACTGCACTATCTAAATTGTCTTTTTTTTTGTAATAGAAGCAAAGATTTATATAAATTAATAATATGAATTATTTCAAAACAAAGTAGAAAAACATTTTTTTACCACAGATGCTCTGCTCAAAACCTTTGTTTACTTTTTGCAAATTGACAAGTTGCTTAGAATAGGGATGGCGTGTAAATGCATGCAAAAATGGACTACCAACACAACCAGAAATTCATTACGCAAAATTTCCCTTACCGCCTTACCACGTAACCCCCGCAAGATGCAAGCCATTAACAAAGTCGAAAAAAAATAGTGGGCCGGTCAGCAGCGAGTATGCCCTCGTCGGTCAACAGGCGACCTCCACAGTCTTCTTGCCTTGTCGAACTGCAAAAGTTTTTTATATAAAAGTTGCTTGTATTTTGTTCAAACGCTATAATTTCCGTAAATTTGTTCCACATGCTATTTTTTTTTTTAAATTATTAGAAAGAAAACATATTTGGCTGCAATTTGTTTTAACTTAATTTTGCTGGAAGCTGTGGGCTTTAGGACCTGTTTAAGATGAAATTTAGTTTTTCCTCCATCATGAGTATACAGAAGCAGGGAGAGTGAGCTCTTACCGCATGCTGTACCCGGCACGGACATTTTAATTTTTAATGTGTCGGTGCCTTCGGGGTTCGGCGACTTCATGGCTTGTATTATATATTCCAGGGGTTACGCTTATCACCATCCTCTGTGCTATATGTTCTAAGGTGGTTCTAAGATAGAAACAAGGTATTTTCGGTACGAGCCACGTTCCATCATTTTGCCTGGAATGAAAATTGTGGGTGCGTCACTCTGTGTCTAATATGTACTCTATATATAGAAAAATAAGAAAATCTTTGATATCTTAATAAATTTGGAAATAAATTACTAAAATTGTGTGTAAAATGAAAGTTTTGAATATTTTAGATGTTTTCTTATAAAGCTTTTACCATAATGAAGTTCAATAAGGTAAAAAGAAGTACTTTCAAGTTCAAGTGAAAATGTAAACAGAAACAAAAATAATTTTTTTATGGCATAAATGTATTAACATAATAACGATTTTGTAACAGTAAAATATTTAATTAATACATAATTAATCTTTTTGTGTTTTTTTTTCTTTTTTACTGCATTTAAATTAGTTTTCATGCTATAAAGTAAAATTCAGTACGAATAGTCACAACGTATCTATGTGGGATGATTTCACTTATCAGGATGCTAACTTGTGGCATAAGAACTTTCTTAAACTAGTCATCGTCATTTTTAAATAAAATTCACAGGTATGAAAAGGTTTAACATTCAAATTGTCTTGGGCCTTGGGTACACTAGAATCATTTTTGGCTTAAGTAGGGAATCGACCATTGTAACCGATTTCCTTCAAACTTTGCGAATAACGTACAATTCGCTTGCAAATCACAAATATCACAATTATTTTTCGCGGAAACTTATACTTTCGGAGATATTTAACTTTTAATATCGCGAACTCTTCTCTGGACTTCACAATACATCTGGCATTTTTATAATTAATTTACTCTTCTTCTTCTTTTAAGTAGCAAGGAAATGCTCTTATTGGTTGGTATATACATACTTTCCCAACATTCAGGTTACATACTCAATATAGGCAGGAAATCCATGCGTGCGGCTTTGTATGGTTGCTGTAAGTAACGTGGTTCGTAATGGGAATACTTGTATTCTATATACCTTGCTTGAAGCAGGGAATTTGGTAAGATTACATCAACCGCCTCTGGTCGTTTAACGAAAAATTAACAATTTTGGCAGACACACTGTCTTGTATAAGAGAATTCGCTGCTTGGAGGTTGGTATAAAGTTTTATTTAATGGTACAAATACAATTTTTCCAGCATATAAATTACAAAATGTGAAAAACCAAACCATTGAAAATTCTGGAAATATGTAACTGCTTGGAAACTAGCCTACGTTCAGCGTATTCCCAAGAAAGGACATGGTAGCGATCTCTCAAATTATCGATCAATTGCAATCATTCGATTCCTTCAAAGATTTTTGAATTTATCATTAACTCCAAATTAATGAAGTATCTAGAAACCAATCAACTTATGCATCGCTAATACGGTTTCTGGACTGGACACTCATCTCGAGACTTGCCAACTTTTCTTGCTGAACGTTGAAATTATGGATTGAAAGTTTCTTATCCAGTCGCTTAATTCGGGTTGTATTAGATGGCCTTACATCTGAACCTAATCCTATAAATGCCGGTGTGCCCCAGGGCTCCGTTATCTCTCCGATTCTCTTCTTAGTTTTTATTAATGTTCTGCTTTCTCTTACTTTTAATCCGATTCATAGTTTCGCTGACGATACGACAGTACAATTGATTTCGCTTATTCTTTGACACTCTTAGGGACTCCAGAGGGAATGCCACATCTGTCAAACGAGATTGCATGATTAGATCATTGAATAACAATCTTGTCAATATCTTCGCTGGGGGCAAAGCAAATCGCGTCGGATTCAATGCATCTAAAACTGCAACCTCTCATTTCTTTGAAACAAGGTATAATTTTTCCACTCTCGTTTTATTTGATGGAGCACTGACTGACGATACACCGCCTTTATGCATTCTTGGCATTAATATTTCCAGCAAGTTAAGCTGGACAGATCACATCTTTTCTGTTGCCAATGAAGCATAGAAATGTCTTGGATTTCTGAAAAGGTGTAAGAAATACTTCAGCCCATCGAATCTAGAGCTTCTCTACAAGTCATACATCAGACCTACAATGGAATACATCTCCTATATTTGGACCTGGGCTGGACGCACAGCCTTATCTTCATTGGATATTGTCGAGAAAGCCTCCAAGCTCATTGGCGATGTGGCAATAACTTGTCATATCGACTCGCTCGAGTACTGCCGCAATGTGGCATGTCTTTCGCTTGTAGAATGATTTCTGCACGCAATACTCTCGCTGCAAATCGCGCACATTCTTTTACCCTTAAGATTACTTTCGACCGTACTGTAAAATTCCGTGATGCTTTTTTATCCCGAACTTTGCGAATGGGGAACAGTCTACCATCTTCTGTCTTTCCTCCGGTATATACATATACCAGCACCTCCGCCACTCTCCTCATTCGTTTACCTTTTTCTTTCCTGTTAAGCTATGCTTTGCATCATAGGGTATCTCCTGAGCTCCGGCATACAATATCCAAAGTGACATATATCGGCACTTCCGCCACTCCCCTCATTCTTTTACCTTTTTCTTTTCTGTTAAGCTGTGCTTTGTATCATAGGGTATCTCCTGAGCTTGGCTTAATAATAGAAAAAACAAGTAGAGACATCTCCTACACAACACCACAGAAGTGATTCTGGATACATCTATCAGTCTATAATCAAAGTTTTGTACCATTTTATGTATGCAATCTTAGCGACGTGCATTTCGCTATTAAATATTTTCGAAGAGGACGCACTGTTTCCGAAGAAACTTGTGGGTCCTTTTCGAAAAATTTTCACATATCTTTAAGTTTGAAGGTCCTGCTTGAAGAGCATCCCGTCCAGCTTCGTTACAAAAAAATTACATGGCATGAAAACAAGGCGGACGGGTGCAAGGTTCATAAATATTTTTCCGAAAGGCTATAGTAGTAAACATAATATACATTCCGAGAGCTCAAAATGCTTTGAAAGAAAAAAATATATAGGAAAACAGTGTCGTTCAAAGTGGAATTTGATATAAGACATTAATTCTTCAATAATTCGAAAGTTAAAATGAATAAAAAAAAACATTCCATAAAATAAAAATTACGTCCATTGTCATAGTTTTATGCAAAAACAGATTTTATTTCTTACATTATTTTCATCTTAATGTTAAATAAAAAAAAAATACAAATACAAATTAAAAAGTAAACTTGTCCATTCTTTTGATTTAAAATATAATTTGTATCCATGATAATAGTTCTACTAAATAAAAAGGTGGAAAGGAGGAGAAAAACATCATTTGAAATTCGGTTCGAGCAGTATATCCCAATTGGTTTGATTATTGTAAACCTCCTCCTCCAACCAGAGTTCATAGTTAGCCTTAAAATCATCACTTAATTCGATTTTCTTATCCCATCCAGGATATCCAAAAATATACTCAGAATTATTGTTAATCGGAATTTCACCAATGAAATCACTTTCATGAGGATCCCCTCCAGCTCCGCCAGCACCATTTGTTCCATTATTCGAGCCAGCTATAGATGTTTGACATTTTTGCATTGCTTCTGGATATCGACGATTATTGAAACGATCAACACATGTTCGCAGCGTACATTCTTCAGCTTGAAAATCCCATGGCCGAGATTCGAGATCATTACCAAATGCCCAATCGTCATTTAGACGATGTCTAACTTTAGCGTATATTGCACTAATAGTTTTCATATTCGATTTCCTCCACTGTCGTCCCAAGTATTTTGTTTGCATTTTCAATAGTTTCAAAACATACAATTGCATCATGGCATGACGTACTTTAAGCGTTTTTTTAAGTATTGGCGCTGATTTGAATACGACCAGCATCATAACTCGAGAATGCTTCCATTTTATAAGTTTATTGAGGATTCTCAAAAGATTTATGCATGAAAATACGTTACGCCATGAATATGGCGCAGAGTCACCGATTACTAGACTTTCCGATGTTAATTCAGGCTGTTCACCGATTACACATGATGGAAAATCCATGATTGGAATTCTGTAATGAAAATAAATTAATAAATAAACAACAAATTTTCACAATATACAAAATTCATATTCGTAAGTGCTTTGTTGTTAATTTTTATTGGAACTCTAAAATGCTACTTCTGTTTATAGTATCTGGTAAGAACATCTATTTTATTCTTATTAGTTACTTGTACCAGTTACATGTGGCATATAGCTCCAATATGAGGAGAGGTATTTACTTAAATTAGGCTATTATAGAGGTCCATTCTCTACTACCTATCATCTACTTACGCGTTTTTAGATCCTACATATTCCAAAATATTCTGATTGAAGAATTTTAGAACCAGTGGAATACAATTCGCAAAAACTAGATGTTGGGACATGAATTCAAACTGATAAACGTGATTAATTTTGAAATGTTTTAAATAAAGTAAAAGAATTGCTGAAACAGCTTTGACAATTATTTCTTTATGTCGATTAACATCGATTCCAAGCTTTGTGGATTGCGTCACTGTCATGCTGAAAAGGAAAACAAGCAAACAAAAAACGATAATTATTATTTTTGTTAACAATTAAAAATAAATTCAAAGCTTACGGCATTTCTTTCGGTAAAACATCCGCCATTATGTTAATACTTTCCGTTTTCGATTTCGATGTTGGCGAAGCAGCTAATAAAACTTTCAATAAAGCAATCATATATTGAGGTAGATTAGGTAGTATGGCTTGGTATAAAATTTCTGCTGGTGACATTTGTATTTCACATTCAATTGTTGATATTGGATTTCTTGCAATTTCTTCTTCTTTACGTACTTGCATATCAGCAAGGCTTGTGTACATGTGCTGTTAATATTTTAAATTTTTTAGAATCAATAATATGTTATAAAGCTGTTCAAAGGGAAAATAGGACATGACTGCGTAAGTGTAAGAATACCTTGGGTCTTTACGCGCATATTTGAACATAGAACATTCATAGCCCGAGCAAAGTATGTACGCAAATGCATTTTGTGTCATGAGAAGAATAATATTTCACCGAAAAACTATATTAAATCAACGTTTTAGCATTTTTTTTTATTCAAAGGCAGGGGGACGAGAGATTCCAAGCACGGACGACAGGACGACCCGTTGTCTTCTTAATGAAGTGCATTAGGTATAGGTGAAGTAAGCTTTTCAGCAGCTCATACAAAGATAGGAGGGCAGACCTAAGCGTATCCAGATTGCTCCGGGCAAAGGCCGGAAAAGCACCAAGAAAATGTTCGGTTCTCTCAGGCTCTGCTTCCAGGCAGGGCAGACACTCAGGGTTATCAACAACTCCGATCCTTGTTAGAGGAGCGTGAAGAGAGCTGTCAGTGATGATGCCAACCACAGGTTTACATTGTTCCGAGCTCCAAGAGAAAATCAGATAAATTCCTATTGGGCCCATCAAGAAAAAGTTCTGTACACCTGCAAGTACTCAGGTTCGCCCACCTCTGCTTATACTTCATGCGAGATGAGAGACCCGATAACCGAGGTGGCAACGCCTACAGCGGGTTCCGGTGCAAGGAAGCCAGAACCAGAGCCAGACCTAACTAGAAGGTCAGCCCTTTCATTCCCCATGATCCCAATGTGCGCAGGAACCCACTGAAGGGACACCTTGTTGTGCTACCTCTAGTAACTTAGATGCTATCCGGGGGACACTCAGAATCATCAAAGCTGTCTGGCTATCCGAAAGGGTATCAATGTCCTTTCCCTTGATCTGCATATCAAGGACTATCCTTGCTACCATTGTGATGTCGAAAACTTCAGCCTGGAAGACAGTGGTGTCCCTTCCAAACGAGTACTCCAACCCAGTATCAGGTTCAAGAGAGGAAGCATCAGCACTGGCTCCCTCATTAGTCAGAAAGCCGTTGGTGAAAATATTAATACAGCGGACCGGGGAAGGCTCGATAAGGCACTTTCCTCAGCCCACGATTCCCTTTCAGGAAAACCTACAGAAAAGCGACGCCCAAAACGAAGCTCTAGAAACACCGCATCAAGTGGCATGCGGCATTATTATAAGTAAATTGGAATCACTGATTTTTTAAACCTGCAAAACTTGAAGCTATTGTAGTTATTTTTGTTATTTTATGAAAATTGACAAAGACTTACTTACTTACAACTTAAGGCTGGGTCTATGTCATAATTGGGACAACTCGGTGCACAGTTAGCAAGATGGGCGTGGCGTTAAGATTTTTGAATAAATCGCAAATTGATTAATGTAATATTTATTTAAACATCTAAGGCAACCAATTAACGTTTTCTAATTTTTAAATTTGTCGCCCAATTTTTATTGAAAATTATTTAAAAATGAAAATTCAAAGATTTTTTTTTCAATTTCTCTGGTTTGCGGAGCGGGGCAGCCTCAAATTTGAACTAAATTAAATAAATTTTTAACATAAGCTTTTTGAAGTTAGTAAACAGAAAATAACGGTTTCCGATTTTTAAAATTCTACTTATTTTTGTGAAAATTTCCTTTCTTAATGGGTAAAATGCAGGTAAACTAAGTTATTGCGTCGAATTGTCGTAGATATAAGTAGAACTTTAAAAATCGGAATACGTTATTTTCTGCTTATTTACTTCAGAAAGCTCATGTTAAAAATTTTTTTAATTTACTTCAAATTTGTGGCAGCCCCGCTCCGCAAACCAGATAAATTTAAAAAAAATCTTTGAATTTTCATTTTTAAATCATTTTCAATAAAAATTGGGCGACAAATTTAAAAATTAGAAAACGTTAATTGGTTGCCTTAGATGTTTAAATAAATATTCCATTAATCAATTTGCGAGTTATTCAAAAATCTTAACGCCACGCCCATCTTGCTAACTGTGCACCGAGTTGTCCCAATTATGACATAGACCCAGCCTTAAGAATTTAGAATTAAAATCAAGTAGCCATACTTAAATTTGTTTGTCCCAATTTTTACACTTTAGACCTTTTTTGAATCCGAAATGGTCCCCTTTGTATATTTTGAGTGGCAACTCAGACCATAGGTTTTCCCGTTCCAGCCCAGATGCCAATGAGCAATAGGACGAACCAGTCTAGCCGTCCTGCCAATATCCCCATGAGCGTAATCTACACACACCCCTTTGGTACCTTCCTGAATGACAGGTTCCAGGGTTGGCAAATTAAGTAAAACATCAAGGGCAGCAGTAGCCATAGATCGCATGGAGCTTGTAATATCCAGGCAAGCAAGTCTTTGCAGGCCAGCTTCCGGATCGCAGTCTCCACTTGTGTCCTCGGCATGCCTATAAGAACATGAGTCTTACAATCGAGGTGTACATTCACGCAACAACAATCGGTTTCATGCCCCACGTGCAGCTAAAAATTTTCCTGCATTGAGCAAAGACCTCCATAGCCGCATTCACTTTTTCCTCAACATGCATTTCCCACGTCAGCTTCGAGTGAAGATAAGCTCGGAGGTGCATGACATGGGGAGCGTGTCCGAAGAGTTTTATAACCATAAAGTGCTGAAACTTACGTCTCCTGGAGAAGAGCAACAAGCTGGTCTTTGTACGGTTCACTGTCATATCATGACGGATGCACTAGTCTTCAACAGTATTTAGGCCTCGTTGTATGAGGGCATAGGCAGCAGCCTTGCTGTGCTTGAAGATGGGCAAAGGGATGTCGTTCGCATACGCTTCATATGAAAATCTCACAATTCTCAGCACCGTGATGAGTGAGTCAACCAACATACATCAGAGTACCAGGAAGAGCACGCCATACCGCACGCAGCCATTAGTGCAATTAGACTGAAAAGGCCAAATCAACTGAGTACAACAATTTCATTGGCCACTTGAAAGTCCTCCAAGAATTCCCAGAGGAGCCGATGACCAACCCCCAATCTCAGGCGCTCTGTCGAAATGCAATAACTTTCAAACACCATTCATAGTTCTTTTGAAGACACTAAGCTCTACAGACTGACCGTCAACAATGGCACGTCGGGGACTTGCCATTTGAAAAAGGATCTCTTAAATGGTACACTGATGGATCCACAATGGAAAGGCAGGCATATACGGGCCGACGAGCCATCACGCTAAGGCACGCCATTTTCCAGGCAAAAAAAACACACCATAGAGCTCTGCGATCTGCGTGGACGAAAGATATACATAATATCAGACAGCCAAGCAGCACTAAAAGCATTCAATTCAATTGTCTAAACTGGTCTGGGAGTGCCATGTTGTCTTGAAGCAACTGGCCGAAGCAAACAAGATGATGCTTTAGTGGCAACAATATTGCGGACCGGCTTGCAAAGGCAGTCGCCAGGTCTCCGTTTATTGGCCCTGAGCCTGTTTTTGGACACCCAAACTTTCAGCACAAGTCAGGCTTTGGGAGGACAGAATCGAAATGGCACACTGGGAAAATACCCCAAACCTTAGACAAGCGAAAAGGTTCATCAAGTACTCGCAAGAGAACACAAAAGCATTTCTCATGTTCAGCAGAAAGGAATTAAGGCTCATAAAGGGCCTATTTACTGGGAATTGCCCACTTAAAAAGATGGGTAAGGTCCATGATGAGACTGGGCTGCATAAGGCAAACATCTAGAAAAGGCATTCCCACTCCCAGAGGATCCTGAAAAAATGGCCCCCAAAAATGTTATAGGCTTTGTAAAAGACCTTAATATCGAATGGGCGCCGCAGCGCACTTAGGCGTAATGTCACACACTTAAACTAGATGCTCTAGATAACGCGACACACCTGAAAAGTCGCAAAATACAGAGTGAGCCATGGAAATTATACTATGGCTCTTGCCCCTTGACATCCATCGGAAATGTATAGCTTCAAAAAGTGCACTAAGACTTATAGTCAGGGTGGATAACAGCAGACCTTTGTCACAGCAGAATAATGACATATGTGTACAGGAATGTACAGGAATCGTACCGTCTACCAGACTAGTATGTTCCAAGCGAAGGTTCTCGCTATTTGCAAAGTAGCAAGGTTGCTGATAACATGATGTACCTAGTGATCGGGTTATCAGGATTTATATTCACAGCCAAGCTGGAATCAAAGCTCGGGCACCATTAGATCAAAGCTCGGGGACCATTAGATCACGCGTAGTGCAACGGTGTCGCTGAGAGATCGTAAAACTGGGTGCTAACCACAGTTATTCTCTGCTGGGCAGAGCAGCTGATGCTCTGGCCAGAAGGAGGTCCGCTATGAGAGGAATGCATAGGTCGACGCCTAGTGAAGGATTCTACATTCACAGGCCTGTAAGCCTCCAAATCGCAGATGGGGGAACTGACCGCATGCGCGATCTCAAGACATAACATAATATATATAATAATTTCTGCATAAGCCGTATGAGCGTGGAACAGGTTGAGAGTGTTTACCACCTGCTGTGCGAATGCTCTAACCTTGCTAAGGGTAGGAGGAATACGTTTGGTAACTAGGTTTTCTGTGAACTGGGGGATTTAGCAGACAAGGAGTTGGGGAGCTGGTAAGGTTCATTAACTCTTCAAACCCCCTAAATCTGAGGAATCCTTTCCAGGGACGGTCTCAATAAGGTGGCATCACAATGGACCATAGATAGTCTAAGTGTGGCTGATCGTACATGTTTTACGATGGGCGCCCCTTTAACCTAACTTAATCTTGGTAAAAATCTAATAAGAATTTCTGTATGTAATTCAAATATAAAAAGTAGTAACGAAATTTATTATTGAGGCGCTTCCCCCATTTCTATACGTCGACCAATTTTCAATTCAAAACAAGCAAACGAATTGAGGCAGATTCTTGGATTGGGATAGGATCTCGGTATTAAAATATTTTTTCTTTCCATTTCCTCCAAAACTGATGATAATAAATAATTCATAATCCAACGAACTAAGGTGGGAGGAATGGAACAAATAAATTTCTTCAAGATTTGCTCCAACCCGACCATCAAGTGCAGCAATTTTTCTTAATATGTCTTAGCTTTATGTGGGAAGCTTCTTAGACCTTTGTAAATAAAATCAAAAAAGTATACTGTGACTCAGACAGACTTAGCGTGTGTGCGCAGGTGAAAAGTGTGAAATATTTTGTTTTGTTTTGTTTAATTCTTCTTTTGAAAATTGTTGTAAGTGCCTTTATGGCAAGGCTTTCAAATTTTTAAAGGGGAATGAATGCTCACTTTTCATACAACTTTTGGCCCGACAACACCAGACATGAGAGATATCTTAAACGATGCATTATGATACTCTGAACATATTTTATTAACAATTTTTATTTCAATTAAGAGAAGGAAAGCTTTGGTCATCGAATGTAGCTTGAGCGACTTTCTTGGGTGAAAATTTGGACTTTTCTACTTATCTTTCTGTGTGATTGTGCGGAATTGGTGCGTCGTGGAAAATGACTTCCTATGAGAAAAATGTTCAAAACAGAGTACTAATGGCCATGGAAGAAAGAACTGCAAACATATACGCGAAATGTAGTAACTGGGGTGTATAAGACACTAGTACATGAAAATAGGGTTTCCGGTGGCATAAACGTCCCGACAAGCTTTTCTGAATCGGATAAAACTACACCACCCTAGTACTCGGCGAAACCTTTAATTTGATATGCAATATGCCGTATTGGAACCACCTCACCTTAAATATATGCAGAGAAAAAGTATAGGAGTGTGGGTACTCAAACTTCCTCTCAGGACCTATGGAATTCTAATCTGTACTATAATTTCCAAAATGTACAAAACATTGTAAATAAAATATGTTCTGAGTATCATAATGCATCGTTTAAAACATGTCTGTTCATGTCGGGCCTAAAATGGGCACACCCATTTGAATTCGATTTTAACAAGATTTATCATATTATTATACCTAACCCAACATACCCTTTTCAGTGTCTTCATGCCTTCGTGTATCGGCTGTGGCAAACCAGCAAGACTTTCATGATCATCGAGTAGTGTGTAACCAATAAATTTATTTCGTGAAATATCTAAAAATTGATCGATATCTTTCTGTCGAACCTTTGGTGCCCAAGGTAATCGAGTTATATTCCGCATGGGTGGTATAGTGTTATACATTGGTTGATCGTATTTTTGACCTTTAAACAAAAATTATAATAATTTACGGCTTTTGCTTTTGAGATAAAATATTTTCATACACATACCACCAGGTCCAGGAGCTGATGAATTTAATGTTGGATCCTCAAATGGCCTGTAATAGTCTGATAAGTCCTCTTCACCTTCAGCTGATTGTGCTTCCATTTCCATACTTATTTGTTCTTGTTCATCAAGAGAGCTCTGCTTCATTAGACTCTGGATTTATATATTATTATTATTTTTTAGTGACTCAGATTTATTATTTGTTTTTTTTTGGTTTTGTATAAAGTTGTTGATATTATTTAAATATAAGTAGGTGAATCAGTAACAACTTTCAAATCTACTCTAGTGATACAAAAGTAACTCAAATGATTATCGTAAAATATCCATAGCAAGCATTCAGTGTATATTATGCATTTAGATCTTTTTTTTTTTGTTTTAGTTCATTATTCTTTTAAATTGCTTTTCACTTTGCACTACGGAATAACACCTTGCATCAAAAAATTGTGAATGAAATAAACAAAAGTATAAAAATCATTTGAAAATGTCAAAAATCTATGCATGCTAGTAGTTATAAATCTAGCTTTCGTCTTTAAACGTAAGAAATTATTTTAAAAGTTGGGAAATGAAATGAGAGTTGCCTTTTTTTTCTATGTATTTTTTTTTTATAATTTTGAAGAATTTTTTTAGGTTTCAGAAGAAAGGATTCAGGATTGAAAGCTTCCTACATCTTAAGATTCTATGTATGTAGGAAGGTATAATATAGGGGGCATCTTGTTAGCGTTCTAAAATAATGTAAACAAAAGCTTCACGAAAGCATATTGGATTCGATCAGAAATAAATATACTATTACTTTTATATTTATATGTATGTATGTATTCACCTGGTCAAACATTCTCATTTGAGTTGGATCGTATTATGCAGATTTTAAAAAATTATTCTCTAGTTTACTAAAAATTACATAAAATATGAATTCTGACAATATGCCAAAACACTATTTGTTCTGAGTTCTAGGAGTTTTTGTTTCTCTTTTTTGCCAACTAATAAAAACTAAATTAAATTAAAAAAAAAATCTGCTTCATAACCCGCACTACAAAAGAGAAAATAATTTTTCATTTCACTTAATGGATTATGAGTATATAAAAAAGGGAAGTCTACCCACAATTGTCCTGCATAGTCTTATATTAGGACTAGAAAACACGTTGGATGAAAAAGATAAATTCCTAAATATCGAAAGAGCATCTGACAATATCTCCTTTAAATTCAGCTACCAACAGAGGAGAGTTGAATCCTTTTTGGTAAAATAAATAAAGGCAACGCTTGAAAGCTGGAGTATCACAGCTAACTATTGAAGGAGACTCGGTAACAGTTGTGTTTGCCAATGGATGTCCCCAAGGTGGAATTCTGTCTCATCTGCTATGGTCTCTATGGTTGTCGATGATATCCTACAAGAGCTGACTAACTTAGAATATTATAATCAGGGATATGCGGATGAGCTTGTCATAACAATTAGTGGCAAACATGATCGGATAATCTCTGATCTAATGCGGAATGCCCTAAACATAGTTCGCGACTGGTGCTGGACAATGGGACTTTGTGTCAATCCTGGCAAAACAATAATCGTTCCAATCACGAGAAAAAGGAAGGCTTTATTTACAAGCACCATTTTCTGTTGAGGGAACAGTGGAATTCTCAAAAGAGGTCAAATATCTAGGCATTACCCTGGCATTAGAATTTCTCTCGAAAAAAAAGTCCTGCAGAAGGCCACATGGACAAGGTGGAGGCTTTTGACTTTTTTCAAGCGACTTATGTAGATTTATTTTATTCGAATTATAACACTTTATATATATTTTTTTAACTTTAAGAATGGCTTCAACACAACGAAGTCCGTAAAACGGCTGGTGTCTGTAATCAGTAATTGCCCGACTTTAAATACAAAAATGTTCAAATAACAATGAATTTAAAGACAGAAGAAGAGAGGAAAATGAATGGAATTTGATTTATAAGCATTAGAACCCTCGTAAAACCTTGCAGAAGTATTTTTCTTACCTACGCACAATTCTGAAAAACAATAAAAACACATGGTGGACGTAAACTGTTGCTATCGCTAGTATATAACAGCACCCACACAGATCTAACTCCTTTTCTAAGTTTAGAACCATTCTGGGATTGAGATTCCACACGTAGTTTGGTGGAGGGGTAAGCATGGTCGAGGTGGAGTAATCATCAGATATTGTCAGCATTTGCTCGAAGTATATCTGTTTTAAGATACTTAAATGACCAACCAGATCATCTGGCTTGAACTATTGTTCCTTTTGCAGGATGCGCCATCCATTTTTCTTCCTTACCCAAGATAACGAACATGAACATAAGCAAAACATTCTCAAGGTTGAAATCAACGCAATCAGGTAACCAGCGATTTGGGTTCTGACTACATTTCGATCTGTGTTTATATTGAGAATTTTATATTTGGGACGCAAAATCGACTGGAATGAGAAATTATAAAGAAATGTCTTCATACTCAATGCATTAACGTGTCAAATTTTTTTTCCGGACGATCTATTGTTACCACACAATGGAAATGCCGTCAGCATTTTAATACTGTCACAGATCCCAGTGCAAATATGATAAGAAACATAATAACCAGTTTTGAGGAGTGGGGTGCGATATTTGATGAGCCACGAACCAATATTAATCGTCATGTTTGCAATGAACAAGCTGTGAAGGCTCAACGCGAAAATGTCAGCGATGATGCATCTGTGTCTACTCGTCGATGTCCAGAATATCGCTACGACGCATTATGAAACATGATCTGAAGATGTTTCCATACAAAATTCAATTGACCCAAGAATTATTGGCAAACAGCACAGCGGCTACAATATGCCATTGCCAATAGAATTCATTCAGCTTGCCAACTTTATGAATAATCTCATTATCACTGATGAAGCATATTTTCATTTAAATGAATGCGTCAATAAACAGAACTGCCGAATTTGGGGATCCGCAATCTATGGGATGGTATACCGGACAATGTTAGAAATTTTTTTACGTACGCAAGTTCTGAATAATCCTGGCATATGGTTCCAGCAAGGTTGAGCTACAGTACTGCGAGAGCGACAATGGCGATTCTTCGAGAACTTTTCGATAACCGAATAAATTAAAAAAAAATGCAAATTTTGCTTGGCCACCTTGCTCCCCAGATTTGAAGGCCCTGACTTTGAATTTATTTTTGGTTTCTTATTGAAGGAACGGATTTACGAGAGCTACAAAACATTCGATAACTAAAGCAGAATATTCGGAACAGATTTTGAGAATTTGGAGCCTGAAACGTTGCGCACCGTGATGCAAAATGCCTTAGAAAGAGACTTTAACTGCCAACAAGAAAATGGAAGTCATTTAAGGCATATTATTTTTCACACTTACACTACTGATCAAAAAAAGTGTAGCAGCAGTTTTCTTGAAATTTGAAAGGCGATCGTTTTTGAAGAAGGTTTGATATCAGCTTTGGAAGATACTCAGAATAGAAACGAATACTTATTTCAACAAGATAATGCGCCATCTCATACGGCCCGGAACACTAAAACCTGATTTCAGGAACACAACACTGGCCTGCTCAAAGTGCGGATTTGAACCCTGTCGAAAATTTTTGTGACCACATTAATAGAAAAATTCATAAAACTTTTGTTCGCAATATCCACGAACTTTGAGCAGCTGTTGAACAACATCTTGCAATACCCTGAAATGACGAACAGGCCCAAATAGCAAAAATGTGCAACGCATCATTATCAATCCATGCAATTGTGACCAACGACATTCAGCGTTTGTAAAGAAAGCGCCAATAGCATTTCTGATGGGATAAGAATACAAGGTCAGACATATTGAACTTTTATTGACATAAATATATATCCAATGTAAGTTAAATATAGAAATAGGTATTGATTATTAAGTATCAAGTCTAGTGTATAAATAGGCTAAGGTAAATCAATAAAGATTCATTCAGTCATTAATTCAATTATAAGATACGTTGGTCTATCAGTTGGGAAGTTCGGCTGCTTCCCTTTACCTACCACTGGAGTAAGAACTGTATAAAGAGGTGTCTCTATATCACCCTGCGTAAATGTGTTAATGTCTTTGGGCTGCTCCTCGCCACTGCCTCTCCTGTAGAGAGTTAATGACCTTGGGCTGCTAAGCGTAAGATCAACAACGGAATATACTGGATTATCACAAAAGGCTTGGAACGAAATTCCATCAAGTTTAATTGAAAATCTAATATCGTCCATTCCAAGAAGACTGAGAGGACATAATAAAAACTAAAGGAGGAAATATAAAAATTAAGATAATAGGGTAAAGTATCTGTTAACAAGCACTGTCCCTTGTAACGAGCACTCTCTCTCTTTTAGTTGCATTAATTAGTTGTTTCTGTGAATTTGTGGCTATTCTTGATGTACTCAGAATCAGGTAGATGTATCCTTTCGAATTTTGTCTATCCTTAATATCGAGAGGACAGTTTGATTCAGTTGTTTGAGTTCAAAGTGAAAAGTTGTGAAAAAGTGTATTTCCTTAAATAATTTAGCAAGAATAGAAGGCTTTTAATAAAACTAAAACATGTAGTAAATTGATATCATATTGTTAAAATCATATCATGTTGTTAAAAGAAGAAAAAATTGTATACTTTTGTTGTCATCACCGTGCTCGGTATTGTATACTGAAATTGTTATACAACTCGTTATTGGGGAGAAACGTGAACTTTTATGGATTTAGTAAAGACCACCTTCACAAATTAGTAACAATTGCTTCTATTAATTATAAACATTATACATTATTTATACATAATAATACCAAAAAGAACAAAAAAATACAGTGAAAACTCTCTATAACGAAACGCAAGTGAGCAATGTCTTTCGTTATAAAGAATGAGTAAGAAAATACAACAAAATATGTATGTATGTATGGATAAAATAAATCACAATAAACAGGTATCAGACATCAGGTTACCACTGATTGACGTGGTGGCAGCTACAGTCTGAATTACATTACACGGCAGCAGCAGATAAGCGGATTTGTAATATATGTAAATCATCCCCTATGCATCGAGTCAGTCAGTCAGTGGTCAATAAAGACAATAATCACAATAAACAAAAGAAGAAGTTCACAAAACCGACATACCTGAACTTAAGGCACTTACTCCCGAAAATATCGGAACCTTTGTGAGCATCTGGTAACCTATCACAATCACAAACACTGTTTTGCAGATTTTTCCGCTAGAGAGAGTGAGTGTCTTCGTTACAGAGAGTGAATTAATAATCGTAGGCGAACCAACCAAGTTCAACTAGTTTTTACTTTATAGAGAGTTTTCACTGTATATGGAAAAAGACTAGCAACGGGCGTTGCAGAAAATTAAATAATGGAAACTTAATCCAATGTCGCTAAAAAATATTACTCCACAAGGAACTATACAAACAGTTGCACACAGAAGTCTTCATTTGGGTCATCAGAATTTCTTACAGAAAAAGAGGAGAAAACAGTAGTAAAATGTTTGCTAAGTAACCATAAAAAAGGATTTCCTAGAAGAAAAGAAGATGTCCAGTTAGCTGTGAAAGATTTCTTCGACAATGTATCCCGAGACATCCTACGTTATAGGACGAAACACGTCACAGGTTATCAGCTGCAATGTGTCAAAATTTTAATGGGAATATCTAGTCTTCTATATACCTAGGTTCAACCCCACCTGTAAAAAAAGGTTCTAAGAAAACCGAAAAAGGAACATAAAACATAAGTCACAAATGAGAACAGTCAGAACGTAGAGCATATACCAGAATTATGCGAAACCACCAACATGAAAGCAGAAGAAGAAACACAGCAAAAATCGAAAAAATATTTCAGGATTTACGAGAAAAAGTTGACGAAATAGAGAATGTACAAGCAACACCACCAAATTGGAAGAAAGTAACCAAAGGACATCGAAAATAATGGACCAGCCCGCATCACATTAAAAAGAAAATCTACTGAACACAAAGAAAATAAAGCACTCCCAGACAAAAAGAAATATTGGGTGTAACAAACATATTAATGTTGCATAATTAAAATGATTTTTTTGTTCAATTTTCCCACTATTTTTGTTGAATTTAAAAGAATATTCAGTCTTTAAAAATACTTTTTCAACATGAAAATTGGAATGCTCGTAACTGGTACATAATCAGGGGCCACATTCTTTAACACGGAGAATTTGGGAATGAAAATTTCCATTTTCTCCGATTAAAACTCCCTAATTCTCCATTCCCAATTCACTAACATGTTCGGAGAATTAGGGAAAGCGTGAGAGAAATGCCAAAAGAGAGATTGCAATTCCCACCTGTTAATTTGAAAATTCGTAAGTTACCTAGGTTACCTACCTGCTCGAAATACAACAAAAATAGAAAATACTCTCAAGGCCGAAATACAACGATGCCGACACAACATTTACGGCGACTAATTAAATGTTGACCTTATGGCAATACCATTTTGCTGTACCCAATGGCAAGGTATATGGAAGACATTCTATGTACCTTGCCCACTGGAGCCGCCCGATTTTATCGTCGTAACCCACGGTACAGAGATACAAGATATTCTCATTACAAACCACGTTCTGCCATTTGTGTCCGAATGTATAGGAAAGTGCGGTACGGAGAACACAATATTCTCTCTCATCTCCCTGTCTTTTCAATAGAAATGTATATAAGTTATAGGATGAAACACGTCACAGGCTATCAGCTGCAATGTGTCAAACTTTTAATGGGAATACTTGTCTTCTATATACCTTGTGGAGAATTACCTCTGAAATCAACTCTTCCCAAATTCTAGAATTCTCCGATTTGAATCCGGCCCCAGTAGTGTAGATTAAAAAATAGTTATTAAATCACACTTTCATTAAAAAACAAATAAAAAATTTGGAAATTACGAGAATTTAAATCAGTCAGTCCAAGTTAGTCCACTTTAAAAATTGACGTAGGTACCGCAGGTACCCCCCCCCTCACCCGCAATACTTTTTGCTCATTTTTATTTTATCCTAAAATGATTTAAACTGTTCGAAAGTTAGGGCTTACACTTAAAACAATCAACCACATTTGACCAGGTGAACTTTTTTGCGATATTATTATATATGGAAAAATGTTTTGTTAATTTACAATTTATGTATAGGCAAAATTCTAGCCATCTTTCAATGTCACAATATGAAATGAAACTTTTGCATGTGCAAAATCAATGATCACAGCGTTGTAGCTGTTTCAAACAGGAAACAACAATATTGCAAACAATCTATGTATGTATGTAACTATTTTAATATTACGTATGTAAAATATAGGGAGAAAAAAAAAGAAAAACATTTTAAGTAAAACTTTAAAGTAAAATGCAAGCAATGAACTATCTTCTAAGAAAAAATTTACTATATTTTGTGCAGACTTTGCTCACTATTTTGTTGAATAATAACACAAGAAAAACATTTTTAAGAAAAGATTAGAGATACGACAAACTTCAATGAAACTATTTGTATTGGATATTCGTAAAGAAAACCAGAATTGGACAATATGGAGGAAAAGAAAGTATATATGTATATATATATATATGTAAACTAAACAGAGTTGTAAATATTGAACAGTGAGGAGGACAGAGGAAGTACAGAGTATTAAAAATGCATGATAAAACTAAAATTTCAATTCGACGTTCATTTTACACAATCAACTTATTTTTTCGCTTGTATTCTCGATTCCAATGGGTACGAAATATCCGATTCCATCACGATCACAGCTTAGTCCTCCATGCTGAGGAATCAATAACCTCGGGTGGGTTATAGAGAGAGGTTTCTCGATTCTTACCCGAAAAACCTTTACTTACTTAACATTAAATGTTATAATTACAGCTGAGAAGGAGGTCCAGCCTTTGGGCTTTTTTTTAATAAAAAAAAAACTATTATGTAATGGTTAAAATCTGTGTAAATGTCAACATAAGTTGCACTAGATCACAACAAATCCTTAGTTTCCCCTGAATAAAGTTGGGCGTTCACATCAAAACGTTATGATAATTAATCATCACAATACATTTTAAAAAAAATTTCAAATGGATATGTAACGTTTTGTTGGGCTCAACTTCCTCAGTTGAGATTAAATAATGCAATTATAGCCGATTTCACGAAAAATGTACATGTCGTACACGAATATAAAAATCACGCCAGTGGGCATAGTGGCTTATGGCTGCTAACTGAATGCTACATAAATATAATCGGACATAGTAAAGTTTTTTGAACGTTTGCTATTTGCCGATATGATGGAATGTAATAATAATGTTTTCCACAGAAAATGTTCCAAACAAAGAGTACCTCCAGCATATATGGTATGAAGATCCAAAAAGGTATAGCCTTCCCCAAAAAAACCGGCGCCATTTTATTTGTTTGACCCTTCACTTGGTGGAAATTTCTTACAAGCGAATTTGTTTATGGTTTTATTGTATTATATTGACTGTTGACGACATGGTGAATTATGGTGAATATGAATTAGTTAAAAGGTAAGAACCGAAATATTCACTATTCACATATTGAGCTCGGAACTTCGAAACGGAGAGGAAGAAGGAGGGAAGAAACCATTATGAAGCATTGGAAAGCTCCATTCAAAAAGTTATAGGGCGATTTATAAAAAAAATCCACCTGCAGCCAGCCATAAAATTTTATACATATGTCTCATATATAAACTGTATAATCCACATATTTAGGCATATGTGATTGCATTAATCCTGACTTTCGTGAAAGTTCCTCTCTAAAAGAAGAAAATCCACGAAGCACCCACAATACATCTCAATGAAAGCTATACCTGTCTCCAGGGAGTTACTCTTTCTTTCATAAAACATAAAAATTCGTCAGATGTTTACTTAATGACTTTCAAATTAAATCCTGTATCTCCATCAATGATTTATGAACGAATTTTAAAGGAGTCGGCACTTGTAATCAGAATAATATACCTATATATATCTATCCGTATGTTTCCTCAAACACCCAGATCGTGTTTTATCCCACCAGATTTTTTTTTTTTTGCATTTATTGCCCTAAACTGAAATCACCCAATAATATTGATCAGTATATTATAATGAGAACTTAGAAATGATATTATATTATTATTTAAGATCCTTCGAAAGATCCAAAAATTCATTCATGAATTTACTGATCTCATTTTGACAATGAAGGAGGAAGAAATTTAAGGCAGAAATCTATTCAACCAAATCTCAGACCTATTCTCTCTGCTTCCTCGCAGCTGGCTTTAAGGATTACCTTAGAACATTGAAAACAAAATGACACCAGTAGCTCGGTGCTATAAAAAAAATGAATCTGTTGACCGAAGTAGGTCTGAGAGAGCAAAATTGTTTGCCTTATTTAAAAACCCGTGCTGGAAATTTTGACAACGCCTTGAGGAAGGCTCGAAGCCTGAATCTGCTTTTGCCTTAATGAATATCTCCTCAACTCTTACAGTAAAAAAATGGCTTTAAGCTGTAATTCAACGATTCAATTCAACATTCCTGCCGCCAAAGTTATCCTTCCAAAAACAATCCGTCAAAATTTTCGCTCTCGAAAATGCACATGGCGGAATTATTTCATGGACCTTGTTGCTCTGGTGGTGAATTTAGCAATGCATATTTCTTCAAATTTATTCTTCGTTCCTTGTTTTAATTAAGTTTTTTGTGACTCACGAAAACAGTATAAATTACATAAAATGTAAGTTAGGTGTTTCATTCGGCTTCCGACAAGTCTTGTATTCATAAATTTGTTACATTTATTGATTTATGTGTTAAAACTTGGCGGAATATGTTTTTAGACATCTTTTTTTGAAAAAAAAAAAAACACTTGCTCCGATTCCACAATTATTTTATTTAAAAAATAAGTAACAGCGTACGCGTTTCGTATGCTTGAGACATCAAACCCTGATGATGTTTTAAGCAGACGAAAGACGTAGGTTGTTACTTATTTTTTATATAAAATAATTGTGGAATCGGAGCAAGTGTTTTTTTTCTCAAACAAAGATGTAATAAATTTGTATTTTTCGGCACATGCCTAAAAATAAATATAAAAAAATAGATTAAAAATATTAGTAATTTATGAAAATTTTGATTTAAAGAGCTCGTCATGTGATATTATCTCTTCTATTAAAGGACCGTTGTACAGTTTCATAAGTATGTTGAAAATTGCAAAAAAGGGTGTAGGTGACGTGTTGGACTACGACACTGCATCTATAATCAAATGAACCAGACGTCTGGCTTATACATTCCAAAGCCCACTGACTTTGAGAAGACTCCCTTCAAATGTACGACATTCTCTTTTGGAAGAGACCACTACTGCCGAAAAAGCTACATATAAGGAAAGCAGTGTACAGGAAGCTAATAATGTATGTAGTCTAAAATCTATACTTAGAACTGGTATACTTGAATTAACTTTATTTTGGAGGGTACATTGTTAGTTGTTGTTGATGTTAGTATTTTTTTTAATTTATGCGTAACCCTTTTAAAAGATTGACAGATATTCTGCGAGGCAAATGACGAATAAAAGTTGTTATAACATGTGTTGTACCTACTTTTAGTTTAAATACTATGAACCCTTTTTGAAATAATTATTTGTTTTTCATTTATGAGAATGATATCTTTTTTCACATTATAGATTGCTCCCTACCCCATTGAACGGAACGGAAACGCGATTTTGCAGAAATCAACTCCAGCAGATAAACCACACAATATGTACTCATCTAGCATGAGCATAGCAACCGTTCGCTTCCCAAAGAAAAAACTTCATTACTTATGAATTTGTCCCAATATGTACTAAGTTTTGTTTCTACCATATAATTAGCCTGTAAACGTTCGTGTGGAAAAGTAAAAATATCTATAAAGTTTCCACTAAAATGTAATACTTAATAAAATTTTCTCCAAATTTCTGCAAAAGGTTAATGGAAATTATTAACAGTAGAATTCAATTCTATGTCTCAGTATTTATTTCGGTTTGCCGAGAGTTTTATATTTTTATTTTCCTCTACTATTTTTGCAACTGGTTGTCATCGCTTTAAGTCAACGGCATACAAATGACTTCATTTCCTTCAAAGACAATTCCAGCACTCAGAACACGTGCTATTAAGAAATATTTTAAGTAGCTGTAGGATTTTGTATGTCCCCACTACCAATAGTAGTAAATTTCCTCGCGAGAAGTTAAAATTACAAATTTTAACTATTTAATGGATGTTTGGTTTTTTGCTGTTTGCAAAATATTTTTTTCAACTGTTTTTTCTCTTTTCTTGTTTCTTTCTAATATTCGATTTCTTGTTATATATCCCTAAGCTACGTTTAAGAGTTAGGAAAAAAATTATATTTGTAAATAAATAAATAAAATAAGGAAAATGTGAAAGCATCTCTACCTCTTGCAACATATCGTTCGTACGTACTCGTCTAAATGCATTCCTCTTTGGATTTTGGTTATCTAAGATATCGGCAGTTGTTGCCGGTGGTGAGCTCGCACGCATATATTTTGTTACTTCAAGGGTATCTTCTTGGGTTGATGGTAAACCGGAACGAATACGATATTCATCTATTCGAAATTGAATCGTTATTATAATTTTGTTTGTCTGTTGAATATATATATATTCTCACTTTTTAATTTTCTTAAGGTTTCCATACCGCCCAAACTAACCAGAGATATTTTCCAAAGCAACAATAAAACTTTTTTCATAGGAAAATGTGGTGCTGATCCACTACAAAATTTTGTTATCATTCCCAAAAGTTTAACAGCAAGCAATTCATCACCATAGGGAGTATCTGAATTAAGAAAAATGTTTCAATTAGTTGTCACAATATTATAAAAATATTAATAAAAGAATTATAGTTTCTTACTTATTTCATTTGTAAAAACTTCAACCGCAATCTTGTAGTCATCAAAACCATTCTCTTTTTCGGAACGTAGAGTTTCTGTAATTATATAGAGTACAGAGAGTATGACACGTAAATCCATGGAGTCAGCCAAAGATACGGCAACTTTCAGCATTGCATTATCAGCAGATGTTGAATTCCTGTTAACGAAGAGCGAAATAATGTTATTTCTTCAGGTAGGCTCTTGCATACATTCCATGTATGTAGTATTTGAATTATGCGTACAAAAAGTTATGAGCACTAAACATACAGTAAAGATAAATATCATTTTGAAGAATAATATGTTGACGACAGCTTTCTTCCTGAATACAGTAAAATTCTTGATCTAGTTAACACATTTTCTATTTGTTTTTTAATTATTTCATTCATATAAAATAGGGGAAATAACGCGTAAGATCCAAGGAGTAAAATTAAGCACAATTTTACTGTGGGAGCCACAGTATTCAAGAAGAAAACATTTAATTTTGTCCACACATGTTTTTGAAGTGACACAGTAGGAATACGCATACATAATATGTTTAGTGGTATAAGCCTATCAACAATTACCAATTACCCAATATTGGTCTTTTTAATCAGTTATTTCCTACAACTATAGCACTAAGATTATGTCGTATGTCGTGTGCTTTTCTTTCTCAGCGGGAAATATTGCGAACCGTCCCTAAAAGAGGCATACGGAGGCAATAATTTTAGATTACTTCCAAATATAAAAAGCTCGCTTTATACTTATTTTCAGATTTGTCTGGACGCCGAGCGGTAATAAACCTACGTACCTTGAATATAAAAAAAACCAACCTTCTACACCAAAAACTGATACCCTTGGCGATTCGCACTCTTTCACACTTCTCAAAGTTTTCCCTAATTTTCCAAACATGTTAGTGAATTGCGAATGGAGAATTAGAGACTTTTAATCATAGAAAACGAAAATTCTCTAATTCTCTGTGCTACAGAATCCGGCCCCAGAAGCGAAATATGAAGTGTAGTAGTGGTAGGCTACCAATTAAACTGGAGGATAAACATTTATGAGTGCCTTAAAAATACATAAACTGATGCTTGCAAGAAAATCCTAGGCGACCCAACTGAAAAATCTTACTAAAATACAATTAGTGCACTTCCAGAGCTTTGCAATTTTGTAGATTGTTTTTCAGACAAGCGATAGATTTATCACAAAACAACCAGCTTATTCCTGCCTTGGGGATATAGATAAATACTTTCATTCTTCACAATTTGAGCACAGCCCAGAGTCCTGATTAAGTGTACACTACTTCTAGAAGACGCCCTGAATGTTTGCTTTTTGTCAGCCGTGTGTAAGTTAACACATTCTCTCAACTTATCTTGGCAACGAACGGTATAGGGTATACATATCATTAAATACTCAGTGTGTTTTAAAAATTTCAGTGATTTTATGACACTGGCTTTTGAGAAGAAGATATACTTAGTACAAGACATAAATAAGTTTTTTCAACTCCATCGTCACATCGCCTATATGACTTTTAAAGGAAGGTCTATTATAGTCCCTTAATGACAAGTTCGTCCAATTGCATCGGAGTATTCCCTATGATTTTGGGCTAAATAAATAAAAATTTACTGAGTAGTTAGTATTAGACATATATACCTATATCGACTATCAGTTTACCAACGATAGTATTGTGGTAGACGGGCACTTAAAACTAAATACTCAACTTTTAAATTTTAACGGACTTTCGTACATAATTAAGAAATTAAGAATTTCTTACCTTAATTGTATTATTATTGCTTTTTTTTTTAAAAAACTCAATACTTACTCTATTTCCAAATTAAGTAATTCAACAAAAGCTGAAAATACACCAAATTCGTAGAGTAATTTGACATTGCCTCTAGCAACTTGTTGCTGTTCCTGATCTGATTGAACTTCAGCCCAACAACCTTGAGCTAAATAAAGTATACATCGTGCCGCTTGCATACGAATTGTACGATTTGATACATCTAATTGATCCATTAATTTCATTGTAATACTTTTCATCTCAATAATGGATAATTTTTGCCAACTTGGTGGCAATCCATAAAGTTCCATTTGATCTTCGAATGCCTAAAAAAATCATTTAACACATAAGCGATAATAAGATATCTTTGGGTATGTTGAAATATTTGTAAATCAAATTTAAAATTTTTACCTTAACATTGAGCTGAAATTCATTGAATTCTGTATAGCTGTATAGTTCGGCAATTTCATTTAGATAGGAATCAGTGTCACTGTAAATAAAATCTAAATCCGGTCCATCTGAGCTACAGCCGATCTGTTAAATATTATAATATAAGAAAAAAACGACGAAAAACTTGTAGGGCCATAATAAATTCATATTTAAGATACAATTTACTGCAATAATTGAATATTTGAAGAAAAAAAATTAAAAATAAGAGACCTCGAAAGATATCTTGCCTCATTTTCATCGTTAAGTTAATTCATTTGACTCATTGAAAAATATCTCCATCTTTTTCTAATTCTTGCAACAGTTCTTATAATTTTTTCTCCCTCGCACATCTCAAATTTTGTTCACTAAACCACAAGAATACCGCACTTAAAAAAAATATTTGACACAGCCAAACTTTTCATTTAAAATTAACACATTAGGGACACGTGCTGCGAAAATTATATTTATTTATCTTCTTAAATTGACTAGGATAGAGAAATTTTACGATAATGTTGCTAAAAGTCAATATTTAAAAATATCTTTTTTATAACCTACTTTTTCTTTCATAGAAATCCAAGTTAGTGTTTAGAACGACAAAATTAACAGGAAAATTAGTCAACTGAATTAACTTAACGATGAAAGTGAGGCATCAATGCTGATTTGATTATTTTTCATTTTCACTTTTACCCTTCTACCACAGACAACTAATAACAGATAAGCAAGGCCCATAGTCAACTGTGATACTACTCAGTTCATATTAACCAGCAAGATTAACTGGGAAGTCTTGGCTAACTTTAGCAAAGCTGCGAACAATGAAATGAACCGATAAAACTTTTTCATGGACTGCGATCGTTTTACTTTTGCTCATTTTCACTTGTAAGCTGACGTAGTAGGAAGTAAATTGGTGATATTTTTGGAATGAAAGAAACAGATAGATTGCTTGGATAAGCTCGCTTTATGACTATGCAATGCATATGGGTGCCTCACTCCAATATAAAATCAACCTTGTTCGACCAGATGTTAAGGAAGCCCTGTGCTGTCAAAAGCCCAGAGGGCCGCTTGCCTGGGAATAATTGGGTGCGTGCGCACCACGCTCAGCGGCACTGAAAGTCATGCTTGATTTATTGACTCTGGAACTCTACTGCAGAAGTGTAGGGCCAATTAGTGCTGTCAGGCTGAGAGCGATGGGTTGGTGAATGGAAATGGCTTTGGGCATTGCAATTTACTCCAGAGGATAGACTGCAGGGATTGCAGGCAAGACACAGACTATCAAGTATCTTTCCTAACATTTGGTGCAGGTGTCAATGCAATGATGCCCACCAGGAGTGTTTGGGATGGAAAGGAGACGGTCAAGTCAAGTCAAGAGTTCTTCACACGCGATTTACGAAATAAAACGAATTATGGCGAAATTATAAACCGAACCGATATATATCCCGGGATATTTGAAAATATTTACGTACAGGCTTTAATTTTGGCCTAGATTTCACTTTTGTCTTTGATTCACTTTATGCTTTAATTGTTCGAATAATTATTAACTTAAGGTTACGCGATGTCGAAATTATTACAGCTTGTTACGCGACGGCAAGCTGTGTTCTTTACTGTTGGTGGGAAAGGAGATGGTGGTAACACCCAATATTTCTATCTTTAAGAATGGATCCAGGACGAGTGCGGTCACAGAGGCTAGAGAGTACTCCAGAGACTGCCAGTAGCACGAATCTTATAGACTGAGGGACAAATGTACTGTCCTTTAGGCAGAGCTCGCAGCAATTACCAGTCGGCAATATTGGTATCTATGTAAAGAGAGTCCGCACGGCACATCTGCATATACACTGACAGCCATGCAGTCATCAAGGCGCTGGATACTGTGTTGGTAAAATCGAAATTGGACAAGCCTTGAGTGAAGTGATCCTATGCTTTAGAGATATCCTAGGCAACGAGTTGCTTGATCAGTTGGCCAAAAAGAACTCTGAAACGGATAGCTCCGCAGCGGTAGCTTATGTGAGGATAAAAGTCTGAGCTTTGAATGAGGAGATCATTAGGGGTGCCTGGTTAATGGCAGTAAAGCAAATACAAGAAATATAGTAGAGTCATTACGGGTCACTGTGCCATAGGAGATCATGATAGAAGGCTAGGTATAGCTGCGAACGATTTCTGCAGGAGCTGCAAAGACTCGGAGGAAATCGAATCCGTCCAACACGTACTTTTCGAGTACTCCGCTCTGATGAATAAAAGACGTAGTCGATTGAGTAGCTACTTCTTTTCAAATCTGGGTGAGCTGCAAAGTAAAGAATTCAGATATATCCTGAGATTCCTATGGCCTATGGTAAGCAGGATGGATCTAGGGCGGGTTTAGACTTTATACCATGAGGTCAAGGGAATAATGAATCCACTTGAGGCCTAAGTGATGCAAGCTACTCTTCTAGTGGCAACCCTCATACCAAACCTAAACTAGGGAAACCCTCAATTTTTTTTCCAGATTTACTTTAAAAAAATTATTTTTTAGATTTTTTATACATTAACAGGTGCTGCTTGGCCGCTAACAATTTTTATGAGCGCAGACGCGTACTTAAGTAATAAGCATTATTTTTTTTTTTAGAAATTTACAGAAAATGTTTCGCAAGAAACTCTTGGTGAACAAGAGTTATTTTCAGATCTACGCGTCTACGCTAATAAAAATTTTTAGCGGCCTCCCCTCCAATAATGCATAAGACTTATAAAGATAAAATTTACCGTAAATTTATAAGAAAAAATTTAGAGCTTCCCTCAGGTCGGGGCATCATTTTTATTTTATATTGGAGCAATACATTTTTTTATTTCGTAGCAAATGACAAATTGCGAATGTAGACCGGTTTTGTACTCTTCTTCTTGAATACTGAAGAGCTTCCATTTTCCCCTATGAGTAAGTAACTGAGGGAAGGGCTGTATAGGTATATACGCGACCTATAAAAAATTCACATTGCATTGCAGGTGGATGGAAAAAAGCGGTTATGCGGGGGAAATTGGTGCGGTTTTTAAAGTATACCAGCAGCAGGATAGTGAGTGCTGGTAATATAAAATAACCTTTTGAGCTAATACATTTAGGTGCGTTACTGCGTATTTTAGATGGCCGGTTCCTGAATAGGCCTATTACCATCTTCGGTTGCCCAATAACTTGCCTTAAAATTTCATTTTTGGTAAATCCATTTCAAGAAAATATATTGAATATTAAGTACTTTTATTACAATTACAAACAGTTACCAATATTTCATTTTCAAGTTTATTATTAAAAAAGAAACAAATACAATATTACTAAATTTCTACATAAAAGTATCAAGATTACTATGATTTATCACCGGGTAAACTTTATGCTTGTTCAAGAAGGCTATTTTTGGATTCTCCCGTACAGCAACGAAAGCGAAAAAATTGTTTTTTTTTAATTTGTTGTTTCGTCACACATCTTATTGATTGATTTTGGCTTACAAGTTTCAGGTCTTGGTTTTGACTCCAAAACAGGGCCCAAATAGCAAAATTGAGTAAGTTGAAAAAACAAAAGAAATTAACAAAATGAAACCCACTGCCGGCTTACAGTTTTAATTCCTTTGAATTACTCTGATTTTGTCAACTTTTCCAATAAATTTTTTTCTCCATTTTTTCATTTCTTTCCATTTTTCTATTTTTATTTGTTTTTTCAAGTGACTCAATCGCTATTTGGAACCTGTTGATGAGTCAAATCAAAGGCTAGAAGCTTGCCACCCGCGGAATCCAAAAATAGCCTTATTAAACAAATATAAAAGAATGTAAATATTTTTCTCTTCAACCCCCTTTCAATTTTAGTTTCACCTACGGCTTTGGGCTAGGGTACATTTCATTACCAAAAATAAACTAACAAAAGTGACACCTAGGGAACATATAAACAGAGATGCAACAATGTTAGAAAGTGAGAAAAATCATCACGTTCGGCACGCAGAAATATATGACATATGGCATATATATACACGCAAAGGCCTCTCCTTTAGTAGCTTTCGCACATAGTCGCTGGATATCTGTTATTATTTGTCTGTGGGCTTCTATTTAAAGGATATATGTACATATTTCAACTTTTAGAGCAATTCTCGTTTAAATTCATATCACTTTTTTTTCAAAAATCTTATATAACGAGCACCAAATTCAAAGTTGCGTCCATCCGCAATAAATAATTTACTTTATAGACAAACAAACCAATTGGAAATAGTTGATTAATTTTCTAGACAATATTAATTGATTTATTTTTCATTCGTAACTTAATTTTCTTTTCTACGTACATCATGAGTTTCTTGTTCAAACGAGTTGTTCATTGAAAGCATTTCGTCACAATTTCCTCCCATTTGTTGGACTCTTCAGTTAATTATGTTCTATGCAACATAAATTCACAAGAATATTTTCCTGTGAAAAAACGAAAAAAAAACAAAATGAGAATAAAAACTTTTAGCAAAATGTATGTATGGACAATGTATATCAATTTAAAGGGAAATTTTTGGAATTTTAAATTCTGTTGGAGAGCTAGCCTTAAGAAATAACTGCAGATAATCAGCCCCCTACAATAAGTCAAATCGAGCCAACAACCCTTATGGCCATTTTAGTTATGTTATACGCGACATCTATCTTTTCTTGTAATGTTCAATCACGTATGTATACAGGGTGTCGCGTATGTGCTGTTACACCCCAAGGCTATGGTTAGGATATGCTTAGACAAATTTCATGGTGGGGAAAAGGGGATCCTAATGGTTCCTGAAATAACGGAACTTAAAGATATTTGGGTATGTAACTTCTGAACGTTACACGCTCCGATGGTTTAAATGATGATTTAAAATTTCTTACGATAGATAATCGTTGAATCTAAAATTGATCTATAAAGTTTTCCTCTGCTCTGTTCCGTTTTCAAGTTATGACAAAGTTGAAATTTCATAATTTTAGCTCAGTTTTTTTTTTTATATAATTACTATTATTATCAAAAAACACGTCATCAACACCAATTTTCATAAAATACAAAAAATGTAACCCTTTCTGCGTTTTTTGCACTTTTTCTTGAGTGTGGTAGGTCATTTCATAGCGAAGCTTATGGGCTTCTTAAATCCAATAAGATAACTAATTGGTTTTGATGACGTGTTTTTTGATAATAATAGCAGTTAAATTTAAAAACCTTAAAACCTTAAAACGGAAGAGAGCAGGGAAACAATTTATAAATCATTAGAAAGGTTTAAAGATTATCAATCTAACAAATTATAAATCATCATCATAGTGTTTAACGTTCAGAAGTTAAAGGGTCACCCATACAATTTTTTACTTGTCATATCGCTACATACGAGACACCCTGTATAAGTTCAAATAAGGCCTAACCACAATGCGCATAAGCTAGCATATGCAAAGATACGAGCAATTGCTTTTCATAATAACAACCCACAATAGGAGTAAGAAGCCGTTCGTCAACATCTGTCTGTACGCTCATGATCGTACTTGACAGTTTGTGTAAATACTATACAAATGTTAGTGATGCATAAGGAAGCATTCGTGATATTTTCAAGGCTTGCATATGCAAGCTTATGCACATTGTGGTTAGTCTCGAGTTGATAAGTGCACTCTTTAAAAATTTCTCTCGTCACTGCAGCGCATGTCCGATTTTTGGCAGGAAGAGCTCTTGTCAAAATTAATTAATAAGCAAATAAGCGTAATTTTTGTAGATCGCTGAAGCGTAATGAAAAAAAGACCAGTTTGAGGACCTGTTTTCTTTACAAAGGTGAGTAATGCAGAACAAGGCTACTTCCGGCTAAACAAAAATCGTCTTTCGATCAATGAATCCCGACAGGTTATTTTTTCCCAGTCAGTTCCCTATAAATATTGAAATTGAACACAAAGAAAAATTAAAATGTAAGCAAAGTGACAGAATATAATTTTTAGCTTTGTTCCTTAGCTTCGTAAAGGTGACAAATCCACCAATGAAAACTACGATTTTTGATGACATACAAATGGAACTGGATTTTCGGAAGATGAAAATGCGCTTGCTCTTTTTTTGTTTTTCGAAAATCTTACCCAGTCGAATTACATCAGGATGTTTAATCACTACAAGAAGATTCAATCTGCCACGTAATTCTGCAAAAGTAAGGTAACTGATGATGAAATTATGTATTGTACTGTAAAAAGGAGCGATTACCTCAGCCCATAATGAAACTAAATGATGAAGAAAAAAATTTAGGATATCTATTGATGAATTGACTAGCATTAAAAATAAAAGATACATGGATAGTATCAATCATCTACATAAAAAAAACTCTACATCTAATCTTGCGCTGGTAGTTTTTCTGCCGAAAAAACGTTAGTTAAAGTTGCAACACAAAATTAGATGGAACTGGTATTTGAATTGGAAAGTTGTGTGTTGCAGTTCAGCAACTAATAATAATAATCTTTTATTTTACACTTCATTGTCTTAACGTTCAAATTAGTAATAAACAAATAAGAACAATTAATAATAATAATATAAATTAAACTGAAATTAATACTAAGATGCAAATAAACTAATTGACTTAAGTAACAACAATGGCTCCAAGGACCTCTATCGAGGTTGACAAGCACTAAGTTACCATCTTAAGTGAGTCGTTTTCATTAGTAATTTAGTTACCAGTATTTATCATATTAGAACTAGGAAACTATTGAAATGTTTGAATTATTCATTGTACTCTGAAATTAAAAACTTTCTGTATTTATAGGCCTTATATTCATTTAGGATATCTAGTACTTAAGATTCAGTTAAGGCTTCCTTCCGAAAATTCGGACGCGAAATTCCGATAGAATAGGACAGATGCCAAGAAAATGCAACAAGTCGTCAGTCTCACCCAAATTGCAGAGAGAGCAAAGGCTAGAGCCATCTCTTCTCCACCAGCTCCCAGCTCAGCTTTATAAGACCACATCTATACTTAAAAATTAAAATAGTCTTTCTTAGAGAAAATTAATTTTTGAAATAATTTTGGCCAGGTAAAACACTTATATTTGGATATAGGTCATGTGTCACGGATGTCATCGGGTTATCTAAAGTTTTTTTCTTTAACCACACATCCTCCGCTTCTATCAATTCAAAGAATGCTGTTTTGATCTCGACATATATACTATGCAGAATATCTAAAGAGCAATTGTGTTTTTCAGCAACTCATTCCATGATCTATGCCAATATATTTTCTATAACTTTTCGAGTGAGTTTATGGGGTAATCTGCCACATCTATGTGTGAAAGTGTTTTGACGATATATAGCAAAGGTGTAGATGTTGATGTGCTAAGGTGTGGAAGTTGATGTACAAATCTGACAAATCAGTTTCAACAGTGAGAGCATAATTAGGGGTTCGTTGTGGCAAACTTAAAATCTTTTTTAGAAAAAAGCGCTACAATTTTTCTATATTATTAAATTGAGAAAATCCCCAAATTTGCGCTCGGTAACAGAACTGCAACTGCATTAAATATTTTAATTTTTTCGGAGTATCGAATACTGTCTTTTATGAGAAAAGTCTGCCATGCACAGTTAAGGCTTACCTTACCAGGCGTTGATGTATATGCTCCACCATTCGCAATTTTGGAGTTAATATCAAGGTAAGAGTATTTTTCAACTACTTCAATATCATTATTTTGAAAGATCCAGTGCTCTGAACTCTTTCTTTCCCCCACCACGTTGAAGGATCATTATTTCCGATTTATCTCCATGTTCCTCCAAAGGTGGCAATATTCCTCTAATCTATGTATGATGGACTGGAGCTTACCTGGATCATCCGAAAGAATGACAATATCATCCCCGTACATTAACACTTTAACAGCAATATCTTCAATGCCTACTTTCCATACTATCCTCCAGATCATTAATAAATAAAGCCAACAGCAGTGTACTTAAAATAATGTTAATGTTAAGAGTAGGGGCAACTAGGCCTCCAGGACCTTGCGGACACTGCGACCATAGTTGGGGTATTGTGCCTTCCGCTAAAGTGGTTAGACAAAATCGAGTCTTTTAACGAGCTCGATTATTGCTTTTGGAGTTAGATTGGAGACATTATCTGGAGAGATAATTGTTTTTCCAGTGATTTGCAGACTTAGATCTGCAAGTGCTGGGCACTCACATATGACGTGTATCGAAGTTTCGTCTTCCTCTTCGCCAGTCGACACAGTTCACTGTCGGATTTGCCTATCTTCTTCAGGAACTGACGGAAGTGTCCATGACCAGTGACTGCGTTAGCAAACAGTCTGAGCGACAGTCTGCTAAGTCCAATAAGTTGGGGCGTCTTGAAATGAGAGGGGCTGAAGAAATTCTTCGCCTGCCTCATACCGGGCGCGCTACGCCAAAGGAGATCCAGTTGCCTGTTTTCCTACTCAAGCAGCTCCCCCCTAAAGTTGTTTTTGGTAGGCCAAATGTCGGGTAGGGACCAGTATACGTACGGTCAGCTCCGGTTTTAGCCAGTTCGTCCGCTTTTTCATTACCGTCCACTCTTTTATGTCCAGGGACCCAGACCAAGGTTACTTGGTTGTCCCTAGACAGTAGTTGGAGTTTCGAGTAGCAGCTCCAGACTAATTTCGACTCAAAAACTTGAGACGGAAGAGCTAGGATCGCAGCTTGACTGTTTGAGCAAATCTAGATGTTGGAGTTTTTGCACCCCTTATTTAGGCTTTCCTGAGCTCCAACCTCTATAGCATAGACTTCCGCCTGAAAAATGGAAGATGAGGCACCAAGCGGAATGGATAGTTCCACCACCCCTTCGCTCGTTTTCCCGTCCTTCCGGGATCCGTCAGTATACCAGACTTGGGCCCGTTGCGGAAGCTGGAGTCCTCTGTCTAGTATCTGGCTTCTTTCATTTATGGTTACCTTGTAACTTCTTTCAAAAGAAAGTTTCTTGGCTTCTAGGTCGTTAATGTTGACCTGCTCGAAGATACTGAAATGACCCACCCTGGAAGAGGTGCGCTCATCTGGCCTTTCCTTTTGAAGCATACTAGCCGCTGCTTCCCTTCGAATAAAGTGGTAGAGAGGCTGTAAGCCAAGAATGGCTTCAAGTGCACGTTGCGGACACGATGTAAAGACGCCACTGGCGCCTAGACATGCCATCCTTTGCAGCTTATCAAGGGTTCTCCTGGTGGTGGCCTGCAATGTTTTAAGCCACCACACATTTGCCCCATAAGAAGTATGAGTCTGACTATGCCCTGGAAGATCCAAAAGGTTATTTTGTTGTTCAGACCCCACTTTTTCCCGATGTGGCAAGACTGAATGCCCACATGGCTTTGTTAGTTATCATTTCCAGGTGGGGATTCCAGGTAAGCTTGCTGTCTAGGATTATTCCCAGATATTTTGCTTCTTTGGAATATTCTATTGCAATTCCATTTAACTTAGGAGATGGGATCTGAAGACTCCTTTTCCTAGTAAAAGGAACGAGCACTGTTTTACTTGGATTTATTGATAGTCCCATGTTAAAAGCAGTTTGCATAAGCTCGGGTAGAACTGATTCAAACTTTCCTTTAACACAGATGACAATGTCATCAGCTTATCCTTGGGCCTTAAAACCGGCGTCTTGGAGTAAATTTAATAGCTCATCCACAACTAGGAGCCATAGAAGTGGTGATAAAATCCCGCCTTGTGGGTAGTCTCCAGTGGCCATGATTGTTGTGGATTCCCCGTTCATGGTAGCTGTTATGCAGCGTTTCTCGAGCATGTTGCCAATCCATCTGACAATGCAGGTTTCTATGCATTTGTCTTCGGATACTCCCTTGATCGAGTCAAAGAGAGTGTTATCCAATGCGCCTTGTATGTCCATAAAGGAACATATAATGACCACCTTTTCCTGTGAGGCTTCCTCGATAGTCTCTACCAGACTGCTGAGAACGTCCTCGGTGGATTTTCCGGATTGGTAGGCATATTGATTGGCATTGAGTGGACAGCTTTTGATGGACGTCATCCGAATATGGCTGTCTATTATTTTCTCTAGAGTTTTCAGGAGAAATGATGTCAGACTGATAAGTCTGTATAATTTTGCCTCTCTGGGTGGTTTTTTATCCGGAATAAAAACAACCTTGGTTAGTCTACATGCCTTGGGGATATATTCCGTGCAGAGACTGGCCCTAAATATCTCGGTGAAAAGGGATAATCCCTGTTTAGCACCACTGGTGTCACTGAGGATCTGGCGTCTACGTCGGCCTCCTCGATCACAAAGTTGCAGAGTGGGAAGTGCGTTTTGAGAAGAATCTCTAGCGTTCCCTTGGTATACCAGGAAAGGCTTCCATCACAGTATTTGAGGGAGCCAATACCGTTGTTATGATCCTTGGAGAAAGCTTTTTGGAGTCGCGAAGCTTTTGAGATTGGACTTAAAATACATCCTTGCTTTACACCGCAACCTGTATTAAATCACTCCGGAAGGGTGACAACTTCCCATATAAGCGCTGTGGTACCTCTGTAAAGCTCTTGTAAATTATCAATAAATTTAGAGGATACCCCATAACAATAGAGGCTATAATATAACGAGCTGCGAGCAATTGTATCGAATGCAACTTTAAAATCGACAAAGAATCTATAAATCTTCTTCTTACTAGAAGTATGGCAAAGGTTAATTGTACATATTTATATATATTATAGATTGTTGAGTATCCCGAGCAAAATCCTGCCTGACTTTCGGACAAGTCATTTTGATGAAAGATGGCTCAAAAGAAGCGGAAGGATTCAAGGATCATAACTGTAAAATATTTTCCACAAGGACCTCATGGTTTCCGAAAGAGACGCAAATTGGCAATAGCATAATTAATGACAGATACCTACATACAGACTTAATCAAATTTGATAAAAAATTTTAATTGATTTTGATGAAAGATGGCTCAAAAGAAGCGGAAGGATTCAAGGATCATAACTGTAAAATATTTTCCACAAGGACCTCATGGTTTCCGAAAGAGACGCAAATTGGCAATAGCATAATTAATGACAGATACCTACATACAGACTTAATCAAATTTGATAAAAAATTTTATTTGATTTTGATGAAAGATGGCTCAAAAGAAGCGGAAGGATTCAAGGATCATAACTGTAAAATATTTTCCACAAGGACCTCATGGTTTCCGAAAGAGACGCAAATTGGCAATAGCATAATTAATGACAGATACCTACATACAGACTTAATCAAATTTGATAAAAAATTTTAATTGATTTTGATGAAAGATGGCTCAAAAGAAGCGGAAGGATTCAAGGATCATAACTGTAAAATATTTTCCACAAGGACCTCATGGTTTCCGAAAGAGACGCAAATTGGCAATAGCATAATTAATGACAGATACCTACATACAGACTTAATCAAATTTGATAAAAAATTTTAATTGATTTTGATGAAAGATGGCTCAAAAGAAGCGGAAGGATTCAAGGATCATAACTGTAAAATATTTTCCACAAGGACCTCATGGTTTCCGAAAGAGACGCAAATTGGCAATAGCATAATTAATGACAGATACCTACATACAGACTTAATCAAATTTGATAAAAAATTTTAATTGATTTTGATGAAAGATGGCTCAAAAGAAGCGGAAGGATTCAAGGATCATAACTGTAAAATATTTTCCACAAGGACCTCATGGTTTCCGAAAGAGACGCAAATAAGCAGTTAACAAAAATTCAAGGATGCTTTGCCATTTTGTCGGGAAAACGTGGATCCTTTTCGAAACTTCAGATATATTTTAGTCTGAAGATGTTGTCCCCACCTAGGCTATGGTTGCTAAGTGTGGTTAGACAAAATCGAGTCTTTTAACGAGCTCGATTATTGCTTTTGGAGTTAGATTGGAGACATTATCTGGAGAGATAATTGTTTTTCCAGTGATTTGCAGACTTAGATCTGCAAGTGCTGGGCACTCACATATGACGTGTATCGAAGTTTCGTCTTCCTCTTCGCCAGTCGACACAGTTCACTGTCGGATTTGCCTATCTTCTTCAGGAACTGACGGAAGTGTCCATGACCAGTGACTGCGTTAGCAAACAGTCTGAGCGACAGTCTGCTAAGTCCAATAAGTTGGGGCGTCTTGAAATGAGAGGGGCTGAAGAAATTCTTCGCCTGCCTCATACCGGGCGCGCTACGCCAAAGGAGATCCAGTTGCCTGTTTTCCTACTCAAGCAGCTCCCCCCTAAAGTTGTTTTTGGTAGGCCAAATGTCGGGTAGGGACCAGTATACGTACGGTCAGCTCCGGTTTTAGCCAGTTCGTCCGCTTTTTCATTACCGTCCACTCTTTTATGTCCAGGGACCCAGACCAAGGTTACTTGGTTGTCCCTAGACAGTAGTTGGAGTTTCGAGTAGCAGCTCCAGACTAATTTCGACTCAAAAACTTGAGACGGAAGAGCTAGGATCGCAGCTTGACTGTTTGAGCAAATCTAGATGTTGGAGTTTTTGCACCCCTTATTTAGGCTTTCCTGAGCTCCAACCTCTATAGCATAGACTTCCGCCTGAAAAATGGAAGATGAGGCACCAAGCGGAATGGATAGTTCCACCACCCCTTCGCTCGTTTTCCCGTCCTTCCGGGATCCGTCAGTATACCAGACTTGGGCCCGTTGCGGAAGCTGGAGTCCTCTGTCTAGTATCTGGCTTCTTTCATTTATGGTTACCTTGTAACTTCTTTCAAAAGAAAGTTTCTTGGCTTCTAGGTCGTTAATGTTGACCTGCTCGAAGATACTGAAATGACCCACCCTGGAAGAGGTGCGCTCATCTGGCCTTTCCTTTTGAAGCATACTAGCCGCTGCTTCCCTTCGAATAAAGTGGTAGAGAGGCTGTAAGCCAAGAATGGCTTCAAGTGCACGTTGCGGACACGATGTAAAGACGCCACTGGCGCCTAGACATGCCATCCTTTGCAGCTTATCAAGGGTTCTCCTGGTGGTGGCCTGCAATGTTTTAAGCCACCACACATTTGCCCCATAAGAAGTATGAGTCTGACTATGCCCTGGAAGATCCAAAAGGTTATTTTGTTGTTCAGACCCCACTTTTTCCCGATGTGGCAAGACTGAATGCCCACATGGCTTTGTTAGTTATCATTTCCAGGTGGGGATTCCAGGTAAGCTTGCTGTCTAGGATTATTCCCAGATATTTTGCTTCTTTGGAATATTCTATTGCAATTCCATTTAACTTAGGAGATGGGATCTGAAGACTCCTTTTCCTAGTAAAAGGAACGAGCACTGTTTTACTTGGATTTATTGATAGTCCCATGTTAAAAGCAGTTTGCATAAGCTCGGGTAGAACTGATTCAAACTTTCCTTTAACACAGATGACAATGTCATCAGCTTATCCTTGGGCCTTAAAACCGGCGTCTTGGAGTAAATTTAATAGCTCATCCACAACTAGGAGCCATAGAAGTGGTGATAAAATCCCGCCTTGTGGGTAGTCTCCAGTGGCCATGATTGTTGTGGATTCCCCGTTCATGGTAGCTGTTATGCAGCGTTTCTCGAGCATGTTGCCAATCCATCTGACAATGCAGGTTTCTATGCATTTGTCTTCGGATACTCCCTTGATCGAGTCAAAGAGAGTGTTATCCAATGCGCCTTGTATGTCCATAAAGGAACATATAATGACCACCTTTTCCTGTGAGGCTTCCTCGATAGTCTCTACCAGACTGCTGAGAACGTCCTCGGTGGATTTTCCGGATTGGTAGGCATATTGATTGGCATTGAGTGGACAGCTTTTGATGGACGTCATCCGAATATGGCTGTCTATTATTTTCTCTAGAGTTTTCAGGAGAAATGATGTCAGACTGATAAGTCTGTATAATTTTGCCTCTCTGGGTGGTTTTTTATCCGGAATAAAAACAACCTTGGTTAGTCTACATGCCTTGGGGATATATTCCGTGCAGAGACTGGCCCTAAATATCTCGGTGAAAAGGGATAATCCCTGTTTAGCACCACTGGTGTCACTGAGGATCTGGCGTCTACGTCGGCCTCCTCGATCACAAAGTTGCAGAGTGGGAAGTGCGTTTTGAGAAGAATCTCTAGCGTTCCCTTGGTATACCAGGAAAGGCTTCCATCACAGTATTTGAGGGAGCCAATACCGTTGTTATGATCCTTGGAGAAAGCTTTTTGGAGTCGCGAAGCTTTTGAGATTGGACTTAAAATACATCCTTGCTTTACACCGCAACCTGTATTAAATCACTCCGGAAGGGTGACAACTTCCCATATAAGCGCTGTGGTACCTCTGTAAAGCTCTTGTAAATTATCAATAAATTTAGAGGATACCCCATAACAATAGAGGCTATAATATAACGAGCTGCGAGCAATTGTATCGAATGCAACTTTAAAATCGACAAAGAATCTATAAATCTTCTTCTTACTAGAAGTATGGCAAAGGTTAATTGTACATATTTATATATATTATAGATTGTTGAGTATCCCGAGCAAAATCCTGCCTGACTTTCGGACAAGTCTTTGGTAAAGTAAGCCCGCACATATTTTAACTACACTATCTAAGAAAAAGACGCCGCGATAATTTTGAACTCGATCACCCTTCTTATGTATAGGAAAACTTGCTCATTTAGTAAAAGAGGCAGGAACTTTACCGGTTTCAAAAATGAAATTATAATTGTCAAGCAGTTTTTCCTGAACTATTTCAGGTGCGCATTTACAAAATTCATAAGGAACACGATCAGCACCAGGAGATTTATTATCCTTTAGACTATTTAAAACTTCAAGCAATTCGCTCATCTCAAATTTACTATCTAGCGTCACATCATAGATTTTAGGAGCTGCATACAATACATTAAGAGAATTTACAGGGGTGTTAGCAAAGACTGAAAATATATAATATCTTCCCGCGCAATTCTTTTGCTATTTGCCACCATCTCTTGGAATCTCGAACAGATCCCAGTCTGTCAGCGGGGCATTAATAATATGTTCTTTTCTTACTTTTGCATAGCGTTTTATAAGCTGGATTTGCCTTTAAGTAACTATTACGAGCAAGTTTTTCTAAATATATTTAGCCGTTTGTCGGATAACCGTCGACTACGAAGCAGTCACTGTCAAACCACTTTTGCTTATACGTAAGATTCTTGGCGCAAATCGGCTTTGCTGATTTTTTTTTGTAGCTTCTACCAAATGTTCGATTGAGTGCTCTGTTATTTCTGAGGGCAAATGATCGCACAAATTTTCCACTCTTACCCTATATTCTGCAGGTGTCTGAGCTTTCCAATTAAGTTTAGGTAATAAAGTCATTGTCTTTTCTTGGCGGTAAGAAAGATGGGTGCTCAGATTAACTGATAAACATAAAGGGAAAAGATCAGAATAAATTTGGTCATCTATTCTAAATTTATCTAAGCATCCAATCAAATTAGTATATAAAGCTCCACTTCCTCCAGTGTAGGTAAAATTTCCCTCAAAGTCACCAATAGTTCTCCCGTTCAAAATTAATAATCTATGATCTTCGCAAACTATGTAACTTTTCTATAATCATACTTATGTAGCGATGTTGAAAAATTTTTACATTGAGAAGAAGAAATAAAGAAACGAATTCAGGAAGATAATAATTATAGTGAAAATAAAGATTGTTTATCAGAATAGGAATCGAATTTTCAATTTGAAGCAGTGAGAAACAGAGAGTTGCAAATGCAAAATATTATAGAAGATATAATTTGGAAAGGGAAATATTTGAATATTTTTACAATTTTCCGTATTTTGTATACAGAAAATTGTAAAAATATTCAAAAGTCTCCTATCAAAAATATTGTTCTGCTAAATTATAAATATAAACAAAAGGAAGTGTCACATTACTCTTGGATTATAAGACAAGTTGGAAAACTATGGAGATTATGATTAAACCCTTTTAATATTTTTGCAAATTTGAAAATTATTTTAAATTATTTCTTAATACGTAGCTAAATGTATTTATCTAGGTATCTTATTAAAAAAACATATTTTTGTGATGTTATAATTTTGATTTCGATTTCTGGTACAGTTTTCATTATTTTCTATACATTTTTTGTTCGCGCCTTTTTTGAAAAGCTGTGCCACTAAATTAAGAGTGTTGATGACTGAAGTATTTTTTGTATAGATTTGTCGCGGTGTAATATTTCCCTTTTATTTAAACACTGGCAAAAACTAAACAGATTTTCCTACCGCACAATTAAAACAAGACTAGGAAATATTGAATAACAAAAAAGTTATGGCTCGTATAAAAAAAAAAGTGCGCCACTCGTCAACAGGTTCCCCTGCACATTTTTTAGACTAGTCTCGAAAAATGATATGAAATGTTAAATAGATAATTTGTCAGTTTTGAACAGTTTTATGCTGACGAGGCAGAAGTTAATGAAGTTCCAATCGATGAAAATGAAGAACTGCTTCTTCAAGAACAACATAAATTTATCTATAACAGACAATTTCAGAGATGTGAGACCTGTGGCCTATTTCACAAAATTACAAATTACAACTACAAATTTGTACTTGTAGATCACAATTACGAATTCCTGTTGCACAAAGTACAAATAGCTATATTTCACAAATTTGTGATAAGAAACTAAAAAATTGTAGACAAACAACGTTGTTTGTCACAAATTTGTAGAAGTGTCGTTTCACAAGATTTTTAGTTGAGTTGTAAACTGAAAGTGTTTTCTCGCAAAATTGTGGATATCAAAGCGAAAGAATCGATTAAAAAATAAAAGCTTTGAAGAAAATCAAGAGGGTAATATAAATAGGGTCTTACTTTTAATATTATTTTTTGAATGTGTTATTCCTTTCAATTAGACTAGAAATAAAGAACGAGGTCAAGAGGAGGACGGAAAGGTGTAAGTATAATGGAATTCTTTAAAAAAAGTTTTTTAGCTTGAAATCTATAATGTGGAACTGGAGCTGAAATAGAAAACGAATATCATTTCAGTTTAGTGCATATTAAAAAATCAATCAAGAATAAATTCATTGCGATCAACAAACTCTTCATTATTTTATTATTCTTTTTTTTTTTTAATGAAAAATAATTAAGAAGAAAAATTCAATATAATTCCATCTAAATTATTAATCTTCATCATAACAATCTTCCAAGTTTTCATCCTCTTCTGTGGTAGAAAGTAGTTAAAACAACCAACATTTTAATTATATGTATCGCTTGGATAGATAACAAACGTAAATTTTTTCTTTGAAACTCCAATATCGTTTTCCATTAACCTAAATCTTCGATTATACCGATCACTTTCGGGATTCGAACTGCTTAAAATTAGTGTAACCATAACCATTCCCCAAGTAGTACTGAATGAGGCCAAGGTCGAAACCCATACATTCCTTCTGCAATGGAATAGTCGGTACCGGTCATCAGCATACAATTAATGCTGATTTTCATACGACTATCGATATTATGCAGACTCGATGAGCTATTTGCGGTCGAATAATTAAAATTATTTCTTCTGCCTTTCGGCGAATTGAACGAAAAAACTTTGGCTGAATTTAGAAAAATCGAATAGATTATAATTAACGTGAGGACAACATATTTTTCTTCGAAGCATCAAAACAAATTCGCCACTTCCGCTACTATGTTATCACTTTAAGAAACGAATTTGCAGAAAATTACATAACACCTTACACTTGTGAAATATTCTCGTGTACTGTACAAGGTTTGTAATTCCAATTACGTTAGTAAAACAAAAATCGACAAGAATACAATTACAATTTTGTAGCACAGAAATTTTGTGAAACTAAAAATATCAGTTTTACTACAATTTTTGTTAAAAATCACTTATAAATCACAATTTGTAAGTTCGTAAATACGCCACTGGTATTTCATATACTTCAAACAAAAAAATTGAACTACATATTATAGATGATTTGTCCAATAATTAATTAATAATGAACTTAATTTTTCCATTGCGAAGGATTTTTTAAGCTGAACAATAAAGGAATTAAATTTTGTTTTGCAATCATTTTTTTTCTACACCTACTTATTGAAATCATAAATAAAATATAGGAATTCAGTATTATAAGTTATACAACTTTTTAAATTGAATCTAAGCGGGTATATCTTGTTTATATACACCTCCCAGTCTTTTATTAAAATTCATTAATTACACTTAGTCCTTACTTTAAATGCATTATTGTATTTAATGAGAATTTTCGTAGTTTTTGAAAAATAAGAGGATATTTTTTTCACGAGAAATGAAAACTATCGAGAAGCCTTAAACACTACTCCCAAGTAAACTGCTTAAATTATACAGGAATCGTTTTCATCCTATGAATATCTCACATCAAATGTCGATGCTCACGCAAACCTGTACATGCAATGCTCAAACGAAAATGATTGCAGCATGAGTACAGTAAGTGCAATTGCATCAAGCAATTGCTGCATTGGCAAGTTTGGCATTTTTGGTGAGCGGCCCGGCCCGCCTCAGACATTAGATTATTTTTCCGATATACGTAAGTTTCTTTCTTTCTCAATATACGGAAGATTCCCACAACTTGGTCACATTCTGGCAAAGTAATCAGCGATTGCTAAACAATTGCCTCACATGGAATTGTTTTGTAGTCGTCAGTTATTTTACTGATTAGCGCAAAAGCTGGTTGCGATGAGCGTTTTAGTATAGGAATCGACAATTACGTTAATAATTCGCATGGTCTCACAGACAACGCACGATTTATAAACCGTTATAACTTACCTCAACAATAAGTACCACCACAGATGACTAACTTTAGGGTAGACGGATGCGTGGGACGGAAACGTATTGTCTTCATCATAAAAACCGAGAGCATAAGAACGGCTGGCCTGTGAGACCACAGGTCGGTACTTAAAGGTTATTTCGCAAAAGACTATTAAATTGAGTAAACCTGTTCACAAAATAAAACGACATTTGCCAACCAAGCTCCAGTTTTGATAATAGAGCTCCCCGGCACCTCACTTACTCCTATATATGATGCCCCGCTCTTGAAAAATTACGCTCATGTGCACGAGTTACATACGTTCCACCCGTTCCTGTTTGCTATATATTTTAAGCCCCCATTCATCCATACTTAGAATTTCCGTGCGGATAACTAAATTTTCGCTAAAGGTAAAGATACACGGTGAGATACTTTTGGACTCCGGTTTACAAAGACTAAAATCGCCGAAATATTTACGACAAGCCTCTTTGGAGACCAAAAAATTAAGTCTTCGGAGACAATTATAAAAAAGTCTCTAGAGACACGTCCCCAAAGTGTACCTACACACGGCATTTGAAGTTCGGTCTCTAGATATCTCCAGAGATCTTTGTTAATTGCCAAGCAAGAGATTGTTAGAAAAAACTATCTCAAAAGTTATTCATATTTTAATGTTATGGGAAAAGTGAAAAAGCTAAAAAAAAATATCCTTAACCATTAACCATTCTTCCGCTTTACACTTAGTCTCCCTGATATACGAATTACGGATGACAAAATGATTTTGTGATATATATTACTAGTTTGAGAACAGTTCAAGATCTGAAAGGTCTACTTGATTGAAAATACAACTTTATTTGGTGCATTAACGAAAATGTAATAAATTCATCTTACAGATACAAAAAAAAAACAACTTAATTAAAAGATCCTGGCCAAGGCCAGGTTCATGAATACATACATAGATCACACGCTAAGTTGAACAACACCGTTCTTTGGACTGACAACTTGTGGTGTGGCATAATTGGCGAAAAACTCATCGGTTTCTACATCATCGAAGGTAATTTGAACGTTCAAATGTATAGAGACCTACTGGAAATGTTAAGTGCCAACATTATTTTAAGACCAAAGAAGAAAGTGTTTAGACTCGAAAAATTTGGGGAAAGAGAACTGGGAAGGAATTCATTAATAAGAAAACATGTACATTTAAATGTATTTAACACTGGCCACAGGCATTAAGCGCTCTCAATAGCCTAAAGCATCCTTGCAAATGATATATGGAAACATCAGCATAAGAGGAGTGCGGGATAATTAATGTCCGAACTTAGAATAGCTTCGGGGGGAGATAAATCGATATCGCGTAGAGTAAGCGAAGACCACAATATACTCATGAGCAAATACGGTTAAAATGAGTGAGTCATGTAAGCCTCGGATCTATCAATAGAAGATTCTTAACATGATCACAGGAGAGAGGAACATTTTGGCACTGAAGAAAAATGGCTGGGAGAACAGCAGACGCAGGATGTGTAATTTAACTTTAGAAATAATTTATCGCTAGATTAAAAATCAATTTATTAATATCGCACCAATTGAATACATTAGAGAGAATCTCATTGCTTATAGTCAGGGCAGGCAGATTCTCATTCGCGAATACCCACCGCATAGAAATGTAAATGATCCATGATCCACTTGGAATTTCATTTATATGAAGAGCAAAAACAACAGAGGAGCTAAGACAGCTCCCTATGTTAATACTCCCCTGACTAACTAGTAACTACCCCACCGTTTATTACATTCATGATTCATCTCATCTCATCTTTGATGTAAGTTGTTGTGTTAAGAAGTTTTGCGGTTAGCTTCTTCTTTGTTTTTGCTATTTTAACTCATTTTAATTTCATACGAATTAAACTTAGGTGGGTATCTTACTATGGAACAACATTGTAAACAATGTGATTGTGACTTTAGTCAGGGCGTTTGAAGAGGGTTTTTGTAGTTTCTAAATTTTTTTGTATGATTGTGTTCTCCCATCTCTTGGATTCAAAGCAGACATCAAACTTAAAATCCAAATGTGCGTACGATTGAGATTGTTTTAATTTCATAAAAGAAGGTAGAATTGGCAATGAACGCCAATTTGGTTTATACGTCGTGAATGTATCCTATCGAGAAATATGAAATAAGACTTACCGTGCATCAATGGACATCTCTCATACCAAAACTAGTCAAATAAATGACAGGGGCTTTCACTCTTAATGAAGAGACTAAAAATATTGATTTTATTTATCTCTTGGCATATCTGGTAATTATTTTAGATGAAAAACGAAATACATTTCTTTCTTGAAAAATCGAACGTTTTAAAAACTTCCATAAAAAAACAAGTATCTTAACCGCAATTCGCAACACTGTAGTTTTTTGTTTAGTGCATTGTTATTATACGATTTGTTCTGCTTTTAAGTAATTAAGTACAGAGATTAATTAAATTTGTTTTTACATAGAAAAATTTATAATAAAACTCACTTATGCAACAACACCAACTTGTACTGATTGACATATATACATTTTTCATATGTCAGCGCTGATACTCTTCTTCTTTATTATTGTTTTCATATCCAGTCCTGTCGGCCCCATTATATGTACCTCTTGGCTGGTGAAGGTTGTTCACAGTGCAGAAAATACGTCAAGGCTACAATTTTTACTTCATTATCATGTTGATGTTACTCAAGGTATATAGAATACAAGGTATTCCCATTACAAACCACGTTCCGCCATTAGTGACGAATTATCATGAAAATGTATAGGAACAGAGAACACAATACTCTCTGTCTTTCCTAAAAAAATGTATATACCTTAGTCACAGAATTGCGTCACAGGCTATCAGGTGCATTGTGTCAAAATTTTAATGGGAATACTTGTCTTCTATATACCTCGGACATTACTGTAGATTCAGCTGCAAAATAAGGAATTTGCCTAATATCAAGTACAGCTTAATGTGTAGCTAGAACAATCGACCAACACGCTACATTTATATGAAAAGTTTAGCAAGCTTAAGAAAATTATTTTTGCAATTAGTGAAGAAGGTTTTATTATTAAAAACGAGTCTAATAAGCGATTACGCATTGATTGAGCTTGCTATAAATTAAAAATAATAATTTTCCGGCTAACTTGATGACGAATTTTCTTTTCAGATTTTTGAAAAAACTATTATCCAACAAATGTTTAATTAAAATAAGCCAACAATCGAAAAAATAAAAAAAAATAAAGGCCGAATGAAACACAGTGCGAGCGTACACGACTTCGACTCAGCCGGCGTTTGATAACTTCGGCGTAGTGAGCTTTAAGCGTGAAATACAATTACGGGTGATCTGTCGACTGCGACTTGATTTGACTTGAGGTGCAATTTGTAATTAAATTAAAGCGCGAATTACAATTACGACTTCGACTTCGGCTTCAACTTTGCTCAAATGGTACATACATGTCGCAAGATACAATTGCAACTTCGACTTCGACTACGACTCCGACTGAAATTAAACTTTGCTCAAAGTGCAAAGTTGGTGTTCGCTGCGTGAGAAATTTCGTGTGTGCTCGCGAGTATGCGCTTTCTTATATTATTGAATTACTCACTCGTGAGTAATGAGCAGTAAGAACTTTCGTGTGCGCACGCGAGTGTGCGCTTTCTTATTGTGAATTACTCACTCATGGGCGCGTGCGCTAATAAAATGACAACGACTCACGCACGCGCACTTGAGTTTTTAAAAATGGAACGCGCACATGAGCCGTAAATTACTAATGAGTCTTTCGTGTGCGCACGTGGGTGTGCGTTTCCTTACTCTGCAAGTACGACAAAAGATCAGGGGCCCTATTCTTGAATAACGAAGACAGATTCCGTATTCCTTATAGTGTCAAAACCATTCGGAATCGTATTCTTGATATCCGCATTCGTTATAGACCGAACGCAAACCCTTCGTTATTTAACGAATGGGTTCAACGATTCGTTATGCCAAACGAAGAGTGAATCAGCTGCTACTTTACGAGTGATAATGGGAGATAAAAGATGTGCGAAAATTTCATATGCTCAAAAAACTAAACTAATTGAGTTTTTAGAGGAAAACCTGAAACTGAAATTTGGTAAATACGATAACTTTTTCAATTCAAAAGATGCCACGGAATTGTGGCAAAATAAAATCAGTATTAAATTCCATTCCCGGAGCTCAAAAGAACCAGAAAAGTTTTATTATGATATTATATTAAACAAAGCTAATAGAAAATTTCCAGAGTTTGTAGGATTTAAAATGTGTGGTGAAAGGAAAATCTGTGGCACTGGTGGAGATCCTCCTGCAACATTTTTCTATTTAGCGTTGAATTAAGGGTGCAGGAATTGATTAACGATCGACGTAATTGATAGTCCATAGATTCTTTAACGATTTCAGACGTAAACAATAATGACAACTCACTGTAGCTAGCCATTTTTTACAGATTATACTTTAAAACATGAAACAGCTGACATTATTCAATTTGTAAATTGACAGATTTAATCTTACCACACTCGTTATGTTGAAAAACTTTTTCACCACTTCGACTTTATAACGATGAGGTTCGAGAATACGAACGGTGTATACGATTCGTTATCAACCATTCGTTATATAACGAATACGTTAAAACCATCCGTTATTCAAGAATAGGCCCCCAGAATCACCCTCCTGGTAAGTGATTCTGATCTTTTGTCGTACATTTTAGGCGTGAATTTTGACATATTCACTTGCCACACTTTTTTCAACACAGTTCTTTTTTTATCTTCATTATATCTACCACAAAATAAACTTAAATGAATTTTCCGTGAACAAAGTCGAAAAACACGCCTAAATATGCGACAAATTAGTCAACTGCTCAAGAGGTTGTGATAAAAATTGTATACTGTGGTAAATGGATATTCTACACCTAATTAGACCAATAAAAAAGTCCTTAAATTCAATAATATTTTGGAATTTGTAAAATGATTTTTGTAAAAATGGATTAAATATTGTTACGTGCAATAGAAAGAGAGAACTAGTGACATCTACTGGCAATGGAGAGTAAGCAACTTCAAGTTCGGAGAATGGATGATGGAATCTTCGGGAAGGTTCAGGAATAGAATAGTCAAGAAGATTCTGGAATAGAACACTCCATAAAAAGAGTCTTGTCTTAGACGTTGCAGTGTTAACAAGCGAAAGTAATAAACAGGCGGAAGTGTTGTAATTGGATTGCAATAATTGAAAGTACAGTATTAGCGATAATTAAAGTTGAGTTGATTAAATGAATGTTTGTGAATTTTATATAATTAGAGTGAAATAAAGAACTTGTATATTAAATATTTAATATTGTGTTTTAAATAACGAGCCACTCTCTCAACAATATTTTTCAGAGCAAAAATGAGAGACCGTAAATAACTGTAATTTTTGTCAATCAGCTAAAAAGTCCCATAAAGTCTGAATTGTTTCGTATATATGCCCCTTTTTTTATTTTATTTGTAATTCCGGTAAATTTAATGGAAAATAGCACAATTTTTTTGCTTAATAAGGAAAAGAATTTAGTGGAGAGAGATAGACTAATTATATGACTAATTATTTTGGAAAACATTGATATGAATAATAGGCCAGTCAAAGAAATCAATTCACATTACATTATTAAATTTTAACGGGATGTTGGGTGAGGTAAAATAATAATAAGTTTACTTTTGTAATCATGACTGAGGTCCGAAATATGCGAAAAATTGCAAAATAAAAAGTTTTTATAACTTTTATAAGGAATATAAACTGTTAACATTTCTTATGTACATAGTAGGTACATATATGTATGTATGTATGTTACATACACAATAGAATTTGAGATGCCTTGAAGGAAAAATTAAACACAAATTCAAGAAATCGAATAGCAAAAATCAACAAAACAGTGGATGAGCGCAACTTCTCCATAAAGGCACTATACAAAAATTTGTTTTTGACTACATATATTTGACTGGCTAAGAAATTAGAATGCATTGAATTTCAGTAACTGAAATTCTGTGTACACTTACTAGGTATGTAGAATATTGAGAACAAATTCATGTATAATTATGATATGAGGACTTTTTTGACTTGATTTTATTCACTTTATTGTGGTTCACTTGACGGTCAAAGTGATTAACTTGTGCCATTTTCTGTTCACCACAGCCTGAATGAGTTGAATAACAATAGAAAGGAAGAAGATAGCAATTCATTCCTTAAGGCCGAAACACAATGATGCCGACACAGCAATTACGACGACACTGTCGTCGTCAATTCAAGATATTGTTGCGAGCGTGGCCTTTGGTTCGGTATTTAAAACACAATATTAAATAATTAATATATAAGTTCTTTATTACACTTAAATCATATAAAGTTCACAAACATTCATCTAATCAACTCAACTCTAATTATCGCTAACACTGTACTTTCAATTATCGCAATCTAATTACACACTATCGCTTCTTTATTACTTTCGCTTCTTAACACTGCAACGTCTAAAACAAGACTCTTTTTTCTGGCGATGACAACTGTTATATTTATACCCTAGAAACACTCCGGATTATTCTGGAGTGTTCTATTCTAAAAGCTTCTTGACTATTCTATTTGTTCTATTCCTGAACTTTCATAATCGATTCTCCGAACCTGAAGTCATTTACTCTCCGAACCTGAAGTTGTTTATTGCCAGTAGATGTCACCAGTTGTCTCTTTCTATTGCACGTAACACTGCCCCCTTCTTAAACTTGTTCGTCCCGAACAACAGGTGGTCCACGGTCTTGATGCTTGTAGTATTGACACAAGCGATCCAGATGGACGATTTTTCGTTTGCCTCCTGTACCACGTTGAATCCTGTATACTACGTCATTTATTTTAGTTACTACTGAATACGGTCCCTCCCACTGTTGTTGTGATTTTGGAGAGCATCCCTTACGTCGGTTCGGGTTGTATAGCCAAATAAGATCACCTTCATTGAATCCTGCTGAATTCGCACGTAAGTCATAGCGCGTCCTCATCCGATGGGTCCTTACTGCTAATTTCGCCCCCGTGACCCCTTGTACATCAGCTGTCCGTTTCAATGAGGCTCTGACATTACACTTATACATTTCCTTTCTGCTGCTACGTGGCGGCCCTTTGTAAAAAGCACACACAGTGCATCTGCGACACCACTTCTCTACATCCCCCCGCATATGTAGCCAATAAAACTTTCCTCGTATTTTAGAAATTGTTTTATTCACTCCCAAATGTTCTCCAGATGCTCCACGATGCACTTTACCCAGAACCACGTTGACCTTTGATGCCGGCACGACTATTTGCATTCGGAACGATTTACCGTTAGGTGCTTCCCACTTGCGTTTTAATATGCCGCATTCAACATGAAGAGAATTCCATTGAGCCCAGTAGCTTTTCAGCTTTTCACTCATCCTCGAAATATCCTTCCATTCTGGTTTTTCTATGTCTACTTTCCAAGCAAGAATAGGTGAAATGTCCGGATCTTCTCGTTGTGCTGTTCGCAGGTCCTCGTTGTCCCAACCTGTAGATGGTTCCACGGATACCAACTGTATAGTAGCTGTTTTCTCATTTCCTTTCTCCCAGCCATAATGCTTACATTCAGGTTTCCATTGACGTTGTACCAAGGCTTCTGCATTTCCATAGATACGTCCTTTTCTGTGTTGGCTCTCAAAGTCATAAGGTTGGATTGTAGTCTCCCTAAGAATAGTTTGCTCTCTAGCTCGCCAACTTGTACATTCTTCTGTCCCTTTCTTTTCTGTTGGTTCCTTTCGACGGCGTTTCCTGCAGTCGCTTTGAAGGGGTCCTAATTTATTACAATCCCAACATCGAAGAGCACTACGTGAAGGGGTACTCAGTGATAACTGCAATCTATTGCAAGTCTGCTGCTCAGCTCGATATCTTTGCAATTCCATTTTCCTCTCTTCATCTAGAGATTCCACTCGTCGGCGTTTTCTGCAGTCTCTTTGTAGGTGTCCTGGTCTATTACAATTCCAACATCGAACGATACCACGCAAAGGTGAGCTCTGGGATGACTGCATTCTATTACAAGTACATTTGTCCACCGAAATGTCTCTCATTCGTACTGCACTCCGCGAAGCTTGTCTGGCGGATTCGTATGCTAATGCATAGGCTAGTGCTTCTGCTGTTGATTTCTTTCCTGCTAGCCTTAATGATTGTTGTAAATTTTGATCTGTAATAGCGTTCACAAATGCCTCTATCGCCACTTCATTGAGAAAATCCGCATTCACGCTGGAGTATGACAGATGCGCTAATCTTTCTACATCTGCCTGCAGTTGTTGTAGTGATTCGCCATGCTTTTGAATCCTGTTGCGCAACTGTAGGCGATATACTTGCTGCATGTGCTCATCTCCGTAACGTAATTCTATCGCCTGTACTAATGAAGAGTAATTACGTTGATTTTCAATCGGTACAGTTTGTAAGAGTTCTGACGCAGGACCTCGAAGTGCTAACACCAGAGCTATAGCTTTGTCTTCATCATTCCATCCATTTACCTCTGAAGCTGCCTCGAATTGTCTCTTGAAGATATGCCACGAATTTTGTCCATCAAATATGGGAGGTTTCATTCTACCTGCACCGGATATTTCAGTTGCTCCGCTTAGAGGCTGACGATGCTTTATTTTTTCCAGATCTGCTTTAAAGTTATCAAGCTGTTCCGTGACATTTTGTTGTACTCCCGACACTTGTTGTCGAACTTCCAACACTTCCTGCTGTATTCCTTCAATTTTCATATTTTGTTCGTCTAATGAAACTTTCAGAAATTTCTTCTGTTCCTCCAAACAAGTTTCTAGACAATTCTGCAAAGAATTCTTTTGTTCCTGAAAAGCATTCTTTTGCTCGTCCAGACGGGTTTCCATAGATTTCTTTTGTTCCTCGAGAGAATTCTTTTGTTCGTCGAGAGAATTCTTTTGTTCGTCCATAGATTTCTTCTGTTCATCTAAACGTGATTCTAGAGAATTCTTTTGTTCCTCGAGAGAATTCTTTTGTTCGTCCATAGATTTCTTCTGTTCCTCGAGAGAATTCTTTTGTTCGTCCATAGATTTCTTCTGTTCATCTAAACGTGATTCTAGAGAATTCTTTTGTTCCTCGAGAGAATTCTTTTGCTCATCAAAACGGGCTTCCATTTTACTCATTAAAGTACTCTCAACAGCTGTTCCATTTTCATCGCAGGCGCTTCTTCAACTTCGATTTCTTCCGAGTTCTCTTCGAAAACAAATGTTTCAGGATTCTTTCCTTCCTCTATCAAAGATTGTCTAAGTCGCTCGACTAGAACTTTCTTTATGCCTGTCGTTTGTAATGACCGGTTCCCTAACTCCACTTTCAAATCCTGCGTTCGAAGCTCGTCCACTTTGCGCCCCATTATTTTAGTAATTCACTCACAGTTGAATATAAATTATTTTCCAGAACTTTTAAAATTTAACACAATTCCACAAAATTAATCACACTTTTAATTTTTCAGTCAATTGCCACCACTTTATTTCTCAAATATATTTCACTTCTGACACCAGTTATTGCGAGCGTGGCCTTTGGATCGGTATTTAAAACACAATATTAAATAATTAATATATAAGTTCTTTATTACACTTAAATCATATAAAGTTCACAAACATTCATCTAATCAACTCAACTCTAATTATCGCTAACACTGTACTTTCAATTATCGCAATCTAATTACACACTATCGCTTCTTTATTACTTTCGCTTCTTAACACTGCAACGTCTAAAACAAGACTCTTTTTTCTGGCGATGACAACTGTTATATTTATACCCTAGAAACACTCCGGATTATTCTGGAGTGTTCTATTCTAAAAGCTTCTTGACTATTCTATTTGTTCTATTCCTGAACTTTCATAATCGATTCTCCGAACCTGAAGTCATTTACTCTCCGAACCTGAAGTTGTTTATTGCCAGTAGATGTCACCAGTTGTCTCTTTCTATTGCACGTAACAATATGTATGTAGGTGGTAAAATTATTTTTGAAATTTATTAACAATATGGGAAAGATATAAAAAAACAAGTTGTAAAAGTGTAATAAACTATGATTAACACTGCACTTATGTGGATTACAAAATATCATCTACCACTTATTTTCAACTTTTCTCCAATTTCTTTCCATTTTTGTTCATTTAAATATGTATTTCGTTATTGAGGATTTCTTTTGGCATAAAAATACTTCATTTCCTTCAATAAATTAATTAATTGCTCCTCGACAGACATTTTTTGGTCATTACTCTGAACTGTCAAAATCAAATTACGACGACAAAAGTTGAATTATTCCCAACTCTGGTTACGGCGACAAAATCGGTCGGCGCCATTGGGTACAGCAACATGGTATTTCCATTGAGTCAACATTTAATTTGTCGCCGTAACTGTCGTGTCGGCATCATTGTATTTCGGCGCGTATATTCTGACACTTAAGTACAACAAAAGATCAGAATCACCCTCCTGGCCCGCCTTAGATTTAACTGTATTGCAGGCCACCTGTATGAACTGGCGCTCCCCCGAAACAGACACGATGTGTGGGGGAGGCGCGTAATTTCAAAGATTTCCTGTTGAGTGGTGATGACACAGAGTATTCATATGAATGTGAATATACTGTGGTGATGATGCAGTAATGAGGGTAGTTAACCGGCCAACTTGATGGAGCTAGTTATTTGGCACGTCTTGGTATGGTAGTATGAAGAGTGATTGACTTGGATGAGAAATCCAGACTGTCAGCATGAGCTGACAGATCACTCGGTGGACAGCGTTGACTGCAGGGCGGCACGCTAGCTCGCCTCGTGTTTTGGCGGAGAGTGTGGGGAGGTTCCATGGAAACCTGCCGCAGCCACCAGACATAATCAAAAAAAAATTTCGTGCTTACTAAAAAAACGAAACACTATCCAGCCCTGAAGGGCCCTTACACCACTTACCCTTGTACGTCGAAGACGCTGATGTTAGCCCTTCTGCTGCTCGCCCCAACCACCCAACGACATTTAGGGCAGTAATTGTTTCAATGTCCCAGTGGATCTGAAAAATAGAGTAGTGGAGCGAACCTTTCCAACCCCTACATCATGCGGGCTCCAGGATAGTGAGCGGAGAAATAAAAATCTTAACTCGCCATTACCTTATAAATGTACTACAATTTTTATTTACGCTGAAGCAACCTTTATAATACAGTTGCATGTACATAACTCCTATCGACTTGATTGGAATAATTACTCTAACCTATAGGTTTATTTGAAGGAATTTAATTACTAGGCTCGTTAACATAAGTTTCACTGTTACTAATTATGACTGAGCTCCACAATTTGACAACAAAACTCGAATTCCCTAACTAGATAACTAGATATGACTAATATGATCTCTACAGAAAAGAAATCCAATATAAATGCGATTACAAGAACTCGATAAGAGCTACTTAGGATCTCAATCAAACCAAAATACTACAGAGTTCGGTACGTCTCCAGACGGCCTCCTGGATCGTCTTTGTATTATCTCTGAAAATAAAAAATTTTAAAGCAAGGCCTGAAGCCCGCGATCCCTTGGGGTTGCACGCTTACAGCCGTGAACATGAGAACAGATCGTCCTATATACATATGTATCATCACCCCAAAATGTGCCTAAGTGCACGTACCATTCTTAACTAGGAAAATTGTTTAAGTCATACTATTCTTAACTAGGAAAGGCATTTGCAGACTAGTGTCTCTCGACTGGAATTGTTGATTTCCGGAATTTCAGAATATCTCTCGTCCACATTTGAACGGTGTCGATATGTATAATCATTCCGTGTTGTTACAGATTCGGCATACAAAAATCTGAGCTTCGCGAAAGTCGTCGCTGTTGCAGGTAGGTATGTACTTCTGGTATATGAATAAGTTTGCTGCATTAAAAACATTGCAAAAAAGAGCAAGTGCAAGGTTGGTTCATTCATGTCCAGGAGACGCTCGTGGATATGGATGACGAAACCTTGTACAACAAATGGGGCACCACATTCCACCGTTGCGGTATTAGTTTAGCCACCGTGGCACTTTAGTACGGTACTAACAGGTTTCAGTATAAAGGCACTTTCACATCAAACACTAGAATCAAAAAAATGTAAACCGAAAAACTCAATTTATTCCACTTTAAAACACGATTTTTGCTCCAATGATTAATAAAATCATGGGAAATAGGATAAACTAATAATTTTACTAATAAAATAGTATATGTATCTTAGAATTTTTAAGAAAACACAACTTTTTCGGCCGATAAAACATAAAATTTGTGTTTTTCTTCAAAATCTGAAATAAATATAACTATTTTCTCAGTAAATTTCTTAGTTTATCCTATTTCTCTGGATTTTATTAATCATTGCAACCAAAATCTTGTTTTAAAGTGGAATAAACTGAGATTTTCGGTTTACATTTTTCTGTTCTTGTTTTTGATGTGAAAGTGGCTTAAAGAGGTGAGTAACTCCATCCTTAAATGAAGTGTATTAAATTATTTTTGAAAATTTAAAGTACTTAGAGCCGTATTCACCAAGCCATTTAATTGAAATTTAATTTAATTTCTGTTTTCGTACTCCCGTTAGAGAGGGTTAGGGCTCACTTAAATTAAAATTAAACTTATACAGGGTGTTTCCCCTTAGGAGGTCCATAGAGCGGGAGGTGATAGTACTCACCTAGACGAACCAAAAATTGTATGGCAGGGGGGCAGGGGGCAATATCAACCGTTTAGGAGTTACAGGGTGATTCATAAAAAAAGCTAGGTTTTCACAAAACACCCTGTATATTAAAAACTACAGGGCTTATGGTCACAGTTAAGGGCTCACTGTATGCAGAACTTCATGGCCTTTCCAGCGACAGCTCAACCAGCCCCGTACCCCTCTCCCCTCAGAAGTTATGAAGATCTAAACTAAAAATTTCGGATTTTCTTTCCTTTTTTTTTACTTTGACCTCTATTATTTTGCAAAATGGTCATTAACATAACTTTTTTTTATAAAAACTGTAAACTGCAGACTCTCCTCTTTAAAATGACCTATTACACGCAATGTGCTATCTGAAGCCCTTTAAAAGTTATTAGCTCTAAACCTATTCTCAAACCTATTTTCAAACCTATTCTCAACGATAATTTGTTCCCTTAGCACGTCATTTTAAAAAATATCGTTTTTTTTCGGTGTGACCTGAATAGGTTATGAGTTAATAACTGTTTAACGGCTTCAGATAGCACATTGGGTGTAATAGGTCAACTTAAAGAGGAGAGTCTGCAGTTTACAGTTTTTATAAAAAAAAGTTATGTTAATGATCTTTTTGCAAAAATAATAGAGGTCAAAGTAAAAAAAAAGGAAAGAAAATCCGAAATTTTTAGTTTAGACCTTCATAACTTCTGAGGGGAGAGAGGTACGGGGCTGGTTGAGCTCTTGTTGGAAAGGCCATGAAGCTCTGCATACAGTGAGCCCTTAACTGTGACCATACGCCCTATAGTTTTTAATATACAGGGTGTTTTGTGAAAACCTAGCTTTTTTATGAATCACCCAGTGAGCCCTTAACTGTGACCATACGCCCTATAGTTTTTAATATACAGGGTGTTTTGTGAAAACCTAGCTTTTTTTATGAATCACCCTGTAACTCCTAAACGGTTGATATTGCCCCCCCCCCCCTGCCATACAATTTTTGGTTCGTCTAGGTGAGTACTATCACCTCCCGCTCTATGGACCTCCTAAGGGGAAACGCCCTGTATATGCGTTATTATAACATAAAATAACCCAAATTAAATTTTAATTTAATTTTAAGTGTGCCCTAACCCTCTCTTACAGGAGTACTAAAACAGAAATTAAATTAAATTTCAATTAAATGGCTTGGTGAATACGGCCCTTAATCTTGTAAGTATAACAGGCGGTTGCAGTGAATTTTTAGTTATAGTCTGTATGAGTCTGTCAGTTGTATATGTCAGAAAAGAAAGATAAGGACCAGTCGTATAGACTTAGCTTTGGCTCACTCGACCAGGTTTCGTGCCTGCCAAAGGACGCTTGGCTTAAGATAGCCGGACGAGATGATTCATGATAGACTAGTGGTCGGCGTTCGAGATAAACGTACTTTGGAGAAATTACAGCTGGAGCCCGACCTAACACTAGAAAGAGCAATACAAACAGTAAGGCAAAGCGATGCAGTTCACAGGCAACAGCAGGAACTTCTTGGACAAACCGGCGCTGTACACAATGTACACACATAGAAAAGGAGAGTAAAAGGGAAAACTAATGACAGTTTTAGGAACAGATCAACTGGTAACAAACAAACACAAATAAATCGCAACGAGAAAAAAGATCAACATAAAACATGTCTGGAGTGTGGTAGTACTACATGGTATAAGCGTTTACAGTATCCAGCTCAAGGTAAGCAATGCAATACATGTAAAAAGTGGAACCATTTTAGTCGAGTGCATGGCAGCATTCAATAGCAAAAATTCTTCTCTGCATGCAATTAATTTAGAATTAGACTCATTTTTAGGAAGTGTGTCTGATGGAAAAACCAAACCCAAATCTATTGTAAATGTAAATGTCAATCGAATACGAATCAAATTCGTAGTTAACACAGGGGCACCAATTAACGTTTTACCACATACAGTTCATTGCGAAAATTTTAGAGACATTAAATTGCAAAAAGCAGACTGCTCCCTTACGGGACCTACAGGTGAATTAAAGGTCTCTAAAAACGCCACTTATAAGCTTAAATTCAAGCGAGGCTCTTAATATTATTTCTCCCCACGACTCCCCACACTCTCCGTCAATAATCCAGGCGAGCTAGCGTGCCGCCCTGCAGTCAACGCTGTCCACCGATTGATCTGTCAGCTCATGCTGACAGTCTGAACTTCACGTCCAAGCCAATCACTCTGCATACTTCCATAACAATGGCCTATAACAAATTCACAAATGGAAAGATTATACATGGACATTGCCGGATTTGTGATGGAAAATTTTATTTGGTAATAACTGACGTCTACTCAAAGTGGCCCGAAATTTTCCAGATGGACAGAATTACATCAACTGACGTCATTGAAAAGTTCAAACTGTTTTTTCTCGATATGGGAATTGTCAACAACTTGTCACGGATAATGGCACACAATTTGTTAGTGTACAAATTCCTTGACCTATTTCCTTGGCTCTAGCATACCGGCCTTTAAGAGGGAGGTGTTGGCATCTTCAGACTGAACGCACCCGATTCAAGACGTGAATTCTAAGCCATAGCACACACAGGTGAGACTATTGTAACTTTTTACGGGTGAGAAGTATTCGGGGGTAAAAAAAAGTCCGTGCTACCAAGTACGGGCAGCATACCAATACTACGGCAACCCGGCATTTTGAAATTGCGAAATTTCTGAAATTTCTCATCGGACGGCTGTACAGATGTTTATTTGCGACTTGAGATGATAATATAATAATTTAAAAATCATTATATGTTGTGAATTTGTGATACAGCGTAACCGTAACCCCCGGAATATAATACAAGCCATGAAGTCTCCGAAGGCACCGACCGTAACCCCCGGAATATAATACAAGCCATGAAGTCTCCGAAGGCACCAACACATTATAAGGCCTTAACGTGCCGGGTACAGCATGCAGTAAGAGCTCACTCTCACGGCATTTTGTATACTCGTCATGGAGGAAAAAATAAAATTTCATCTTAAACAGGTCCTAAAGCCCAAAACTGTCGCTCCCACAGCAAAATGAAGTTGAAACAAATTGCAGCCAAATATGTTTTCTTTCTAGTAGTTTTAAAAAAATATAGCATGTAGAACAAATCTATGGAAATTATAGTGTTTAAACAAAATACAAGCAACTTTTATATGAAAAAACTCCTTCAGTAAGACAAGGCAAGAAGACTGTGGATGTCGCCTGCTGACCGGCCCGCTGCTCTCTTTTTTCGACTTTGTTCATGGCTTGTAACTTGCGGGGGTTACGCACCGACACAATAAAAGGCCTTAACGTGCCGGGTACAGCATGCAGTAGGACGTAACCCCCGCAAGATACAAGCCATGAACAAAGTCGAAAAAAGAGAGCAGCAGGCGACATCCATAGTCTTCTTGCCTTGTCTTACTGAAGGAGTTTTTCATATAAAAGTTGCTTGTATTTTGTTCAAACGCTATAATTTCTGTAAATTTGTTCTACATGCTATATTTTTTTAAAACTGTTAGAAAGAAAACATGTTTGGCTGCAATTTGTTTTAACTCCATTTTGCTGTGGGAGCGACAGTTTTGGGCTTTAGGACCTGTTTAAGATAAAATTTTAGTTTTTCCTCCATGACGAGTATACAAAAAGCAGTGAGAGTGAGCTCTTACTACATGCTGTACCCGGCACGTTAAGGCCTTTTGATGTGTCGGTGCCTTCGGCGACTTCATGGCTTGTATTATATTCCGGGGGCTACGGAATGGGTGAATCGTGTTTAAACTAACCCCCGGAATATAATACAAGCCATGAAGTCGGCGAAAGCACCGAAACATTATTAATAGATGCAAAGATTTATATAAATTAATTTGTGAATTATTCCAAAATAAAGTAGAAAAAGTACATTTTTACCGCACAAAACCTTTGTTTACGTTTTGCAAATTGACAATTTGTTTAGAATACGGACGGCGCAAAGCCCTCGAGAATACTTCCTAAGCCATGAAAGAGAAATCTATATGCATCCGTTCTCTAAAATGATCTATATTGATACTGATGGAAAAGTTCCAAATATTGACTTTATATATGCTATAGAGCTTAAACTACTATCCATACAGGAAAATAGTCTTCTAGTAATTTAAAGCTCGGTTCCTTAACTTCCCAAAGCTACACTTTTTATATAACTACCTTACTTAACAAAATAATAAAATAGTTTTTATTACAAAGTAATCTTACCATTTTACGCTCAATACCTGTCAGTTGAGTGATAATTGCTTGTATGTGTATGTGCAACCGAAGTCCGAATTTTGTACATTCGATATCATCAGCCCCAGCCCACGGCATCCCATGATGGCACAGTGACATTACAATGATTACTCCGCTGAGAACTTTTGTTTGAGGAATCGTAGTCATTTATAAATAGTTTTAAATAATTTTGTTAGGAAAGGTATAACAATTTTATTACGGTTCTGAAGATAAGAAAGCAAGCTCAAGATTATCAGAACACCATTTTTCTGTATGAATAGTAGTTTAGGGCGGAGGAGCTATTCAAATCAAACTTTTGTCAGTTTTACATAAGAACACTGCAAATATTTTAGAATGTAAGGACTCCGTTGGGCCTCGCATGGGGTAGGGAGGGAGTCTGTTTCATGGCTTGTGAAGTATTCTCGGGGGTTTTGGACGGCGTGTAAATACATGTAACACATGGACTACCAACAAACCAGAATTTATTACGCGAAATCTGACTGATCACCATTCCTTTTTGCTATATATTCTAAGAACTACACGAAGCAACATTGAGCCCGTTTAGACCGTGCCATTTGGGACTAGTTTTACGTAGTTCGACTTACGTAGTACTAATATTAAGTGGTCTAAACATGCCGTATTACGAAAAACTAGTCCTACTTTAATTCGGTTTCTGATGTGGTATTGACCTACAAAAATTAGTATTAAATGGAGACATAACGTCACATAAGGTAATGCGAGGCTGTTTGTAAATAGTGACGCCCTTATACATAATTAATAAATAATTGTTGCAAATTATCTTATAATGTTTAGCCATTAGCCTGAAAATTTGCATGTTTTATCTTTGGTATTTAGTAATATAAATAGCAGTATTACCTCATTCTGCTTTTAAATTTTCTTCTATGCTCCATTTTCATGTACATGCGGTGTACAAACAAACTCAAGGCCTCGGTAGCTCAGTTGGTAAGCGCGCTGACTATCAACCCAGGGGTCGTGGGTTCGATTCCCCCCCCCCCCCCACCACGTCTTGGTCCTGTGCTTCATCTACAAATTTTTCCCTTCTAACAATTTTTCCTTAAGCCTAGTACTAAGGTCGGCGCTAAGCTAAAACATTTTGGCGAAAATTTATCCTGAATTTTAGCGAGAGCGGTACTAAGGTCAACGCGCTAAATTTGTCTTTGGGTTTTGAATAGAGATGGCACCACCAGTAAGTCTCCAAAAAATTTAGCTTGAATTTATCCGCCCGGGCCGTTCTTTAGCGCGCTAAAAATATTTTTTGTCAGAGTTCTGAGATTTGATAAATTTATTGACCGGATTGTTGTAGTTAACGTAGTTTTGTACGTCTTTGCTGTAAGTACAGATGAATTGGATTTCTTTTCGTGGCCGTATTTTCAATATCATTCTTAATTTTTTATTTAGTGTACCTATACATTATGCATATTATTTTCATTTTTTTAATATTTCCAAATAATTTTAACTACCTGCTTTTAGAAAATTATGACCGCGCGTTGTATTTCCGTAAAAAAATTGCAGAATGCTTGTTCTTCTTGTTTTTAATATATCTTTTCTCTGAGTCTCCGCTGTCATATTTTAGCTGCTAAAGAACGGCCCGATATTGGAGACCCGCTAAAATTTAGTTTAGCGCGGACCTTAGTGCTAGGCTTTATTTTCGCTATAAAATGACATGTATCCACATATAGCCTAGTACTAAGGTCGGTGCTAAGCTAAAAGATTTAGGCGAAAATTTATCCTGGATTTTAGCGAGAGCGGTACTAAGGTCAACGCGCTAAATTTGTCTTTGGGTTTTGAATAGAGATGGCACCACCAGTAAGTCTCCAAAAATTTAGCTTGAATTTATCCGCCCGGGCCGTTCTTTAGCGCGCTAAAAATATTTTTTGTCAGAGTTCTGAGATTTGATAAATTTATTGACCGGATTGTTGTAGTTAACGTAGTTTTGTACGTCTTTGCTGTAAGTACAGATGAATTGGATTTCTTTTCGTGGCCGTATTTTCAATATCATTCTTAATTTTTTATTTAGTGTACCTATAGTTTAGCGCGGACCTTAGTACTAGGCTTATCTCTATAATTTCTTTAAGTTGGTTTGCTAATAATGTATCTACTATGTATCTCGCTATGATGCGCCCAGCGCCTGGCGTGCCTTTGGCACGGGCACTCAAATAAATAAATGTTTTTTTATGTTTTTTTTATATTATTTTTCATTTTCCTCCTGAAATAGCAGGCAGATCTGACAATTTTGACAACTGTCAAAGCTTTAATACGAGCGGACTAAACAACAGCAGGATTAGTACTACGTAATTCGAGTTACGTAAAACTAGTCCTAAATAGCTGCGGTCTAAACGTACTCAATATTGCTATGGCACGTCTAAGCCAAGGGAAGGAAATTCCTTCCTTCCTTAAAAAATTCTGGTCTGGGTTAATCCAATTTCTCTCACCGGTAAAAAATGCAGGGTACGAGTAGGCAGTAAAAAATGAAGCGTGTGGGCACTAGCAATGAGACGGTCATCAAAAACACAATACACGGAAATCGAAGTCGCATTTTAAGTTACATTTTGCTGATCTTTTACGCAATAGTATTTAAATATCTTTCTTCAAAAGTAATATTAAGAGAAAACCACCAAAACGCAGCTGTCGAGAAACGTCAAAGAGCGTTCATCAGAATAGCTACTAGCAAAGCATGCTTCTATTTAGAAGCTGATTACCGCTAATCATTCATTGTGTTCAGAGCAATTGCTTCTGTTTCATTATATTTTATTATCATTTGACAAATGTCATTTCTTTGGTTTTCGGCTGGTTGAGTTGGCCCTACCGCCCGAAACTTCGCTCGTAAACAGCTACTACTACTACTCTCATTTTCATTTCCTCATTAACTGCATTGCATATTCGAACCTACTACTTATACGTTTCTCAAATCTCAACAGTATACTCATCACTAACCCTAATGCACTACACACCATCATTCCATCATTGCACAACACAAACAGAGCAGGGCCCAGCCAGGGGCCAGGGATATAGAAAAAGATGCGAGATTCTGATCAGGTCATGTCTTCTCATCAAGTAGGAATTTTAGTTCGTGACTAAACTTGCAGCGTGTTGGTTGAGGGGTGTTTTCGGCGAATTTAATGTTTCGGTGTGGCAGGCAATTATAAATAAATTTCGCGAATTGTTACCATCGATTGTATTTAAATTGCAGTACAAAAAATAACCGTGACCGGGAAAAAGAAAATTCATAAACGTTTTAAAAGCAACATTTTACTTAAGTTTCTAAGTAGGAAAAAATCGACTTGGAAGACTTGTGTGGCTGTGTGTGTGTGTTGTGTTTGTTTTGCTTGCAATTAAAAATAATATTGTTTCCTAAGTTTCGTGCAACAAACCATTTTAAAATATTACATTACGATCATAAATTTTATTGTAAGTTTTGTTATTTTGCAATTGGAGTTCCATAAAAAAAAATTCTACAGGATTCTCTGAATGATGAATTAATTCCAGCAAGTATAAAGTTCCACTGGTGGTTGGGTGTGTGTAATAATATGAAGTGGGGGAAATAAAAAAATCGTTGTCGGATGTTTTACTACATATGTATTGCTTAAAGGCGGCACAAAATGTATATGTGTTGTCCTATTTTTATATATACATAATTTTATAATTTACTACTACTGTGTGTGCTGTTTGTTCATGCAAAAAGGGATTTTACTTTTAAAGCGGTGCGGAGCAAATATACAATATCCAACGAAAAGTGTTACTATACGATGAGTGGGAATTTTAATATATCAATGTGTGTGTGTACCTAATAAATTTCCTATGAACGAGCTTCTATCATATTAATCTGTTGATTATGTTACTGAAAATGTGAGGATTTTATTGTGAAAATAAGTTTTTTTTAGATAAATTTATAAATTTCAACGATTTATTATCATTTGTTAGAATTTTCTATGAGACCATCTCTCATTATCTCAGTAGAATATTTGTTGAAAGTGAAACAAGGTGAGTTCGCAATGAAAATTCTTTGTTCATTTTGAATGTGTTTGTGTGTGTGATACTTTTTTTTTCAAATTATACTTTCTAAGCTGGATAGTTTTCTCTTCCTTCGTTTCTATAGATTAGAAAAAGATGGATAACTGTCGGTTAATCTATTTTCAATTAATGTAGGGTTACCGCATCAAGGTATTTTATTTATTCAATTTTTCATTCTTAAATTTGTTGCACTGAATTTTTCTTTTTTTTTAGTTCCTAAACCAAAAATATTTGTTTATGTAGGTATTTTTGTAATAATCATATTTCATTGGGGGAAATATTTTGAACTTTTTAAGATTATTGATATTACCTTCTTGGAAGTAACAATAGATATTCCCCTCACAGTTTCATTGAAGAATGTAGGCAATAAAGAGCGCCGTATTCAAACTATTTATATTCTCATTCTGTCTGTTTGATTACTGAGATAAAAAAACGAATTAGAATTTAATGAGATTTAGCAAATTCTGTCTGGTTGGTAAATAAATGCCCGCGAATGTACTCTTGTATGCTGTTCCATTGCAAAATTAAAAAAAGAAGGAAATTTCATCATTTTGGTAATAATGTCGCCCTTTCCTTCCTAGTCAAAACAACTAATTTTTTAAGAGTACATAGCATGTCAGTTATTTTACGGTCCGCTACGATACTGTAACTCGTCTATTATTTGTTGTACTGCTCAGAGGCATCATTGGAGAAAAGGTCATGAAACAAAGTGTATGTGTTGCACTTCTACTTCATACTTGTAATAACATTTAAATGGGCGGACAATTGCAATTTATTTGGAAGTTTTATGAAAAAAAGCTTTTCCCTTTATTTATTTATTATTTGCAGTGCACAATACCACAATACTGAGGTCAGTTCTTTTAAAATTTGCTATGGAATGTGTTGTTAAATTCGATGGCACACTTGATACACCATGCAAAAAAATTGTTTTAACACTATTTTAGAACATATTCGTGTATATCGGAGGGGTAGACTCTGATGATACGCAAAACACGATTATTTTATTATATATGTGTGCGTGTACTAAGTTTGTGTGCATATAGATCATACATGGAATGGAAATGATTAATATTCTTTGCTGTCTCAAGACCGTGTATCAATTACGTATACCAAGGGAGAGACTCATGATACAAAAACCGGTTTTTACGTCGTGTCTAGTCTCGAGTGTGTATCATCGTCTGTCAGTGGACTAAGCCTGAGTTACCCTGTTTACATGCAGGGTTGAACAATGGTTGAACTCAATGTGTGCGCAGCTCGATTTGAAATTGGGTCGACTCGACCACGCTGGGCTGGCGTAGTCGAGTCGAAATGGTGTCCTAAAAAAACCGGTGGTAAAATGGAAAAAATATAAATTTTATTTCTAATAAGAAAAGTAATAAAAACTTATTCCAAAAAGAGTAAACAAAACAAAAAAAAAAAAATTCATACCTACCTACCTAGTCATGACAAAATTAGAAAAATTTCCAATTAGGTATATACCTAAAAATAAAAATGGATCAGTAGTAACTAAACTTCTCTTACACAATAGAAACATAGGTATTTACCATCTACAAATTTAAATCTTTTGTTAAACTTAATTAATTCTAAGGGGGGCTCAAAAATGGTTGTTCCATCGTACATTTCTTTACAAAATATTATATATACCTACTTTCTACGGTTTTTATTTTCAAATGATTTCTTTTTTGTTTGTTTTTTATTTCGTTTAAGGAAGAAAATATCCTTTCAGCAGTAGCGCTACTATGAGGTAAGGATGCCAAAATACACATTCGTTGAGTTCTTTGAACATGAATTCTTCGAACATGTTAATTTCTTTAGCCAACTTTTCCAGCCTTTTACTAAATCTCCTTCAAAATACAAACCACAAACATTTATGTAATAAATTAAAGACAACAATTGTGGTAGATTTTGACCTTTGCGTGGAAGAATCGAAATATTTGAAAACTTGTGGAAGAGTGTCAACGCTGGCCGAGTTGGCAGCTAACAGTTGGAATTTATTTTGTTTGCTCTTTATTCGACAGTTTTGTTAGGTTGTATATTTATTGTGATTTATTTTGTTTATTTAGCTCCATCACAAAAAATACCATACATGAAATGTTATGTTGTCCCTTCAACTATATTTGGACCCGTTCTCAACTCAAACACGGGTCGAAAACTCAACTCAATCTTTCAACTCTGCATGTAAACATGGTAAATGTCGAGTTGCTTACATTTCTACTACTGAAGAGTGGTGCTGGGGAATTGGAGAAAATTTCCAAATTATACGTCCCTATGGTTGTATGTATGAAAATGTGCGCGTGAGTAACGTGTGCCGTGTTGTGTTGTGGAAAGGTAACTAGGAAATTTTGCAAATTAATGCGATTACTGGAATACTGTGGTTGTGGCATAAGCAAAGTGACGACCCCTCGCTATTTCAGAAAGTAGTGTTACCGGCTTTGAGGCTAGATTAGAGAAATTGACAATTATATTGTTCTGTTCACTCAAACAAAAAGTATTATTTTAATTAGTACTGCCTGATGTAGGAGCTATGTATACATACATATGTATATTATCGAGGTAACTAGCCTAACAGTTCTTACATTGTGCTATCCATAATGTAAAAAAATAAATAAAAAATGTGCTAGCAATAGCATTGATAATAAAAGATCAGTTTAGTAATATGTACCTACGTTGTCATCGGTGCCCATATTTACATTTGATAAAAAGTAATAATAAACGAGTACAGCGGGGCTATAATTTTCCTCTTACAATTGTTATTCTGGGCAAAGGATATTTTCATAAAATAGTAGGTAGTTAGAAAGAAATTTTCCAATGTTCAACAGAGAAATCTGTTGCACATTCCTGGAATTGTTTGTTTTACCATGCCAGAGAGGGAACAATGTATTTTACCGGTGAACATAAAACAGGAATGAGCAGAGCATTACTTATTATATTTATGCTTGCTTACACTGTGTGGCCGCCCTCTAGAATTACGTTTCCTACCTCTCTTTCTATATACCTTACCTACTCCCATACAAATTTTGCCCGACTTGTGCGCAGGACTTGTAGATATGTGTTGATTCTGATTATATTATATAAATATACCTAAGTAGGTATAGTTAAAAAAAAGTTTTGAATGTTGATATAAATTTGCCTTCGCCTTCTTAATTTATTTGTGAAATTTCTCTAATTGCCTTTACTAATTACAGTGTACGTAAATGCTCACTCGAGAGCGGCTCCCGTAAAGCTCCTTGTAAAATGGCTCCAGCTAGCGAGCCAGAGCCCAACAATTTTTCTGCAAAGCTCTCACTTGCGAGTCAGCCAAAAAATATCTCTTAGAAAGAAATCAAGATTAGGAGGGTATTAAAAAATCAGTTGTCATTACAATAGAAAGGGTACGTAAATGCTCGCACGCGTGCGGCTCCTGATGTGGCTCTCCCAGCTCCTCGCTCGCGAGTCCAAGCCGTTAGGCTGGAGCCAAAAAGAAAATTTTTAAGAGCTCTCGCTCGCGAGCCGGATTCATTCATTATACAGCTCCGGCTCCTCGTCATAAAAATAAGTTTTGGATTTTTTTACTGCTTACTCAATCGGTGTAATTTTAGAGATAGGAATATGTGAAAATAAATTTTACGAAAGCGTTGACGCTCTGCATAAATGAATTTTATGACGTGAAGGGAAAAAATGATCTTTAATTCTTGGTAAATTATATATAAATTATCATTATTAGTTTAAAAAAGAATAAGTTAAAATAACTGAACATAGTGTAGAAATTTTTATTCCATGAATGAAAAATTATTTTGTATTATTTAAGGTAATGTTCAGATGAAAGATAAAGCGCTAAATGCCCTTAAAAAAAAATCATTTATTATTCGTACCGAAATTGGGCATTTACTGAAAATTTGAAACAGGTAGGCAATTTTCATTTAATGTCCCAATCACCCATTCCTAAGAATGAGCAAGGGGCAGTGTAAACAAAACATGTAAATTGTTCATGATCAAAGAATTAAGCCTGAATCAGATTGCACGACAGCAACAGCGGCAGCAACAGAAACAGTTTTGTTGTCGAGTGTATCTGATTACACTACAGCAGCACAAGGCAGCAAGCAGAATTTTCCTTTAAATATATAGCAAACAGGAATGGTTGAATCGTGTAAAATTCGTGTACAAGAGCGTAATTTGTCAAGAGCAGGACATTATACATAGGAGTAAGTGAGATGAAGGAAGGAAAATTTGTCAAAGCTAAGCGACAAGTTGTCAAATGTGTTTTTGCTTTGTGAACAGATTTAGTCAATTTAAATTTCTTTTGTGAAATTTAACAAAAGTACCGAATCAATTCTTTTCAAAACTAATATCTTTGAATTTTATTTAGTGCAAAGTTTTATAGTGCGCACTAGTGGCACTGTTAAAATCTTCATATCAATTAAAAAAACAGAAATGAAGTGTTCGGTCAGTGCTTTCAAATATAAATTGGATTATAAACTAGGAAAATCATGTTTCAGGCAACTGCACTATTTAAATTATCTTTTTTGTTAATAGAAGCAAAGATTTATATAAATTAATTATGCGAATTATTTCAAAATAAAGTAGAAAAAGAACAGTTTTTACCGCACAAAACTTTTGTTTACTTTTTGCAAATTGACAAGTTGTTTAGAATGAGGATGGCGTATAAAAACATGTAAAACATGGGCTACCGACACAACCAGAAATTCATTACGCAAAATCTGGCTTATCACCAATCCTGTTTGCTATATATTCTAACGAATTTCCTGATATTTTTATATGCGAATGACAGCATATCTACGCTGCCTATGAAGACAGCGGCAGCAAATTTAGAATTTGGGATGACTCTGCCGCCAGTGTTGACACTCAAAATATACAAAGGGGACCATTTTGGATTCAAAAAAGGTCTAAAGTGTAAAAATAGGGGCCAAAAAAATTTATGTAGGCCTAGTTGTTTTTAATTCTATATTCTTAAGTTAAAGAAGTATAAAAATGTATATAAGGCTTTGTAAATAGTGAACATAAAATAAACGACTCTCTTATAACAATTTACTTATAATAATACATCTATATTCTTCTTTAAATGTAATAAGTATAAAAAGTCTTTCTTAAATCAAAGCAGTTCAAAAAGGGTAAATGTATGTAATTCTTTTGCTGCCATTATATTATTGATTGGAGATAATTCTAATCTGTTTCTTACTTTATTTTTAATTAAAGCAAAATCTGAAAATTTCCTTTCGGCAGCAGCTGAACTATGAGGTAAAGTTAGAAGAGGAAACACAAAGTTATATAATTCTTCGAATGAAGATTCACCTAGCGCATTTTATAATCATAAACCTTGTTCCAAAACAAATTTACTGCACTATTGCAGTCAACATGAAGTTGTGATATTTGAAGTAATCTGCATTGAGAAGTGATTAATTCAATATCACAATTAATTAAATGTGAAAAAATATAACAATAAAGGCAGAATTGATGATTCTGGATTTAATACTTTTTCCGGCTGTAAAATTAACAAATGTTTTAAATTTAAGTTACTAAAGTCAAAGCGCGCTTTTATCTCTTTCAACATTTGTTTTAATTGAAATTTTTTCTGCACGAGTAATATTTGTATTTTGAATATATAGGTATATCCGTTTTTGTTCCAATGTAAATTCTTTAACTTGGACATACTTTGTTCTATCATTGAAATCACTTTCATAAACGTACCGAATTGAACGTATATAGTCGCATCTTAGAAAATTTGATTCCATTTGGGAATATAGATAGCGCAACCGCATTTTTTCGACTGGAACTTTTTATTTAAATCATTTATTACTTTTAATATATAAGATAAGAAAAGAAAATAAGTTTTGTATTCTGCCTTATCCATTCATTGACCTAAATCTCTCGAAAGGGCACCATTATTTTCTAAGCAACAAGATATAAAATACAGTTATAGACAGTGATAGACCTAAGATCTTGTGTGATTGCACTTCACAAAATTCTTGAAACTCTTTAAAATCATTTATTCATTTTGCACTATGTGCAAAAAAGTTAAAAATATCTCTTGAAAGACGTTCAACAGCAATGGATAGTTTCGTTGTAAATAGACGCACAAAGGTTCAGTAAATGACAAGTGCATCTGATAAAGAATAAATATGTATATGTTTCTGTGCTTTAATTTTTTTTGCACGCTGTTTAGCTCTCCTGCCATTACACTGCCATTATCGGTAGATAATCCTATCATATTTGCCAATGGAACATCAAATTTCTCGAAAAAAATTATTATTGTTTCGGAAATTGCATCAGCGTCAGCGCTAAATAATTCTATTAAGGCAAAAAATCGATCTGTAGTTATCCTGGGTTTTTTTTGTCAAAGTAGCGCGCGTTTCTTAGTAGAAACATCAGTTGTTTCATCTATTATCAATGAGAATTTGTTATCTCTTAAGCCAGCAAGAACACTTTCTCTGCCCCTAACGCACAGTTGATGCAATTTTTGAATCTGGACAACACTCGCGCAAATAGTCCATAATTAGAAATGACAAGTTGTGAACTATACAAAACATTACCATGGTCGTTTCTGCATATTCTATTTGCCGTTTTAAAGTATCCTCTTCTGCGTCACAGAATGATTTAATTAAAACTTGTTTTCAAAATTCTTCTTATGAAGTGGTGTTCTAATGTGGCGCTTCAGATGACCAATATTATTTTGAAGTAACACTTCTCTTGTAATTTTTCAGGTCACGAAAAGGTTTTCTGTCAATTTTCCCGAAATCTACAATTTTTAAACTCGGTAGGATGAGGATCAACATCCTGAATGTCACTCAATTCTGAATCATTAAAAAAATCTGATCATAGCGGCGAAGTCTAAAAATATACCTAATGATGGATTGAAAGAGACCAAAAGCTTCCTCTCCGAGATACTATCGAAGTAAATTTCACAGCCATACTTACACAAAATCGGTACAAGTAAAGCTTATGCTAGTTTTAACCGAGTTAATAAGGGAGTGATGTCGCTAAAAGCCCAAGGGCGTCGAAGCCCATAATAAATTTTCCTAACCACAGAATTTATATGGTCATCCTAAGTCTATCTATTATTAAACATGATACATAGATTCTTATCTGAAGTAACAAGAGGAATTACAATTTATATGAACCGGAGACAAATTGGAACAGTCAGTACCTAGTCTACTTATAATTAAATACTTTTATTTATCTCCAGTTCATTTGGCAAGTACATCTAGATCGTCATTGACAGAGCAAATTCCATTCTCGAACAAACCAATAGGCCTAGAGAATACTTACTGTACATCGTCCGCATATATATAAATGTTGTAGACATTTGACGGAACTCAGCATTTTACGAAAAGTCTAGACAGTTCATGAAAAGTAGGCAGATAGTGTACCGGTTTTGACTTAGCCACTTTTTACATTATGTGGCTGAAATTTTTAGTCAATTCATGAAATGCTAAAAGCGTTTACGCCGATACTGTAATACCACCCTATATAACCAAATACTATTAGTGGGAGATGGGTGGTGGAGGGGGAGGTTGCACCCAGGGCTACGACACACACACCACACACACACACACACACACACACACACACACACACACACACACACACACACACACACACACACACACACGGCGCGTGTATGTGTGTGTGGTGTGTGATTGTATGTGTCGTAGCCCTGGGTGCGACCTCACCCTCCACCACCTATCTCCCACTTATTACAGTATCGGCGTAAACGCTTTTAGCATTTCATGAATTGACTAAAAATTTCAGCCACATAATGTAAAAAGGGGCTAAGTCAAAACCATTACATTATTTGCCTACCCTCCATGAAGTGTCTAGACTTTTCGTGAAATGTTGAGTTACGTCAAATGTCGTTTCCAAGCAATTTCTTCGTCTCTAATTCCATATTTCACCAACTCTTGCAGTAGTATACTCCTGTCCGTCGTTTCGAAAGCTCTTTTAAGCTCTAAAAACGCACATTTTATGTTCTTCTTATGTTCCATATAGTTAGCACCACATTAATAGCCGATTCACATGAATAATTTTTGCGGAAGCACGATTGGCTCTCAACGACAATACTCTTGGTGTTGCCATACAGGCTATACAGGGTGTTTCCCCTTAGGAGGTCAATAGAGCAGGAGGTGATAGTACTCACCGAAACTAACAAAAAATTATATGGCAGGGGAGGGCAATATCCACTGTTTAGGAGTTACAGTGTGATTAAGAAAAAAAGCAAGTTTTTCACAAAATACCCTGTATTTTAAAAACTAGTGGGCGCACGGTCACATTTAGGAGCACATTATATGCAAATCTTCATGACCACTCAACCAGCCCCATATTCAGGTGTTACTTGGGTCTAAAAAAAAATATTTCGGATTTTTTTTTTTATTTGACCTCTATTTTTTTGCAAAACGGTCGTTAACATAACTCGTTTTTTATAAAAACTATAAACTATGGACTCTCCACTTTAGTTTGACCTATTATACCCTATGCGCTATGTGAAGCTGTTAAAGAGTTATTAGCTCAAAACCTAGAGTCTACAGTTTACAGTTTTTATAAAAAATGTTATTCTTGCGACGGTTTTGCAAAAAAAAAAAAACAGAAGTCAAACTAAAAACAAAGGTAAGAAAATCCGACATTTTTAGGTTAGATAACCATAATTCTTGAAGGGAGACGGGTACGGGGATGGTTGAGCAGTCGTTGGAAAGGCCATGAAGTTCTGCATTTAACTGTGACTGTACGCCCTGTAGTTTTTAATATACAGGGTGTTTTGTGAAAAACTAGAGTTTTTCTTAATCACCCTCTAACTCCTAAACGGGTGATATAGACCCCACCCCCTGCCATAAAATTTTTTGTTAGCCTTGGTGAGTACTATCAATCACCTCCTGCTCGATTGACCTGAGAGCAAGTCGGCGTAGAGAGTTCAAATTCATGTTCAAATATGGACCAAATCGGGCAATCATTTCTTGGTGTTGCTATACAAAACTTTGGTTTTTCACTATATACATATATTTGGACACTGTTTTAGAACACGTCGACATAGAAAGTCGAAATTTTGTACATAAGTGTTTTCATAAAAGTAGTAAATAAATTTTCAAAAATGAACTAGGTGTATCCATACAGAACTTTGGGTCTTCACTTTATTGTAACTTTTATTTTCATCTGAGGTATAATATTATTGATTTTAGACCAATTGTAACATTTTCTCTTGTTCCATTCGAAAATATGTAAATAAAGTGTGAAAGATGCCATCTATACAGTCTGAAACTGCAGATAATCTGTAAGTGGATGAGGGCCTTTAGACCAATTCCAGCTTTTTCACTTGTTTTAGAAGAGCTTTGTATTTCCTATGTAGATGTAAATAAAATTGTGAAATGTTTAAATATTTGCGTTTGTATTAAATTAATTTATCAACGGTTTAAACTTTTGTGTTGTTAGGTGAAGGTGGATATGCTTGGCATATAATGGGTTTTCCAATAACGACTTGACAACTTTTTTTCCAGAGCCCAATCGGAGAACGTACGTCGCTTCGAATGGTCAATCGGCTTCAATTCTTGAGTGAGCCTGATCTTGTATGGGTGTAAAGTAAGATCCTTACGCAAAATTCGCCATAAAGTGGTCTTGGCGATGCCCAACTCTTGAGAACGCCGTGGAATTGACTTATTTGGATCATTTGCTACGGACGTTTCAACGGCAGCGATATTTTCGACACTTCGACCAACCCGTAGTCTCACTGGCACGGCAACATCACACAACGAATATGTAGACTCAAACTTTTTCACTAAACTTGTTACTACCTGTCTACTAGGGCGAGAATTACGACCGAAAATCGGAGTTAACGCTCTTAAAGTAGCGGCCACCGACTCCGAATTTCTGTAGTTCTGTTGTTGGTTCGTGTACTTCACCATGATGAAAAGGTTATGTCTACTGAATAAACTGACAGTGACAGTTCGATGTTAAGTGAAAAGGTGCGTTCACAAACTAAATTCAAAATTGTCAAGTCCCTATTGGAAAACCCTTTACATATATACAATTACGTGCTCTCTTAATCCTACATATAAATGCCATGTTTACCATGCATTTTGGTGGGAAACTGTAAAATTTGAAAAAAACATACATTTTAAAAAATTTTGACGTCTTTTAACTCCCAGCAAAATAGGAATGGAGAAGTGATTCTCTATTTTTTTAAAAATTCCGAAATATTTGCCCGTCCGTCTGAAACACCCTGTATATTATGTACATAGTTTGCAAGCTTTTTGTTTTTGTAATTATCAACAGTAACACTAGATTTACCTCACCAGTCAAAATGACCAAGTCTTACAATTTTATTTTAAAATCCCTAAGTCACTTTAATTTTTTTTTTCGTAACGATATGTCATGATATTAGCGATAATTAAATAAATTTTATTAGGCGTTTAATTTATTTATTTTTTTTCCCTAATCAAAATGTTTTTGATTATCATTGGTAATAGTAATAGCAGTCAAAATGGCTGGTGCACTATTTTTTTAGTTCTCTGTGATGGAACTATGAGTAGGAATGATATTACGGAGATTCTATTTCGTTATATTCGTTTCGATAAAAAATGAGAGGAGTTAACGTTTGCAAAGAGATAAATTTGCTTTAGTTTATTGAAATAGCCAAAAAAAATTCAACAGGTGTACATATTACGGTGGATGAGTAACTCTTTACAACGAAGGCTAGATGCAGGTTCACACAATATACATATATATATATATTTGTATTAAAATTAATCAAATTCAATTAACTTATCATTTTTTAAAAATATGTAAAGACTGCAAACTCCACTAAGCATATTTTGTAAAGACCAGAAAATCTATGTAGTTTTACGTGGGCACCTGCCAAGTATGTGGCTTAATCCCACGGCATTCTTCGGGGAAGAATTAGTTACAATGTGGCAATCAGCGCCCTCATGAGATATTTCTGCCGCTATGAGTCCCAGCCCCAGTACTCAGGCCAGTGCATGCTTGGCTTTCTTACTGGTAGAAGTGAGGCCTATCTAACATCTCGCGGTGTCCGGTTGTATGAGCACAACTCCACGCTGAGAGCCGAATATCTGAGCATGCATACATGGTAGACACTCTCTGCCCGCGATATGGGCCACCAACAGCCACCACGTTGCTCCCAGCAAGGGGTTTCACCATGTCGGGGTGGAAAACACACTGGCTCCCGACCATGTGGCTCCAAATTAGACATAGGCATGCATTCGTAATCCAGGTCATATGGCCATGATTACTCGCAGTGGCATTCTTCATGCAAATATCCTCTTATGAAATGGGAGTGGCTTAAGATCTTATTAGCACCATCTATAAAGGTGAAGGTTAAGATACGCCCTTCGAGTCTAGACAGGCTTGAGATTACAGTCTGTAATCTTATAGCTGGAATGATTACTAGACATATAAAGACTACTATCATGCATACCTAACTTATCAAATCATCCATCAACCTTCAAGAGCCTTGCCATTTGCCGTAGGGCATTTGTTTGTGATCTTATGTATTTATAATCGATTCTTGTGAGCACATAAATTCCTAACACATGACCTCTTTGTCATCGTACCGTACGACAGTGTCCACTAACTTTTTTTTTGTCTTGCAGGGGATCGCTTATGTGAGCATGTAACTTCCGTGTATGTTGTATTTTCACCACACCATAGATACTAAAGTGCCCACGTTAAGATCCAAAGTGCTTCTCAGTTTCAACTTCAACAATGTTCCAACAGTAAAAAATTTTTGTCGTTATGTATACAGGGTGTCCCACACTAATATGACTAAATTATGGTAAATGATTCCTCTCGTCCAGGTAATTTCAAATTTCAATTGCGGGAGGGGGGAGGGCAAAATGTCACCCTGCCGAGTTTACTTGGTGATAGTAGAATATGCTCTCTTTTATTAAACACTCTATATCTTTAAAAGTACAGGGTATGCGGTCTATTTTAAGACGGCATTGTATGCAGAACCTTGGGGTGCTTTCTATGAATGCTAAACCACCACCGCACCCTTCTTCACTATGATGGTTCAAATATCAAAATTTCGTGTTTCAAATTTTTTATATTTTACATTTTTGTTACAAAATTTCAAAAGTTCATAGTTTCCTCTTTATTTTACCCCAGTAGATTTATCTTCTATCTGTAACGGTTAAGGAGCTATTAGCTTTTAACCTAATCAGGTCACAGATAATTTGTTCCCTAAGTAACTGAAACACGTAATTTAAAAAAAAATATCGTCTAATTTCGGTATGACCTGAATACGTTAAGGGGGAAAACGCACCGAGAAGCGCGAAAAATAGCCTTTTTTCTGGATTTTTTAAGGCAATCTATAGCAGTAATCAAACCAACTCTTTTTTAAATGATAAAACTCATTTTTAAGAATACATCAACATTTTTTTTATTGAAAAATATCAAATATTCGCCGGGGAATCCTCTGGTCCGTAAAGTACCGCAAAAAACAGGCCGTCCGCGGTACGCACTGCAGCTTCATCTGTAATCATCGAAAAAAAAAAAAAACAAGATTTTTAAACTGGACAGTATAATCTAGTCTTTGTTATATGCGATTTTGAAAATATCGATTTTTGACAAAATGGCGGACATTTGAATTAACATAGCGATTTTTTGAGAAAAATACGACCTTATTTCGCCGATTAAAAAAAAACTAAGCCACTAAAAAAAAATGACAAAGATTCGGCCTATACTTATAATAGTTCTGAGATTTTCGAAGAACCTTTTTTTTTTATCCGTTTTTCACCGAATATATTATTTCCGAACGAAAACTTTCGATATAACGCCCGGTTACGCAGACGATGTTACAATAGGGGCCGATGGCGTATTTCTACCTGAATTTCGTTCGGCCGCTCAGCGCTGACTAGATCGGCCGTAACTCCGTTATTTTTTCGAATTTTTGCATGCGGCTTTCACCAGACGTTCTTAAGAGGTTAAGCTTGAAGAAAAGCCAAACAAAAAGAATCGATAATTTCGAAATTTCTCGGTGCGTTTTCCCCCTTAAGAAGAGCTAATAACTCCTTAACCATCATACATAGAACACAAATGTACTAGGTCAAATTAAAGAGGGGACAATGGACTTTCGAAATTTTATAACAAAAATGTATGTTAGTCGGGGTAGTTTCGGTAGATATATTTCAATTTTACAGTAAATCTAGTGTTAACAAATAAAACAATTTCATTAAGGGCCGTATTCACCAAACTATTTAATACAAATTTAATTATAATTTAATTATTATTGAGGAGCCGCAATAAATTTTTTTTAAGCTATTCACCAAGCTTAAAAAATAAAATTTCGAAAATTTCGAACTGTGAGCTGCGGGATTTTGCGAATTAGGCACGTGACAATTCTTGTGACAGTTAATGAATTTAATTTTATTATTGAAAAAATTTTAAAGGAATTTTATGTACTATCTTTTGATATTTTGTTGGCCTTCAAAATATAGAAACAGTTAAATTCTTATTTCTTCAATTTTTTAACAGCATGAGACTTCAATCAGCTGATATCGGAATTAAATTTATTTAATAGAAGTTAAGGCCTCTAAAAGTAAATTAAAATAAAATTAAAATTAAATTTTCATTAAATCAATTAAATTTGCTTGGTGAATACGACCCTTAATTATATGTCGCACACTAATTCTTTCCTTATAACCATTTCATCGAATATCAGAGATGCTTGCTTCATTGCTGGCGTTCAATCACATAATGGATCCTTCTGTGTAATTTCTACATTTATTAATTTTAAAACATTTCTTAAATATTTTTAAGTGGATGGAGATTTACATTGACAACCACAAATACTTTTGCTCTTGATTATTGCTTTCATATTCGATTTAGAAAGTGTTTAGTATGCCCCGATTAATATTTTGAAGAGAATCAATTAATCATTGATAAAAATGTTTGTTTATTTTACAGCATGATTTTTTTCCTTATATTAATCGAGTTTTTGAACTAAATTTGCTTATTATATCATTGAGCGAAATTCTTGTTTTGATCTCTTTAGTTTTTTGTATGTGATTTCAAGAGCAGCATATTGATAGACTGATAGAGAAACTAACAGACTTATCTAAATTTCTACTGGAATTACATTTCGCCTCTGGTATTTGTTCATCTGGAGTTACAAAATTCATGGGCTCCATTAAACGAAAATTCTCAAGCATTCATGTACATTGAATCTGGTGAGTAGAACGTCGTTCATTAGTTTTTCCTTCAATCAAACCGAACAGGTAAATACATGTATGGCCTTCGGGAAAATCTAATGTACGTATCTGCTATATACGGATGAAAATCATAATTAATATTTAGTGAGGGAATCTATTCTTACCAATATCGCTATCGGCAAAATGCCACCAACAGGCACCATTTTAGGTACCTACTTGATAAATTATAAGTAAAATTGCACATACTCTAATACACTTCTCGAATTTTTTAGTGTTTATGGGAGGGAATTTAAAATATTTCAAATTAATAATGGCATTTTCTTTCACCACACGACTTGAACTACACAATTTACCACCCCAAAGTTAGTTATCTCATTGCCGTATTATAAAAACCACAAACTCAAAATTCGAACGAAATAATTCTAAATTGCAAGCTAAACGAAGTTTCACTGGTGTGGGAGAGCAAGAACATTTTGAACGCAGTAAAGGGAAAAAGCATTGTATTGGTATTGGAGAATTCATACGATTTTATCTACTATCTAATAAATGAATGAATGATGAATTTTCTCATATTTCTATTGGAAATAATGAGTGCAGCAGTAAAAAACTGTCAAAGCCTGTTGAGAGTAGAAAACTTGAAACATATAGATCATTTTTTTTTTAAATATTTTACTAAGATGTTTTTTTTCTTCTCTTATTTCAGATCATTCCACAGCATACCAACCATCATAATCGTCGGCACGAAAATGTTGAAAAAAGTCTATTCATTGTATAAAAATAGATAGAAATATAATTAAACCTGTAGGTATTAAAGAAAATTGGATGCATATTTTACATAGATAGAAGCTTAATTTATAAATAACAAATTTAACTAAATAGTAGGCTTCGTATAAAATACAGTGATAGTTGTTAATAAAATTGAACTCATTGTGCTATTTCCTTGATTCAGATAACTAAATAAAATTTCGGCAGATCGTTGAACTGAAAAAGTTCATCGAAGCAAAGGTATGTACATATTTACATGAAATATTGTTCTTTTTCTAGCATTAGTAATAAATATTAGACATAGGTAAAACTTGCATCTAATTCTTATGACGCATTTTTAACCGTCATGGTCACATGAAGTAATGCACAATAATGAACTGAAATATTCCAATATTAGCCAAACTTTAAAACAAATTGATTTGCACTTAACTGAGGATATTTACAGATATAGTGGACAATTTATATTGTAGAAGAAATCATTTGGTATATACAGACAGGCAGATAGACAAATCCAATATATTTATTATTATATCTAAGTTATGTTAAAAACGGAATGTCAAACTTAGTATATACAGTGTTGTGCAAAACAAAAGCAAGACGTTTAATTTGACATGCAACATGCCATATTGGAACCACCCTCCCGCCGGGTGCACCTACACTCCACCTCAAAGTAGTCCTAAGTAAAAAAATTATCTCCCACGAATTTAGCTGAGGAAAACAGTGAAACTCGTTTTCCGATCGGACTTAACCTTACCGAGATATGGCCGACTAAAAACGTAGTAGATCGGTGCGAAGAGAAAAAAGTGAAGTACCTACTAAAAAAGTGGGAATGGGATCGAAACATCTCTAAAAATAAAGAACGTTATTAGTTTTTTTTTAAATTAGAAAATACGTATATTGCGCCCCCTAGCGGGGTTAAAGTTTGATCTAGTACATTTTTGAAAATCTAGCACAGGATCAAATTTCTCACGTCCTGAGAAGAAGATTGAGTACTCACACCCCTATACTCGGAGGTTTAAATAGCGGAAAATCTCACAAATCGCCCCCCCCCCCCTCCCCTAACTCACGCCCACACCAAAAAATCGGAAAACCTAGTAATTGACTTGTCCCTCCCGGCCATTTTCGAGAAAGTGTTTTGAAACTAACTCAATCGGACCAAAATCTTTTGAGCTTACCTCCGCAAACTTTTTACATACATATGTATGGGAGGAAATTTGAAAAACTCATCTTCCACTTTTACAGTTACATAACCAAAACTTTCCTGAAGATGAGAGATCATTACTGTAGAGGATGAATGAAGGACATAAGAATAAAGGTGGTGCTACACATTAATAATAAAAACAAGTAAAAATGCTAGAATATGTTTAAGACTAATTTTATGATATCTTAGATGAATGCCCGTACGAAATTCGGTATGGTCACCCACATATGTGCAAGTTTGAATTTTGAACAGTTCGTCGGACAAAAAAATGATTATAACCAATTTTATAGGATTTAGTATTTCGAAGAAGTTTTCACAGTATACGTAAAAAACCTAAACAACACCGAGAAGGGTTTCCGCGATTTTGTCCATTTTTGAATATTCATTTCCTATTGCTATGAAAACACCATGTACCAAATTTCAGCTCTCTATGTCGACGCGTTCTCAGACCAAATATATAGTGGAAAAAGAAGTTTTTGTATGGGAACCCCACGGAGGAGTTGCCCGATTTGTCTCATTTTCGAACTTAATTTTACTTTTTTTTTAAGGTCCGTGTACAAAATTTCAGCTTTCTAAGTGAACGCGTTCTTGAGTTATCGTGCGCACGGACGGACATGCAAAAATCAAAATAACTTTTAATTTTATGCGGGGGTGTCCAATCCATTTTGCTCTACCATCATTATTTCTGTGCGTTACAAACGGAATGACAAACTTAGAATATCCTATTTCATCTAGGGTAAAACAAAGTTAATTAACTTTGTTTGATTCTTATTAAATAACATACCCTTAAAACCATTTTCTTGTTTTATAGTTTTGTCGCGCTTCTCAGTTTAAAAAATTCGAAATTTTAACAAAAAAGAGGTTTTCTCAAAATATTATTAATCAAATATATTCACATTTTTCAAGTGTTTCAAATATCACAAAAACTAAGTATTTACTATCTGTGTTATTTTTAATAAGTTCGTATATGTCTTATAGTTTTGTTGCAATATTTATTAATATAGAAAAGTCACGAAGATTTTTCGCAGAAAATGTTATCAAATGAAAAATTTTATAGCAGAACCTGCAACTGGTGAAAATGACAAGAGCGTTTCTTATCAGCAGGAACATAATATTCTTCAGTACGGCTAGTTCCTTTGTCATCTTCACCAGCTGCACCAACATTTTTCGTTATCAATTTTTTAAATTGATAACATTTGTTGCGAAAAGTCTTCATGATGATATCATATGATGGGTTGGACATCCACGCATAATATTAAAAGTTGTTTTGAATTTTTTATGTCCGTTTGTCCGTCGTCGCGGGAACATGCTCGTTTACAGTGCTTAAATTTTGCACACTGGCTTTAGAAAAAAAGCAAATTTCACTTCGAAAATGGCACTAATCGGGAAAACTCCCTCGTGGGTTGCCATACAAAAATTTCGTTTTTATTCCCTAGAAAATGGAATGATAGGGTATAAGTTTGTCATTTCGTTTGTAACACCCATGCATAACATTAAAATTAATTTTGATTTTAGCATGTCGGTCCGCCCGTCTCTCCACGATGATTCAAGATCGCAGATGCGACTTGAAAAGAAAAAGTAAAATAAAGTTCGAAAATGTGACAAATCAGGTAACTCCTTCGCAGGGTTGCATTACAAAAATTTCCCTTTTCCCTATATATTTGGACACTGCCTGAGAACGCGTCAACGTAGAGAGGTAAAATTTTGTACACATTGTTTTTATAAAAATAGTAAATATAATTTCAAAAATGGGCTACATAGAGCAATTCTTGGTGTTGTCATATAAAAAACAAGGATTTTAACGATATATTGTGAAAACGATCAGTCCTAGACATTTTAATTGTATTTAATTCAGAATATGAAATTCTATGAAATTGGTTATAATCACTTTTACTGTTCGACGAACCGTTCTAGGAAGATATGCGAAAAACTACTTCAACGATCAAACTTGCACTGATTGGGGTGACCATACGAAATTACATACAGGTATTCATCTAGGGCAGGGGTCGGCAACCTTTTGTTGTAAAAGGGCCAAATATTTTACGTGGGGATTAGTGCGGGCCGCACCTGGGTCACATGGCATTACAGTACAGTGTACTGTAACGACATGTGACCCTAAATATTTAAGTTTAAAAAATAAATTCTTGTTGTATATGTTTATATTTTTTATTGTATATTCTTATAAATTTACGACATTTATTGTAGTTAATAAAATCAATGAGATTCTTGTGGCTGCATTTGACTTACAAGTTTTTTTATATTAGGTTGCATTTTTGAAGTAGAGATGCGTAGTATATCGTCTAAATGTGAATCCGATAGCCGAGAACAGTGTTTGTTTTTCCGATAATTCAGAATTGAAAAAGTTTGCTCACAAATATATGTACTACCAAACATAGTAATTATTTGCTGAGAAAACATTTTTAACTCCTTATAGTTTTCAGAAGGCAAACTCCCATAAAAATCCACCAAGTTAGCTTTTTCCTTAAAAGCCATTTTAAGTGTGGTATCACTTTGCAAATCTATCACGTTGATTTGCAAATCGCTTGGTACATTATTGATATCCACTATGAAGGGGTTTTCGAAAATCTCCAACTTACGTGAGATCTTTTCAAAATCAGCAAACAGGTGTTCAAACTCAGTTTGAAGTTGTATTAATGCACTTTTCATTTTAGTATTTTGCCAAATAAAATTTATCCCAGCTTCTTCTACTGCTTTCTTGCAATTTGGAAAATGATCGAGTTTTCTTTCGTCGATATGCTTGATAAATAATTTTAGTTTCATTTCAAATGATTTAACATCTGAATACATATTGCATATCAATTTATTTTTTCCCTGTAAGCGTGTATTTAGTAGATTCAGTTCGGCAGTCAAGTCAGTTAAAAATCCAAGATGTATAACCCACTGTTTGTTGAAAAGTTCGTGTATTGTCTTTCCTTTCATCTCCATGAAGTTACACATTTCTTTTCTCAAATTAAAAAATCGTTGAAGTACTGCTCCTCGACTTAGCAATCTTACTCACAGTAATACATCACGTCATTATATTCAGCTTCCACATCTTCCAAAAACTTTTTGAACTGGCGGTGAGTAAGTCCATTTTTTCTTACAAAATTAATAGCAGATACAACGGTATCCATTATTTCTTTCCACGATAAAACCTTTGAACACAATACTTCTTGATGGACAATACAGTGAAATACAAATGGAATTTCAGATCCAGACTCTTGCAGTTTGCTGTTGACTCTTCCGACAACACCTTTATTACGACCGCTCATGTTTTTCCGCCGTCCGTGGTGATGCTGGTTAATTTTTCCCAGCTCAAGCCGAATGAAACAAGAGCTTGGTCCAAGTGGTGAAATAAATCTTCTCCCTTTGTAGTTTCTTTGAGACTGCACATTTTTAATAGCTCCTCATAAACATTAAAGTTTTTGTCAATTCCTCGTACATATATTAGGAATTGTGCCGTATCCGACACGTCCGTACTTTCGTCCATCGCAATAGTGAAGTACGTAAAAGACTGCGTTTTATCCTTAAGTTGTTCACGCAAGCTACGACCCAAGTCTTCGGTGCGTCGGGTGCAAGTTCTAGCAGAGAGACTAACGTTTTCAATTTTTTTTTCTGTTCCGGGCATACTTCCTTCGCGATAGCTAAGACACACTCTTTTACAAGTTTACTGTCGGTAAATGGGCGACCATGCTTTGCTATTATCTCTGCTACTTTGTAGCTGGCACAAACAGCTGATTCGCTTTCGTTTGTCAAAACTTTAAAGGTGTTCTGCTGATTTTTGAGTGACGATTTCAAGTTAAAAATTTTGATTTTTCGAGATTCTCCTTCAAGACATCCAAATTTAGTTTTGTGCTCATTATCATAATGCCGCTTCAAATTATATTCCTTTATTACGGAAATACTCTTTTGGCATATTAAACAAAAAGGTTTTTCTTTATAATCCTCTAGTTGCCGACCGCTGATCTAGGGTATCATAAGAATTGGTCTTAGACCAATTCTAGTTTTTTTTCTTGTTCACTATATATTTGGGCATTGTCTGAATGCGCATCAACGTAGAGAGTATATGCTCTTTTCATAGCAATAGTATGTAAATAGAATTTCAAAAAAGGATTAAATCAGGCAACTCCTTCTTGGTGTTACCATACAAAACTTTGGTTTTTCACAATATATTTGGAAATTGCATGAGAACGCATCGACTTGAAGAGTTTTCAAAAAAATTAGAAATACAAGTTCAAAAATGGACCAAATTGGGTAACCCTTTCTTCGTATTGGCATACCAAATTCTGGGTTCTCAATATAAATATATATGGAAATGGTCACTACATGGGAACGCGTAGAGACCTGAAATTTTGTATACAAGTATTTTCATAAACACAGTAAATAAAGTTTCAAAAACAAACTAAATCGGGTAGCCCCTTCTTGCTGTAGCCATACAAAACTTATTCTTTTCACTTTATCGAACATTTATTTTCATCTATAGGGTATAATATTATTGGTCTTAACCAATCATAACTTTTCCTCTTGTTCTACATGAATTTGTCTGATTCCGCCTAGGGCTAATTATTATTATTATTAGTGGAGGATGAAGACAGAGCTTCCGCCTCTCATCTAGTCACCGCGATGTATAAGGTCTTTTGTGACATTACCTTCAAATGTCCTAGGACGCCCATTTGAACTTAAGATCTTTTATAAAGCCTATGATGTTCTTGGGGGCTAGGGCTAAACGGCTGAGTACAAAATAAATAAATACTTAGTATTTCGCCTCACATAATTCATACTCAGAATTAACTGAGTACATGTATTATGAGGTCAACTTAGCATTTCTTTTCTGGCCTATCCGGTAGGCAGGAACCAGCCTTACTGAAGAGTATTATGTTTCTGCTAATACGAAACGCTTTTGCCAATATTTATTAAAGGGATGTGGCGATGGATACTGTATCCGATAATATACATATATATATATATGTGTGTGTATGTTGTATCTTTTTCATTAGATTTTTAAAGAACAAATTCGATTTGCCATTAAAAATGGTGCATAGAAAGAATTAATCCTGTGATAACAGGACTGCTGTTAATATTAAAGACTTTTCGAATGAATATCCTCAAGAACCACCTGCTGCCCTGTCAGAAGGTTATACAGTTTTTTCGAATTATGACCGCCGTGATGGCACTCTGTGGCTTTCCAGTGTATTTTATCTGCCATAATTTGGAGGCAAATAATATTAAATTTCAACACACATTTTCTGACATTTTGTCGCTGATTTGGTTGTTGTTATTGCTACTGCTTTATTGTGGTTGCTTATTGTTTATAATGAATTTTGTTGATAATGCGTTTTGTCTTTTTCTCATTTCCGGGATGATGGAAACTGATAACCTAGCTAGTCTTTTGCACCGAGTTTATTTGTTTATTTCTACCGGGTCGAATTAACGACATTCATGAAAGTTTCTCTTTTCTCGGTGGTTGATGGTAGACTTGCCCTCAGATTCTACCACTACTAATTTCTCCATCTTATCTTTGTAGTTTTATTTTTTTTTGCATTGAATTCAAGCAAAGATCGAATTACATCCAGCTGTCTCTGTTATTATTTGCACAAATTCCGGAAAGTCATTGAATGTTTCAAAAGTCTACTTATGTAGTTTATTAGCATGTGAAATTGGGTATACGCATCGAGTAGTGGTTAATTGATTGAAACTAATGACTTTGTTCTAGACTAAATAACTTGGTAGCTCGTTCGCCAAGGATCACGTTATGCTGATACTATCAACAAGAGGACTAAAATGATTCTCTGTATAATGTAGTTGTGCATATCGTATCAGTAATGCAAACGCTTTTCGATTATGCTTTGATACAAAAGATTTCACACTAGACTTAGTAATGAAATTTGAGCGTGGTGGTTGGTGGTGGTACTGTTGATATATGTAGAGCTTTAAACTTCAACATCTACGTCATTCTTCCTTACTGAATTTCAATTAAACCGCTGCTATTGTCTACACTTACGGAGTTGGTACGGTTACTTTGATTCACTTCTTACTTGTATACGTTATGTATGCAAAGTTGTGAACAGCATCACTTATGATCTTATTTATTTATTTATTTTCGAATGTTTTGTGTAATATGGTATAAATTCTATCGAGGGACATACGACAAGAACGGTAGTTCTCGAACGACCCCTGTTTCGTTCGACAACTTTTAACTCATTTTATGCTGCTTCTATTAAAAATGTTCTATTCCAAGTGGCTTCTGTTTATAAGTGCGTAATCCAAATCCATTTTCATTTGTACGTTGATTCTGTCTTATTCTGATCATTACCAAAGCTCTTTGTTTGAGGATCTTATCACTTATGCGTATTTCAAGCATTCGGCGAAAGCACCTCTTAACAAAAGTTTTCAGTTGAATTGTTATGGATTGACTAAGTCAAAAGTTTTGTTACGTATACAGGAGAGTGGTGTAAATGTACTATTTATATGTTGCCACTCCTTTTCGTTGTACCTATGTAATCTGCGCTTTCACATTTTCTGTCTTTATTTGTAAAAATTTCAATGACCGTTTAATTTATGTTATTTTTTTTCTTTCCTTTGCTGTCTAACTTTTAGCACTTTTTTAATAGTTAATATTCTTATGTTAACTCTGATCATAACAGGAAACTCCTGTAATCTCTGGACCCTCTCTTTCAACTAACACACGAGTCAAGGTTTAATACAAAAATTCTATTTTAAATCGAAAGTAGGAAGAAGAAATCTGATATCATTTATAGTATATTTCAGCTAAATATTCGTCACACGCAGTTTAAGCTTAAGTAAATTGCTACCCACTTGCAAGATAATTAATTAGAGGAAAAAAAAATACTGTAAAATCATATAGAAAGGCAATGAATGTATTTTCGAAACTTGATCAAACGAAATGTGCGGATACTAGACACCTAGACAAAAAAAAAATTGTATGGCAGAACTTCATGGCCTTTCCAACGTCTAAACTAAAAATTTCAGATTTTCCTTCCTTTTTTTTTTTTTTTAATTTAACCTCTATTATTTTTGCAAAAAGTCATCAACATCACTTTTTTTATAAAAAGTGTAAACTGTAGCATTTCCTCTTTAATTTGACCTATTACATCCTATGTGCTACTAGCAGCCGTTAAGGAGTTATTAGCTCAAATCTATTAAGGTCACACCAAAATTAGACGATATTTTATTAAAATGACGTGTTTTCAGTCAGTAAGGGAACAAATTTAGGTTTGAGAATAGCTTTCAGAATAGGTTTTGAGCTAATAACTCTTAAAGGGCTACACTTAGCACAAAGGGCGTAATAGGTCAAATTACAGAGGAAAGTTACACTTTTTAAAAAAAAATTTATGTTAATGACCTCTTTGCAACAATAAAGAGGTCAAATTAAAAAAAAAGGTAAGAAAATCCGAAATTTTTATTTAGACCCCTATAACTCCTGAGATGAGTGGGGTACGGACCTGGTTGAGCAGTCGTTGGAAAGGCCATAAAGCTCTGCATACAACGAATTTTGAGTTGTGACCGTACCTTATGTACTTTTTAAAATACAGGGTTTGATGTGAAAATCTAGCTTTTTTTCCTTAATCACCCTGTAAATCCCAAACGGTTGATGTGGACCCTGCCACCCTGCCATACAATTTTTTGTTTGCATAGGTGTCTAGTATCCGCACATTTCGTTTGATCGAATTTCGAAAATACACTATAGATTCACATCCTTTAGAACAGTAGCGATAATAATTCATCAGTAGAAGAAGGAAGTTCAAAAAATATTTTTTGTATCGAACACACTTGACTAGCCCATGGAGCAATTCATTCTGTTTCTTAACAAATTGTGTAGTTGGACCTGTATTGATGAAGGTTCGTGGTTGGTTAAAGAGAGAGAAATGATAAGTTGTATAAAACTTTGTGGCCAATCAGAGGACCTATGGTGTTCAGCCTTCCATCTTTTAAAGGAGGCCAGTCGCTTTGATCAGGTTTAAGAGTCCGTAAAACGGGTTTGTCCACCAACTCAATATAGCTATCGTCAGTTATTCCTCTAAAACATGTGTAATAGTTTTATCATCCTCCAGAAAAAGTCTGCAGATGGGATCATGATGATTCGAAAACGATTTGCTAGCAAATCGTAATCTCTGTCTTGAATTTCGAGAACGTAAAACGAGCATAATTCTCGACTTATCATCCCGAGACTCTCTATAACGAATTGCTTTATATCCTAAGACGAACCGAAATTGATGTTAAAACAAAGTTATGCGCACAATGTGTTTGGGTTAGTGGTGTTTCTTATACATATGTTAAGAGAAGCGAGCTATTCTCGCGTCGTAAGCGAGCTATTCTCGCGTCGTAAGCGAGCTATTCTCGCGTCGTAAGCGATTCGCGCAGAGCGAGTTTTTATGAACATTTAATTATAGACCCGTCTAAATGGACATTTATTCATTTTAAATGGAAAATAAGGTCCGTGAGCATTATTGTCTTGGTCACTTCATCTCGTCTTTAATTATATCACTTATCAGATAACCACTAGACATTTTAGCACATGCCACTAAACAGATAAATCATTTTTGTTTTGAACATTATCAGTATCTAAGTGTTGAGTCATTTAAATCTTATTTAGAGAAACGCAGTAAAGTCGAAGCATAGACGCACGAAGTCTTATTTTATTGTAATTCCGAAATCAGAGAAATGGAGAATTTTCTGGTAAAAAGCGGAATTGTCGTGTTGAGCTCTCTATTTTCCTTGCATTCGTAACAGAATCAGAGAAACGAAAGAATCTTGGGAGAAGCTCGAAATTCTCATTTCTAGCTCAAATTCGAGATTACTACGAGTAAGCGAGCTCTTCGCTAAAATGTTTGCAGGGCTGTAATCAAATCAGCTTTAGTTTTGCATATACATACCTACATAGAAGGGGTTAATCAAAACCCTCGAGAATACTTCACAAAGCCATGAAACAGACTCCCTCACTACTACATGAGAGCCCCTACGGAGCCCTAACATTCTAAAATATTTGCAGTATTCCTATGACAAAAGTGTGATTTGAATAGCTCCTCCGCCCTAAACTACTCTTCATACAGAAAAATGATGTTCTGATAATCTTAAGCTTGATTTCTTATCTTTCGAACTGAGTAATCATTGTATATGACGCTGTGCCATCATGGCATGCCGTGGTCTGATGATATCGAGGGCGTGTATCTTTTTTCCGCTCCGTAGAACGAACAGATTTTTTAGAACGTTCAGAGCAATCTGGAAAAAAAGATACAAATCCGGAGTGCTCTGAGTGTTCTGGTAGTTTTTTTTTTATATTCGCAACACTTATGATTTGTGAAATATCTATTGATAATACAAAATTCTTTATAAAAATAAATAAATAATAATAAGAAAGATATAAAAATAAATAAGGGGTGAAGGAAAGGAGCGAACTATGGAATTTAAGAAAGTATACAAATTTTCAATAGGATTTTTTTTTGCGCTCTATTGGTATTACTGGCGGATTGTATAACAAGATCTCCATCTTTCTGGGGAACAAGACTTGAATTAAAATTCGTCAGACACATTCCCAATTCATTTATTTAATTATAATAAAATAAAGTATAATATAGAATATAAATGTACAAAAGTAATAATATAATCGTGCGTAAAATTTACTCGTATTCCTATTGTATGACAAAAAATGCTCACAAACCTGTGTTTGTACTACTACTGAACCCTACGATCCGTCGTTTCAAGATCTTTTTAATTTAATTCGTGTAGCGGCTTGCAACAATTTAGAAGCGGCCCTTATTTTGCGACAGGTAGACCTGCTCGTTCCACGTGGGGTTCGGCTATCCACTATCAATTCCGGGGGCTGGAACTCCGTCTTTCTAGCGATTACTTCCACCACGTAATTTTCCTCTTAAAACTTTTCACTCTCTCTCTTCCCCTTTCTCTATTTATTTTATTCATTTGCAGCCAAGTTCTTCCTACCACATTTACTTTTATATTTCTTTGCTGCGATTCTATCATCTCGATTTAAGTAGAACTTGCTGCACAATCCACAGCTACTTTTCCACTTCGTATTTTTAAGGTGAAGATATACGGTGAGAGACTTTTGGTCTCCAGTCTCCGGTTTACAGAGACTAAAATCTCCGAAATGTTTACACGGCAAGAGACTTTTGTCTCCGGAGACCAACAAATTAGGTCTCCGGAGACCATAATAAAAAGGTCTCTAGAGACACGTCTCCGAAGTGTATACACGAGATTTATGTTTGGTCTCTGCATTAGATCTCCAGAGATCTGTCATCTGTGTTAATTGTTTTTTCAGTGCTGCATCTGCTGTATATAAAAATTTCGTTCGAATGACTTAACAAGATTTTGATTGGTTAATTGAATCCGGCCATAAATAGAGAAACAAGACACGAATATGAGAAAGCTATTACTGCTGCTATATTTACTGCATTAAAGGAAGAATACCTTAAGGTAATTAATTATTTGAATAAAACAAATCGAAATGAAAAATAATTAAATCCATTTTATTTTATTTTAATATAATAGAACATTAAAATCTATTGCGAAAATGATGAAATGCTTATAATTTCCACAGGGTTATCGTTTTCGCAATTCTGCTCTTCTCTGCTGCCTTCATGAACAGGAGATACCAAAATAACTTCCACTTCATGTGACTCGGTATATCCCATACCTGTGCTTTGAACTATTGTATTTTCTGTTGTCCACTCCATTTACTATAATATATGTATTTAATAAAAATTAACAAAAAAAATTCTTTGTAACAATTTGTCAAAGTCACTCCACTTTATTCCTTTTCCTTTCCGCGTAGACCAACACTTAAATGACAAGTAACAGAACACACAAATAGTCTCCGGAGACCTGGAGACGAGAAATGAACAAACTCCGGAGACCGGAGACTGAGCCTGGAGACCTGTTGTTTTAAAATACACGACGGGAGACCGGAGACGAAAGAAGTCTCTAGAGACTAGGTCTCTTTAGAGATTTTTTGCGTCTCCGAAGTGTATACACGGGTCTCTGGGTCTCCAGAGACCAAAATCTCTCGCCGTGTAGCTGTACCTTTATCTTTATCTCCACCTTACCAACTCGTGACCCTCTTTCACCTTAACTTTCAAGATGACAATATGTTCTCCGGAAATCTTCAAGCTTGATTGATGCTTCCTCTTTCGAAATTTCGAGCTTCACCAAGCTGTCTCCCACGTAATTACGCCGTCTAAAGCCGCGCACACATCAACCATCATCTGCCTATCCCATGACGGAATCTCCCTACTTAACTCTGAATCGCTACTTCGCCTAATTCTTCTACTACGGCACAAGCTTAGCTTTCCACTGAAAACAAATAACTTTCATATTAATTTTTAAATGCACAACTTTGCTTGCATGCTAGACCCTCTTCTATCTACTTTACCTACTTAGCTATTCTTCAACTACGCCTATGTTCACACTTAAATATATCAATCTACTACTATAGGATTACTTAAATCCACTACATATTCACACCTTGCATCTGGTTGACATTTCTTTACGACAATTATACTTTGACAGTTCAAATCTATTTATTCATTCAGAAAAGTGCTTATATTTTTTATTTTGTTTTTAGTTAAAAGTTAGTTCAAGTCCGCGTTATTTGATGTGACGTGAGTGAAGACACCCATAGGGTGAGGGATTGGTGATATCTTAAGTGCTAGTTACCATATATGTAGTATTGTTTATAATTCCTTGATAAAATTCAATGGATCTTACCCTTCGACGTGAGGGAAGTATTTCAAATCGTAAAATTCATGCTTTACTCTAATGTGCTATGATAATTCTAGGCTGATTTATTTATAGTAATTATGCACGCTTACACTCTACAATGATTCACACTTTAAATGTGTATATTTCAAGATCACCAACTTTTTGTGTTTATTTCTAGGTTATCACAACATTCGTTACTTTTATTCTTTTGTTTATCTAATGTGAGCATGCGGATCTTCCTTGGAGTGTTAAATAACACAGCTTCATAGATCTCCCTGCACATGTGGACCGTTCCAGGCAACTATTCACTAATACTCATTGGGCTCCTTTTATTTATGCGAATTTTATTTCTATAATGGTGAACTAATCTCGTTCTGTGTTAGCAAATGTTATCTACATATGTAGGTATATGGACCCCGTCCGTTACAATTGCTCCAAATGCTCAGAGGTTTATCTACGATTAGTTAGAGCTCTCTGAGCAATAATAAAGATACACGTTCAGAGCGCTCAGAGTCAGAGTACTCTGAAAGTAAATAAAGATGCAAGAAATCGGTGTTCAGAGCGCTTGGAGTGCTCTGAGCAGAATAAAGATACACGCTTCGAGGGAATGTACCTGCCCAAGGTATTCTCAGTACGAACCAAATTCCGCCATTAGGGACGAATTATTGTGAAAATGTATAAGAAAGCACGGTACAGAGAACACAATACTCTCTCTCCTCTCTCGGTCTTTCCTATAAAAATGTATATACATTAGTCACAGAATTCCGTCACAGGCTATCAGCTGCAATGTGTCAAAATTTTAATGGGAATATCTTGTGTTCTATACAGGGTGTCCCGTCGAGATGTAAAAAATTTTAAGGGTCGAAAGTACAGCCTATTTGTGATCGAAAATGTTATATAACATTTTTTCGAGTTAGCACTATTTTCGAAGTTATAGGCGATTTTCGATTTTTTCGAAATTTTGAACCTTAAGTAACTTTTTTGACCATAACTCAGTTCAGGTTGCTCACAGGACGACCTTTTTTCTTGTGCTTTATTCGTAATATTACAGGATCTCATTCGGAGTAACTTGATTTTGAAAACGTTCACACATAATGGAAAAATTGGCGATTTGTTGCCAAAACATTTTTTTCGTCAGAAAATTCATTTGTCTTCAAAGTCATAGATCTCGAAAAGTAACCATGCCAACAGATGATCCGGTTCTCATAGAAAACATCCCTCATTTATTATCTTTTATGAAAGTCCAACACGATTAGTCCACCTTAAGTATTGCCAGAGTTACAGTAAAAACTTGCCTACAACATACCTCTCATAACTTGAGCAAAATTAATTCGAATTGCTATAAAATCCGGAAACGCGTTTTGCGGGAACTCTATCTCCTCCGAACTTGTGTGACCTACAGCTAAGGTGAATATACCGTTGGATTCGGAACATAACTGGTTAGTTGTTAAAGTTAAGTTCAATTTCGAAGTTCGAACATTTTCGAAAATCTAGAGAGGCAAAGTTGACTCGATTTCCTGAATTTTTGCGCACACTTTTTGAAGATTTTTTTTATTTTCATATAGATTAAGGATGTAGAATTTTTTTCCAATTTAATAATTTTTTTTTCGATTTGCCTTCTGAGACTGGCAAATCGCGTTCGAAAATGCCCAATTTCAAGCATATTTTTCGTTATAGCACGGGTAGTTTCGAGGGGATTTTAATGAAATTCGGTGCGTATGCCGAATTTACAAATACACAGCTTTTGGTATTTTTCGATTTTCGAAATTCGAAATTCTCATTAAGTAACTATTCGAAATTTGAAAATTTTTAACAATTTTTTTTATTTTTTCGAAATTTCATATCTAATTACATTTTAGGCGATTTTCTTTCCCCTTTTCTCTAGATTCTTTTAATCTGCAACTTTTTTACACTGCATGTTATCAGCCAAAGTTTCATCGAAAAAAGTTACAAACGGTTGAAATTCGAAAATTCAAAATCACAAAACTCTGTATTGCATTTTGGATTCTATGCAGGGAGACTTGCAACTTTGTAGTGATATGCTCATTTATACTCCGCAACTTTCTGCATACCAAAAATAACAATTTTCGGAAATTTTCACTACTAAATCTACGATTTTCGAAAATAATTCACTTTTTTTCACCCTTCAATATTAGTACTTTCCTTCCACAGAGTGTAGACATGTGGGTACTCTATGAAAAGCTTGCAGTCTCTACTTTAAGAATCTGGAAAAAAAAAATTTCATATTTTCCAACTTTAGGTACATACATTGTTTCTTCCATCCTTGCAATTCGATTTAATTTTGCTCAAGTTATGAGAGGTATGTTGCAGGTAAGTTTTTACTGTAACTCTGGCAAATAGGCTGTACTTTCGACCCTTAAAATTTTTTACCATCTCGACGGGACACCCTGTATACATTGGTAGCTGCCTACAGATTCGGACTCCGGCTGCACATATACACATACCATTATTACTCAGCTGAGAGTTGGTGAGTGTAAAATGGTAAGGTAAATTTTGTAATCAAAACTATTTCATTATTCTGTTAAGTAGGGTATATCGTAAGTGTAGCCTTTGGAAAGGTAAGAAACACTAGAAGACTATTTTACTGTATGGATAGTAGTTTAGGCTCTATGGCATATATAAAGTCAATGTTTGGCACTTTTCCATAAGTATCAATATAGACCATTTTAGAGAACGGACTCCAAACGCACAAATATAGATTTCTGTTTCATGGCTTGGGAAGTATTCTCGAGGGTTTTAGTTAACTGCAACATGTTATGTAAGCCAAAGTTCATTTAATTATCGTAAACTGCATAAATATGTTCATTTCCACTATGAAGTATGTAAGTTCATAAATCTTAATATGTCATTTGGGGTGAACTAAGACGATTTTTGCTTTTTTTTTGTTAATAAAAATTACAGTTTTTAGAGGAAAATTTGCAAAAAAATTATTTAGAACCTCGCATGTTTCTGTTGTCAAATTCCAAAGTAGAAACAGATAAATTTTCATTCCTCCCCCCACTTTGTATTTGTTAAAGAGTGTCCGCTTCCACTCCTATGTGTGTCTTAGACCCTAGTACAGGACAAATTCGGACAAAAAAATTAAAAATATATATTTGTTTACTAAAGTTTACTAGAGAGATAAACCACATGACAAATAATAAGTCATTTCGTTTTTCCATTTGTAGTATTTCCTTGTTACAACAGTTTCTTTTCGAGTTAACAAATCCTAAGGAAAAAAATTTATTTATAAAATCCTTACTTACGTGCTCTACGAAGAATTTATTCAGAGAAAAAATACTCGTACACCCAACTGCATTCAAACTTGTACTGACAAGATATATGCCGGTCGTTTTTGTTTTAAGCGTCGCGGTATATGCCCTTTAAATAAAACTTTGACCAATCCCTATCCGTCCGAGTTCACCCCCACAGTCCGAATTCACCCTGAGTGACGATACATCAACAGAAAATTATATGACACCAAGTGCATAAGCTCTTAGTTTGAATTCTGACCATTCACTTAAGTGCAGAGCACTTTTAAACTTAAAAAAAAAATTATATTCCTTTTAGCTGAAGTTTTTTGCCTCTGTTCAAAATACGACTTAACAAAACAACCAACGTAGAGAGAGAGAAAAAATGCTTTTTATAATAAAAAGCTTTTGCATGTATGAGGATTGAAAAGGCGTTTGACCCCGATATGATTTAAATTTGTTTTGGAGCTTCTGGGCTCCTAAATATTCTAAACGATGAGAAAAAACTGGGAAAGAGATAAAATAATTATGATAAACTAGGTTATCCTCTGAATAGAGAAAAGATATGCTGCAAAGTAAATAAAAATAGGAACCTTTCCCTTTCTCTAGAAAATTCACTGAATTCTGCTGCTCTATTCTTAATACTTTCGAAGATTATGTTTTACATATTAGAGTTTCAACATTTGAAGTAAAAATTCCATTACATAGTTGAGCACAAAATGAAGAAGTTTGTGTTGAATACCAGAGGTAACATAAACGTCCAGGCAAAAGTCCTTCTGGCACCCAAGATTATAAAAATAAGCGGAAATTCTTTGCCTTTTCATACCATAGGTAATACTGTCCGCTTGGAATTATATAAAACGTGTGAATGCTTTTTGGAGTAGGTTTAAGAGAAAGGGAAAAGTTAAGTAATATGGAAGGTGTTTTTATACCCTAGATACAAACGCCTCGCTTTGCGTTGTTTTGACTTGCACTTCCGTCGATTTACAAACATCGCTTACCAAAAACCTTTAATGCATCGTGAAGGATTCGCTCTGCGTCTCTCTCTCAGTGACACGAATTTGGGGAATCCCAATTTATTTTCTTGAAGTCTTAATGCATTTCGCTTTGGGTTGTTATGAATGTAAGTGGTTTTGTTGTGTCACGATGTGATTTCTGATATCGTAACATTTTAAATTAATCCAAGATGTTTTTGAAGTAAGAAACGGTAAATAAATTTATTTGTATTTTACTGCTATGTATACTTTTTAAAGAATTATACGAGTAGAAGCAATAAAACTACCAAGTGAATGAACAAAACTGTTTCAGCTTAAACGAAAAATTAAGCTTTGAGAAGACTTGATACTGGTAAGAGTTGTGCCGTCGTTTTCTCGGGCGCCAATAGTTCGGTCGGTAGCAAATCGTCGAAATTTGATTCTGGGTAGCTTCATTGGAGTAAGGACTAAGAGATCTAATGGCAACAGCTATTTTGAGTTCTATATCTTGCTTTATTGCTTACGTCCTTAATATAAATATAATATATTTAAAGTAAGTGCTAGAATGACCAAATCTAGATGAGAGGTACAATTGGATGCAGCGGTTTACCGGTTTTTTTTTCTCTAACTACTATTTTTATCAAAAAACACGTCATCAATATCAATTTTTCATATAGATTTTAAAAAGCCCAAAAGCTAAAAAGCCCAAAAGCTTAACTTTAATATGACCTATCACACTCTGTACCGAAAATGTAACCCTTTCTGCTAGTTTGCACTTTTTCTTAAGCAAATCCAGCATCCAATAAGTGCAATTTCTTGGCAATTATCTTTTGGAAATGACCTTTTTCAGTAATTTTCGCTGGACATGCTTAAGAAAAAGTCCAAAAAACGCAGAAAGGGTTACATTTGGGGTACAGAGTGTAATAGGTTATTTTAAAGCTTAGCTTTTGGGCTTTTGAAATCCAATATCAAAAATTGATATTGATGACGTGTTTTTTGATAAAAATAGTAGTTAAATAAAAAACAACGTGTAAAAATTCCGAAATTTTAGCTTTGTTGAGCCATAACTTCAAAACGGAAAGGGTGGGGGGAAAATTTATAGACCATTGGAAAGATTTAACGATTACCTATCTACCAAAGTTTAAGTCATCATCATAGGGTGTAACATTCAGAAGTTACAGGGTGATTTATAAAAACATACCCAAATATCTTAAGAGTAAGAGCTGAAGTACTGAATTTAAGAACGACAAACAATTTATGCAGAAGGATGTTATAATCAACACTATCAAATGACTTAGTGAAATCTAGCAGTACTAAGGTACTAAAATTGTTTTGTTCCAGGGCCAATCTAATGTCAGTGGATACCCTTAACACCGCAATCTCACAACTGTAAAAGCGTCTAAACCCTGATTGCCAACGTGTAAGCAGCTTATTATCCTCAAGGTCCTGTGCAAGTGATGCGCAGAGCTGCCAGGGGAGGATAACTGGATGTGAAAAGGCATATATGTGGACCGTGCTTCGTTGTGCTGAGGACATAGCTTTCTGATTTCTGATGATTATGCGTGTGCCTAGTGAAGCCTAGCGCGTATATAACCTAGTATGCAGCTTGGTATTTGTACCTTGGTATGCTAAAAGACTACTGGCGTTAGTCTCAAGCCACAACTGTCACTTTTTAAGTGCTAATATGATTAAGCCCGAACGGAGGTACCAGTAACATGAGTCTGCATGTAAGATTCACTGGGAGTACTCATGATCGTATGATCATGTAATACGAAGCCATACCAGTTGGGTAGCCGACATTGCTAACTTGGTACTACGGGGTTGAGGAGCCCCGAGCTCTTTGCGCAATATTCGCCTCAACATGGGAAGGCCCCCTTGTGGCAGCATCGTAGTGGTTGTGGTAGCCCATATCGCGGGCAGAGTGAGATCATCTGAGTCTGCATGACTTGGGCAAACATTCTTCTCTAAACAGAGTAGTTTGTGCTTTTGACAAAATTGCATACTGCGTCCGTGAATTTGAGAAATGGTCGCTTATTAATGTATCCTTAGAGGATTGGCTCTCGGCGTGGAGTTGCGCTAAATCAACCGGGTGCCGTGACCCACAGATCGGAAGTGATTTTAGGTAGGTCTCTATTCGATTACTGGTCCAATGTCAAGCATGCACTGACATAAACTGGTATATACTGAGACAGAATATAAATTATATTCTGTCTCTCGAGGGCGTTGATTGTCGCTTGTCTTTAATCCTTGCATTAATAGTGCCGTGAGATTAAGCCATAATGGCAGGTGCTCACGTAAAACCATGACAGCTTTCTGTCAGGTGGGCGGTTGGCGGTCGGATGACGGCCCCTAGTAAAGCTTTATATGAATATAAGCGAGGAAAAATGTCATATGAAATAGACAAATATCATTACAGAGTACTCAAAAATACTCTTAAACTATGTATAGGTATAGTCGGATAATAATACTTTCAGGTACTCGAGTACTTGGATAGTCAAAACGCTTTTAATAAAACTCAGAACTTTGAACTCAAACACTCGAGTATTAAGAGCCCTGCAGCACTCGGACTCTACCGTCATCTCTAGGATGTGTAGTGATTATTGAAGGAGCCATATGAAAGCTGGGATTTTCTCTTTAATATTAATAATAATAAAATAATGTTTATTGCTAATTAGTCTTTAAACAAACCAACCTATTTCCGTTAATGGAAAACAAAGACATTCTTTTCTTCAAATAAACTACAGCAATTGGCTATAATGTCGTCTGCTGGGGTCATATACTCATTTATTTAATATTTTATTTTAAACGCTATGTGCTAGAGTTTACAGATTACATGACTGAACTGCATATTGAGTGTGTATGTGCTCGATAACTGAGCACTGAAAGCTGCTTTGCACTTTCCAAGGCATTCCGTTTAAGTAAAAACGGCTGCCTCTGTATTTAAATTTATATCTAATTTTTTTTATGCAGTGCTCGTCTCTAAAATATTCATACAGAGCATAATTTAAGTCACTATAGAAACTATGTCTAATCTCTTGCCTGGCTCTATCCATATATTTTGCATATATGAACTCATGCTCTTTTTCTAGGATCCGTATTAAACAATCGTTTTGTATAGTGGTGATGTCAACGCCATGTTTGTCTGTTAGAAATAATAAGTTTTCGTACACAGGAGGATTTTTGGTAATCTCTCATCATTCATAGAAAATATTTTTAATAAAAATGAAATGCTGTTCGTTGGTAATCGCATTACTTGAGAACGGCTTGACCGATTTGGATATCTTTTTTTTTTTTTAGTTTACGTAATAGTCGGAATAAGGTTTCTAGAAAAAAAAATTTGAATCTGTAACTTCTTCTTGGTGTTGCCAGACAAAGATTTGGTTTTTCACTGTGTGCACTGCTAAAATTTGGTACATGGCGTTTTCATATTAATGGTAAATAAAATTTCAAAAATGGACTAAATCGGGTTACCCCTTGTTGATGTTGCCATACAAAATGTGGGCTTTTCACTATTTACTTGAAAGCTGCCTGAAAAGGAGTCGACGTGGAGAGCTCATATTTTGTAGTTTGCATAAAAATTGTATATACAGGTCCAAAACTGGAGCAAATCAGGCAACCCTTTCTTGGTATTGCCATATAAAACTTAAGCTTTTCACTATATGTATATTTCGACAGTGCCTCACGCGTCGACATACAAAGGGAAATTTAAGTTCGAAAATGGGACCACTCGGGCAACTTCTTCGTAGGGTTGCTATACAAAAATTTCGTTTTTTACTATATATTTGGGCACTGCCTGAGAAGGAGAACGCGTCGACTACGCTTTTCCACGCATATGAACGTATGTACGCACACACATACACACAGAGTGATACCCTAGAGTACGGAATCGCGCGATCTTTTTTTTTTTTTTTTTAATTCTTTCATATTCAGAAGTAAAGATGGGTAAAATTGGCACAACCTGTTACTTTGGAACAGGTACAACCCTGTCCCAATCTGTACCTGTTCCAACTTTTTCAGAAAAGCTGTGAGAGTACCATAACCAAATAGTCTTATATTGCTCCTTCAGAGTAGCTGTGACAGTACCAATACCAAGTCTCATATTTCCCAATTAAGTATGTAGTGTATAAATTCTAAAATTTTTTTTACTGATACAGCTTATACATTAAGGACTTTGTTTTATGCAGCAGGAAGTTAAGAACGATATATAGGGTAGGGTGGCTTGGAAAGTGACTGAAATGTATCGTAGGAAGCCAAAACAGAACTATCATGCAACAGTGACAACATATGACACAATAGATACAATACAGTTGACTTAGGTTGCATTAAATTCTACTTCTGTAGGTATAATAAATTTTTTAATTACAATTGACCCAGTCGTGTATCTGCATAGAAGCAGGTATCGAAATTCCTTTTAAATGAATTTAAATAATCTTGAAATTCTAGGAAAATTTATCTGTAGGTATCCTTCGTAAAATAACTAAGAGCTGTAGCTTTTTGGTTCAGTTTCCGTATTGCATTTTTAATATTTTGAACGTTGATTTCGCGCGAATGCCAGATTCGATTTGTATCATATAATTAAGGGTACCTATGTTGGGGGAATTTTGGATTTTTCGAGATTTACTTTCAGAGACCACAGCATGCAGTTACTTTCAAGATTATAAATCATTTATTAATATTGAAGAACCAAATGGTCATTACTAAAATGCTAACTGTGCCGAAATCTTGATTCCATTTAATTTATTAATATTATTATTAATGATTTTATTCAATTTATTTTTTATTTATTTTTTACTTTTTTAATATATTTTTCATTTAATAAAACATGTTGAGATTCGAACTTTTTACGACAGGCTGGGCTTTTCTTAAGTTTTTTTAAATATATATATATTTTTTGGAATTTTTCTGGGATTCGTCCGAGCTACACAGAGAGTCTGGGCTTTTCTATATATTTTTACCAGCACATTGAAAATGTCTCCGATAGTTGCTGAACTAGTACTTATCCTTATTCAACGTACATTGCGGTTTTCTGATCGCCAAATATTCGTTGTTACGTGATATTTAACAAATTCTATAACAGCAACCTCCCAGAGACCTCCATTAGTTCCTCGACGAACTCAGAGTCGCTTAAATGTACCCAGGTAACCAAAGAGTCTTAACGTCACTTACGACTGAGAGAACATGAGAAACCTTTATAGGACTTATTTTCTTCGCCTTTTTATTGTTCAAATGGTGGTATACATTGTACAGTTTTCTAGGTAAATGTGCCATAATGCGTTGATTATCTTTAGCTTCGTTCAAAGCAAATCATGCTAAAGAATCATTGATTTCCTGCTCTAATGGTGAATTCTTTTAAAAAAAACAAACAGGCGCACTGAACTGAACCAAAATCTGTCAGATTTACACTGAACTTAGCCCTGTCCCTAACGGGGCCAAGCTGAAAAGAATGCAAGAAAGTAGAATATCCGAAAATATTTTAATAAAAAAATAAGCCACTTCAATAAAATAATTATATTTTCACAAAATGTTCACACATCCCCACTTTAATTACAAATACTTCCGATTTCACGTTTAGCTTCGGACCTTAACGGCTTAACCACAAATTTTCATGGAACAAGAAAGTTCAAAACCGGTTCAGAAACCGAATATAGAACCGCTGTGAAAAGATACGCTCGGAACCAGTTTTGTGTCAGTATGGTGAAGAAAACACTTTAGGTTTAGGAACCGAACGAGTTACGGTTCAGTTCAGGTGAAATGAAATCATCGTAAAAAAGATGGAAGTTGTTGACTGCATTGAGTGTCTATCCCATTGAATAAATAACTAACAAGAATTGGTATATCAACTTAAGCCGCTTGGTGACAGAAATATTACATGTATTAGTGCACAATAACTTTACAAAATACTAAAATTGAATAAAAATATACACTTAAATTGTTAGGGTGAAGACTGGCCTCCAGAGATCACTTTTTTGGTCTCTGGAGACTCAGAGACCCACCCATGTATACACTTTAGAGACGCAAGTAATCTCTAAAGAGCCCAAATTTCTAGAGAATTTTTTGGTCTTCTCCCGGTCTCCCGTCGTGTATTTCAAAACAAACAGGACTCCAGGTTCGGTCTCCGGTCTCCGAAATTTGTTTATTTTTTATCCAGGTCTCCGGAGACTACTTGTGTGGAATGAAGTGGAGTTTGACAAATTGTTACAAAGAAATTCATAGAAAAATTAATAACTTATGTAATGGATTTAGCGCAGAAAATTTGTAAATTTGTTTCATCAATAGAGTTCTGGTTATCTTAATATATAAAAATCCCGTGTCACTGTGTTTTTACATGCTAATCTCCGGAACAGCCCAACCGATTTCAATAAAATTTAGTGAATGTTTCGTTGGCTCCAGCTTGAAAGATAGGATAGTTTTGGACACGATGGATGGCGCTGTTGTCGAGGTCTAGAAAACGGCCTGAGAAGGCTTCGCCCTGGAAAGCTGAAATTTTGTACGCAGCGTTTCCATAAAAATTGCGAATATAAGTTAAAAAATGGTTTAAATCTGGTTGCCATACAAATATTTCGTTTTTTAGTATAGGTATATTTGGACACTGCCTGACAACGAGTACACGTAGAGAGCTGAAATTTGGTACATGGTGTTTTCTTAGCAATAGTAAATAAAATTGGGCTAAATCGGGTAACCTCTTCTTGGTGTTGCCATATACACAATTTTGACTTTTCACTATATATTTGAAAACTCTCTGAAAACGCGTCGACATGGAGAGCTGAAATTTTGTGCACGGCGTTTTCATGTAAATTTCAAATACAGCTCTAAAAACGGTTTAAATCGGACCCTCTATTCGTGGGGTTGCCATACAAAACTTAAGTTTCGCACTACATATTTGGAAACTGCCTGAGAACGCGTCTACGTGGATAGCTCAAATTTTGTACACAGCGTTTAAAAAAATAAAAGTAAATTTAAGTTCAAAAATGATTTGAATCGGGCAACTCCTTCGAAGGGTTGCCATACAAAAAATTTGCTACATGGTGTTTTCATAGGTATGTTAAATAAAATTTCAAAAATGAACTAAATTGGGTTATCTCTTCTTAGTGATACAAAACTTTTTCTTTTCCTTATATACTTGGTAGGTGCCTGAGAAGGCTTCGATGTGGAGAGCTATCTCTTGTACACGGCGTTTTCATAAAAATTGTAAATACACTTCGAAAATCGGGCCAATCGGGCAACTCCTTCCTAGGGTTGCCGAGCAAAATTCATGTTTATATATTTGGGCACTGCCTGAGAACGCTTCGACGTAGTGAGCTGCACTCTCCGACAAATGTGAACACACACACACGCGCACACACACACACACGCGCGCACACAGTGAAACCTTTGACCACAGAATCGCGCGATCGAATTAGATATTATACATCTTTAAGCAAACCACCCCACCCCCACCCATCTAGGTATCTATGGCAACGTCGACGGGCTCCCCCTAGCTTAAATAATTTTTTTTTTTTTTTTTTTATCCCGTAAAATTGGTATCTACACCAAGGATATATTTTTTAAGCTTGTTAACTTTTCCCATAACAAAAATATTAATAACTTTTCAGATAATGCTTTCTAACAATCGCTTGTGTGACAATAAACAAAGATCTCTGGAGATCTTTAGAGACCGTGTATACACTTCGAGGACGTGTTTCTAGACACTTTTTTATTATTGTCTCCCGAGACAAAAGTCTCTTGCCATGTAAACATTCTGGAGATTTTAGTTTCTGTAAAACGGAGACTGGAGACCGAAATCCTCTCACCGTGTATCTTTACCTTTAGCGACAATTTATTTATTCGCACGGAAATTCTAAATATGGTTGATTGTGGCTTCTCAAATATATAGCAAAAAGGAATGTATAATTCGTGTACATGAGCGTAATTTTTCAATAGAAAATGATCAGCCTTAGACGTTTTTAATGAGCAATGAGAAGTTCTTCCGAATGTTAAAACTTACGAAATTGATTATGAGCATCTTTTACCATACCATTACGAGTTCTACAGAAACAAAGTTGGCCTTTTAGACCAATTACAAACATTAGAAAAGTTTTTAAAGTTTTTGATACAAAACAGTTCAGCATATGAACGAGAACCTGTGATTTTTGCAAATTGCGAAAACTGTATCTGTAAATATTTTATTATTATGTATACAAAAGTGGAACACAACATAACCACATGCAGCTATAGAATGCCTTCTCTTTAACCCTCCTGATTTCTATAGGCTTTCAGTAAATCTCATGCTCTGTTCTGACTTTTTGCGGTGGCCCCTGTATATTTTTCGATTGTCTAATATACTTTCAATGACAGGTACCCCCGCCCTTCCTTCCCTTCCTTCCCCTCTATAAAAAGCTACATAACATCCGGACTTGTTCATTAAGCCAACACCCTGAAATATTTCCTTTAAATTTTCGTCACGTAAACCCGTCAGTAAAACCTTTTTTTTCTTCCTTAACCTCTGTGCTACCCCTAGTGTGGTCGTGTTACTCACATTCCATGTGGTGGGTCCTTGTAGTCTTCTATTATATTACAACTCATGATTCAAAGTTTAGACAAATCAAACCATTCTCATTTGCGTCGTCGGGCGCGGCGCAGGCAACCCCATTAATGTATATTGCCATTCCAAAGCCGATTTTACAGGTTTTTTTTTTTATTTTCATCAGGTGAGGTGGTTTGGAAGTGGGGCAGCAAGAGGTGGGTAGAAGGAAAAGTAAGTAGCATTTCAATGTGGGCGGCAAAGAGCTTTTTCGTCGTATATAATATAATTTTTACTTGACTATTGGTATGGGGGGGGGGACGTTGAAAACGTATGGGTGTGTTATTCAAGTATGCTGCTGGAAAGGGATGGGTGGATGACAGGATTGAGGACTGACTGTGTCTGCTTTTCATATGGCAAGTGGAACTAATACAGCTGTCCAACTTGCATCAGGTTGTCTCTTGTCCACTTCACAATCCTCGCCAAGGCTCCTAGCCCTTCTACCTCTCTAATAATGTTAGTTTTATGAAAGAGCGGAAAACTTACCTTGGCAGTAAAGATAACTTGACACAGATCGACTGATGAGAGAATTATGCCATTCGACAGAGATAGAATTTTCAACAGGTGACTGCGTACAATTTCTTTGTGAGCACATCATCATGACTCAGGTGGAATTCGAAAATATATTTAATAAACTCAAATTGATATTGAGCGTATGGAGTATGTAATGTTTGCATATATGTATGTATATACTTTACAGGAAAGTAGCAGTAATAAATTGGTACTGTGTATACTGGGAAGGTAACCAGATGGGACGCACGTAAATACAGGTAAGGTTAAGAGGGCTAAGTGAAATTGAAACGTGATTATGGAGGTGCTTGAATATTAAAAATTCTTGCCAACAACAAGTATTCCATTTATGCGATATTATGAATTTCTTTCGTCAAGATTTATCGAATTGTGATAGAAAATAGAAGAAGTTTTTTTTAGCACTTTCGGACGAAAAATAAATAAATGAATGATAAAGATATGTTTCGATCCGCCGATTACATACACACGCTCTATGAATTCTTAAAATATTATTATGCCCTAGGTAGATGAAGTCATAGGTATACTAAATTTGTCATTACGTTTGTAACGTATAGAAATAATGGATTTACACCCACGCATAATATTAAAAGTTATTTTGATTTTAGCATGTCCGCCTGTCCGTTCGTCTGTCTGTCGCACGGTAACTCGAGAACGCGTTCACTTAGAGAGCTGAAATTTTCCAATAGGGCTGCCATATAAAAAATTCTTTTTTCGCTATACATTTGGACACTACCTGAGAAAGCGTCGAGGTAGAAGGTGAAATTTTGTATACACAGTGGTTTAAAAAAAAATAGTAAATATAATTTCAAAAATGCGCTAAATCGAGCAACCCCTTGGTGTGGACTTTTACGTCTATTGTAAAAACAATCAGTCAGAGACTTTTGTGCCTGAAAAGTTTTTCAGAATATGAAATCCTATAAAATTGGCTATAATCATTTTTACTGTCCGACGAACCGTTCTAGAAATATATGCGAAAAACGATTTCAACGATCAAACTTGCACTGATTGGTGACCATACGAAATTACGTATGGGCATTCATCTAGATTCTAGGGTATCATAAGAATTGGTATTAGACCAATTCTAGGTTTTTTACTTGTTTAGCAAGTTACGTTAGATTGCGAAGGATTAATAGAATGAAAGAGTCAAGGCTAAGAGGTTTTTGTACGTAGAGCTATAAGATTGTCATTCCGTTTGTAACGCACAGAAATAATTCTGGTAGAGAAAAATGGGTTGAACACTCACCCATAATATGAAAAGTTACTTTTTTTTTTGCGTGTCCGTCCTCACAATAACTCTAGAGCCAGAGTTGACATTTTTGCATATGGGCTTTTTTTTAAAAAGCAAATTAAGTTCGAAAATGGGACCGATCGGGCAACTCCTTCGTAGTGTTGCCATACAAAAATCTCGTTTTTCACTATATACTTAGACACTGCCTGAGAAAGCGTGTACGTAGAGAGCTGAAGTTTTGTAGACGGCGCACTGTAGACCAAAAATAGATTTTCGTCATATCATAGATTTTAAAAATTTGAATGCCATTCGATAGTATACTTATGCCAAACACCTTTTTTTACTAGAGCGCAAGGCTAACATGGGATTTGCAGTTAACACATCACAGATTGAAATATAATTACTTACTATGTATAAGAAAAAAAATGAAAGAAAAAGAAGTAGACTAAATATTGTATGGATGTCTTCGTTTTATTTAGTTGTCAGATGTCGTTTCTGTAGGTTTTGTTACCTATTACAGAAAACTTAATTCAAGTCGATACTTTACGGGTCACCGGAGATACAGATAAAAATGTTCTGTCAGGTATCTGAAAAACCCTTAATTATGAATCGCCCTGTATTTGAAAAGTTAAGATTAATGTAGCAAACGCTTTAGTTCGGTGTCAGCTAACACTATGTATATGAAGCTCTAACAGTTCCTGCACACTAATTATATCGAATGCAAACTTTATTATTTCTTCATTTTGCCATTCTAAGCTGTGAAAGAAGAGATAATACAGCATTCCGAAAGGATCATCATTCACAGTCATATCTATCCAACGTGTGGACGGGGAGGGATGGGGGGAGGGGCTCATAGAATGTATTCACCAACTGAGGGTATACATGTACATAGTATGCATTGTACTACTACTGGTAGTGCATGCTAGCCGACCAATCCGAATCCACCCATCGCATTATGCTGATGCTCTCGGTTAATGACGTCTGTTGCTGCTATAGGGGGGAGGGGGGGGGGTCGTGAAAAAAAGAAAAGAAAAGTACTCAACAGGAGTGTGAGATTGCTTTCATATCCCCAGGATAATTTTCTAGGACGTTTACATTTTGGTGACACAGATTTTTCGTTTTTATGACATCGCTCGTTTGTTGTGCTTGCAAGGTTTTCCTTTTCTAATAATTAAAAACTCTGAAAGGATTAATTGAAAGGTTTTTATTTTTGTTGTTTTCAAGTAGTTATGCTGATAGATAAACAAGGAGCAAAGTCGGAAAGGTAACCAGCTGCCTGATGTAAATTTACTATATTTTGGTATATTTACGTATGGTGGCTTTTATATTGCTCAGCACGCTTCCTTTTCCTATATGTATCATCCTTCCATGTTTAAAAAATCAAAAGAGTTCTAGGACTACTTACTACTCATGCAGTCAGTCTAATCCACAGCTGTGCAATGATTAGATGCTTTCCTAATTTATTAAAAATTTTAGGATGAGAAGCTATTTTCTCTTTTTCAAATTGACCCATGTTTTTTTAGTTTTTTTTTTTTTAGAAACTTACACCCCAAGGCTATTTTTAAGAGGTTATCATTTCATTTTCTACTCAACCCTTAACTACCTACCTCAAATTTTCGCCCCTTAACCATCGACGTGCGGTCACGATGACCGCTGACGAATTATTGTAGGTATTTCAAAATCTAGGACGATTATGGGAAATGTGAATAAATAAAAGTTATGTCTTAACTGTTGTAATAAAGTAAACAAGTAAAAATGTTAGAATTTATTCAAAGACCAATTCTAATACTACCCTAGACCTAGATAAATGCCCATATGTAATTTCGTATGGTCACCAATCAGTGCAAGTTTGATCGTTGAAATGCTTTTTCGCATATATTTCTAGAACGGTTCGTCAGACAGTAAAAATGATTATATCCAATTTCATAGGATTTTACATTCACTAAAATAAAAACTTCTGGGACTGATCAATGTTGCAGTAGGTATACGTAAAAAACAAGAATGGGTTGCTCGATTTAGTCAATTTTTGTAACTTTATTTACAATTACTATGAAAGCACCGTGTAAGAAATTTCAAATATAGATTGAAAAACGAAATTTTTGTATGGCAACCTTACGAAGGAGTTGCCAGATTTGTCCCATTTTCGAACTTAAATTTAATTTTGTTTTAAAAAGCCGATGTGAAAAATTTCAGCTCTCTTTTAAGTGAACGCGTTCTTGAGTTATCGTGAGGACGGACAGACAGACGCACATGCAAAAATCAATTTAATTTTAATATTATGGAGTGGGTGTCCAACCCATTTTTCTCTACTAATATTATTTCTGTGCGTTACAAACGGAACGACAAACTTAATGTACTCTATGATTTCATCTAGGATATAAAAAGAACAGAAAACAAGTAACATTCTGCTCAAAACAAGCATAAATAAACGCAAAATTTTGGACAAAATTCACATACTTTTGAAAATGAGATCTATTATAATGGCAACTAATTCATATAATTTCTTTGTACTTATTTTAAATGAATTTCATACAATGAGGTAATTTAGAAAAATCAAGAAAGAATAATATTCTTAAAAATTGCAAGGGCCAAATTCATAGCGTTTTTTACAGCAGTCACAGCAAATTGTTTTTAACACTCCCCGCAGACTGGAATCATGCAAAGGACGCAGAAGTCGCAAGACCAACAACCCGAAGAGTTTTCAAACCATAAACCTCTCCTAATTCCTTTTGAAATTCCTGGAGAGGCTACTGGATGAATACATAAAGGGAGTAGCCCTAAAGGCTTCTCCATTAAACACCCCACAGCACGCTTACCGGATGTGCAGATCTACGGAGACGGCTCTCCATCTCCATTCAATAGTTACTGTCATTGAGCGGTGACTGGATCGTGAACTGTTTACCTTGGGAGCCTTTCGGAACATCTAGGAGCACATACGAGTCGCTATGTAAGGCAGCTTGTCGACATAGGGTTAACTGCACTGTAGTGCGATGGATCGACCAAATGTTAAATGCAAAGTGGCATGCTTTCCCCAGTACTCTGGTGTATGTTGGTTGACTCACTCGTCACGGTGCTGAAAAACGTGGGATTCTCTTGTGAAGCGTATGCGGATAACATCCCTCTGCTCATTTCCAGCACAGCACGACTGCTGCCTGTGCCTTCATGCAACGAGTCCTCAATATTGTTGAGAACTGGTGTACCCGTCATGATATGACAGTGAACCCAACAAAGACCAGCTTGGTCTCTTCTCCAGAAGACGTAAGCTTGGGTACTTTGTTTGTCCAAAGCTCTGCGGACACACTCTTCAACTCTCTCCTCATGTCAAGCACCTTGGAGTCTACCTTGATTTGAAGCTGACATGGGGATTGCACGTAGAGGAAAAAGCTAATGCTAAGGCTATGAGGGTCTTCGCTTAATGCAGGAGAACCTTTCGCTGCACATGGTTCTGCACTGGATGTACACCCCGATCGTTAGACCCGTGCTTACATATGCGTCCTGTGTATGGTTGCCTAGGTCGCTTGTTGGGACTCCGATCCGGAAGGTGCCGGGTCTGCAAAGGCTTGCCTGATTGCGATCTACGGCTACTGCTTCCTCTTGAGGTCGTACTTAATCTGCCACCTCTGGATCTTTTCATTCAGGTAGATGCCAAAAGGGCCGTGTGCAGATTGCGCTCATGGTGATGTTGGGAGGACGGCTGGACTGGATCTTCTCATTGCTCTCTGGCGTTTGGGCTGGATTTGGAAAACATGCTGGGCAGTAAGCCACGGGATGCGATGTTACTTCGGTTTGGACATCGCTTTTCTGTGAGCTTTCCTGTAAGGGAATCGTGGACTGAGGGAAGTGCCTTATCGAGCCTTCCCCGTTTCGCTCTAAAAAATTTCACCGACGGCTTTCTCACTAATGAGGGAGCTGGAGTGGGTGTCTACTTTCCTGAGCCTGACATTGGAATGGATTACGCACTTGGAAGACAATACCACTGTCTTCCAGGCTGAAGTCTTTGTCATCTCAATGGCAGCGAAGTTAGCATATCAAGGGCTATGCAAATTAAGGAGAAGGACATTCTATCCTTTCGGATAGTCAGGCAGCCTTAACAGCTCTGAGTGGCCCTCGGATAACATCTTACTTACTAGGGGATTGCAGGTCGTCTGTGGATAGGTTATGTATCCACAACAAAGTGTCTCTCCTGTGGATTCCTGGTTATATGGGGATCATGGGGAATGAAAGGGCTGATCTTTTAAGCTAGGGCTGGCTTTGATTCTCCGTTTCCCGGACCGGAGCCCGCTGTAGGCGTTGCCACCTCGAGTATCGGGTCTCTCATCAAAGCGGAAGTTCATAGGAAGCATCAGCAGAGATGGGCGAACCTGAGAACTTGCAGGTATACAAAACTGTTTCTGGGTCCAATGGGAATATTTCCGATTTTCTCATAGGGCTCGGAAGAAAACAATGTAGAACTGTGGCATCATCACCGGCCACAGCTCACTTCAGGCACATCTACCAAGGATGGGAGTTGTTGACCGCCTTGAGTATCTGTCCTGCCTGGAGCGAGAGCCTGAGACAACCGAAAACTTTTTGTATGCATGTCAGGCCTTAGCCCGGAGCAGGCTGTATACTCTAGGGTCTGCCCTTCTATCTGTGGATGAGCTGAAAAACCTTTGTCACCAAGACCTGATGCGCTTTGTTAAGAGTACAGAAAGGTTTTGGTGAATGGACTTCTAGCAGGACAACACAATGGGCCGCTATGGTCTCCGTCCTTGGGATGTGATCTTCTGTCCTCCTGCATAAAAAAAAGTCCCAACATGTCCTGCTCACTGAGAGCTTGTCTCCAACGGAATTGCCTGGCATTTCTCTCTAATCTTCAGGATACGGCGAGTAGCTACCTTCATATCACGTGGTCATCCATGTGGTCATTATTTTGTCGGCGCGTTCCATGTATGGCCTTGTGAGCTGTTATGTCAATGCCTTTATGTGTATAAGTACTTGAATCAACTTCCATTCTTTTGTGCTTGGTTACATAGCCTCACGACATAAGCATTTGAAACAGATATGTCCAGATATAAAAGATAATCAAGGCCATGTTCGTGTTCGACGGTCGCGAGTAATTTGAACACCTTTGATCAAGTAAATCAACTCTGATTTTCGTTTAATTGTAGCACAATATTATCTCTGGTGTTGTTGTGTTTTGATCAATGCTAGCTGTGTGGTACATGCCTGATATGGTAATGACTGCTCTATTTTTCTTCGAAACTAAAGGTTATGTCGTCGGTAAATCCAAAAGTTGATGACCCAATTGATCAGTATCTGCCTTAAATACAGGCGGTATCTCCCGCTTATTTTTTTAAAGTATATCTACAAAAGTAGACGTTTCTCTTTTAGCGCATTGACAAGTTGTATGGAACAGAACCAACTATCAGCGGTGATATTTCTGATGGATTTTTTCCATTTGAATCTTTATCTAGATAAATGTAGGCATCGAGAAGATAGCCGTTCCTCGCATCTCTTACGCATAATATTTTCAAGACTTATTTATTTGACTGGGTTTTTTTGTCATATACATCATTAATTTGCAACGACCTCGAAAAGCCACTAACAATACAACTTCTAGTCCATTCTTACTCATGATACAACGAAAAATTTCTCTTCCAGAGTCATCGGTATTATACCATTGAAGTGTAGTATGTGTGATTTTCCTTGAATATAACACTCGTTAGTTCAGTGGTAAGAGCAGTCGCCCGGCAAGCGGAATGTCCCGGTTTCAAACCCCGGGCGAGGCGGTTGTTTTTTTTCTTGTATTTATAAATTAGATATAGAATCGTTAAAAATAAATGTTCTTAAAATTCTTCTTTCTCCATAAAATAAAAGCCATATATGCACTTTGAGCTCTATGAGATCCAAATCTTGGATCTTGGTATGCAGTACTATATTGTTAAGTATTAGTACAAAAAACAATCCAAATATTAAGAGGCGCGGTAAAAGTGCTCAGAACATTATGTGCGCATGTTTTACTCCCTGTATTTATACAATATTATGATGTTAGGCTGAGATTACTAACAAAAGCGATTCTTACCAAAATAGTTTGAGCCGTTTACTGCAGAATCATATTCACTGTTCTCATGGAGCACATAATCAGCAGACACATCCGTTTCCATATCGCTGAAACCTCGTTCGGCAACTCTTGGTCATCTGACAGCTCTTCGTCCAGACACATTTTCATTTCTTCCTCGTTATTATTCATGTTTGCCCTAAAACAATAAAAATAATGTAACCCAGAAAAATTGCGCAACCACTTACGTGTGGTCACAGAGAGCGCTGATGGAAGATTTTTACACTTGACAAGAATAACGGCGATACTGTATGAAGTGTAGAAAAGTTACATGGAATTACACTGATTATTGCCTATGTTGCACACAAGCCCCGAAATTGTGCGAAAAGTCGTTGCGGTCATGGTGACCGGTGGTTAAGGGTTAAAGTCTAGTTGACATTATGCGTCAGCAGCTACAATCAGCGCGCCGCTGGTCAATCACTATAATGTTATCTAGGCTTAAGCGTAGTTGTTTCATATTTTTGTACACTGTTCAAAGTATGTTTAGTTATTTTTGAACCCAACACAGATCAATACTGTTCGTACGGCAACCATTTAAAAATCGATTTGGTTAATTTGATCGTGCGACCAATATGTGAACTATTCGGATGTGTGACCAGAAAGGGTTAATACTACACGGTTACAAATTTAATATTAATACGTAATTTTAATAACTTCCCTATTAAAAAAAAAAATTTTTTTTACTATACATATTACTTTTTAATACAGATTATTACAATTTAATGTTCTCAGGTAATGAATTTCACGCCAAATTCTAATACAATGTAATAAATGAAATATTAAATTGAAATATATGAGATAGTAGCTTCTAATATTTAAAATAAACAATTTTATTTCTATTAAAAAACAAATACCATCAACGGATTAAAATTAAGAATAAAATTCATTGCTTTGGATAAAATATTAAATTAGAATTAAAATGAGCAGTTTTTTTTTATTCTTTTTTTAATAAACTCAAAGTGTACAGAGATATAAAGGCCTTACAAACTTTGTACTTATAACGATAATTTCAATAATCTTACCATAATAAAAAATACAACAAAAAGTATTTCAGTCCTTGTTTGCTAAAGTATAAGGCATTAAAATACTTATTTTGTTATTTATTACATAACATGGCAGCTTTTCACTTAAATCGTATTCTTCTTTAGGTTTTGTTATCTAAAAAGTATAACTGAATTATAGTTTGCAATAATCTTATAAATTAGTAGCAAGGTCATACGTCAATGACAATACTATTAGCAAATTCCTGTCATTTTTCTATCAAAAGTTTAGATTTGTTTCCATATCTCAGATCGAAATCGAATAAAATTTAAATATTTTGAAGATTATTGAGTTTTATGACAAAAGAAATGATTTCAATAATTAATTGCAAGTTCGGAATTAAAAAAGAAAAATTTGTAGTTTTTGTAAAGATCTACGGGGTGGTCTTGGTGTAAATTCTGCCTGCACTTAAATGTTTTTCCAAGTCTCTCCTTCATAGAATTTGCTTGCTCCACGATCAAGCAGCTTTTAAAAAACTCTTCGTCTTCTTTACTAATATTTAAATTTTTATCAAAATCGGTTGGCGCCGTATTTTCGACATAATCCGCAAGTTTTGGTTGAATATCCGGCTCTTCAACTCTATATGTCTTTTCACATTTATGTTTTTTATTTTATTTAGCAAATAACCTCTGGTTGTTTTTAGGATGATAAAATAAATCCTTATGAAGAGAAATAAAATAGTATTATACCATAATGTATGTACAAAATAACTTACAATTCCCCCGAACTTGCTATTGGGAGCTGCAAAACTAGGGAATAGAGAGAGATGATGATGGCCTTTGCACAGGCAGCTTTTTGATTTTTATTAGGGTAGTTTCCGCATATCGAACGCAAGTAATTGGTTGCACATGTAACTAAAGTCCTGCGGCTGTAAAACTTAAGGATTTGCGTTTTCTTATATTCCTGAGTAATGTATGCGGCACTATTTTGTATTATTATTTTTGACTCTAAAGTACAAAATACTAAACTATGAAAAATATCCCACTATTTACAAAATACAGAAAATTCTTACTATGATTTATGAATCTCTAGAGTTCCGAACCGATAGCTGGCGTTATCTCGGTGAACTAAACCAGTTTCTTCAGTTCAGATCTTCTTTCTATTATGAACATATATTCGAGTAACGGGTAAATAGAAAAAATATTCGTGAAATCAAAAAATTGCATGTATACTTGCCTGAAATACGCACACTTTTCGTAATTGAGATAAAATTGTTAGCAAATCATCCAGATTAATCGATGCATTGGTCTCTGTCACTTATTAAAAATTCATCTGAACAATTTTCAGGAGCAACTTTAAAATAAAGAATCATAAAAGCAAAACTAAGTAGAATTAATTTATACATTTTGTTACGTGCAATAGAAAGAGATAACTGGTGACATCTGCTGGCAATGGAGAGTAAACGACTTCAGGTTCGGAGAATCGATTATGGAATCGACAGGAAGGTTCAGGAATAAGAATGAATAGAACAGTCAAGAAGCTTTTGGAATAGAACACTCCAGAATAATCCGGAGAGTTTCTAGGGTATAAATATAACAGTTGTCACCGCCAAGGTAAGAGTCTTGTCTTAGACGTTGCAGTGTTAACAAGCGAAAGTAATTAAAGAAGCAAAGTGTATGTAATTAGATTGCGATATTTGAAAGTACAGTGTTAGCGATAATTAAAGTTGAGTTGATTAAAATGAATGTTTGTGAATTTTATATGATTAGAGTGAAATAAAGAACTTATATATTAATTATTTAATATTGTGTTTTAAATAACGAACCAAAGGCCACGCTCGCAACAATATTGTTACGAGCGTGATCTTAGTTCGTTATTTAAAGCACAATATTTCAACAACTATTCAAAAAGTTCCTTCTTTATTTAACTTTACCGTTTACTCTCACAAATTCACAAATAATTATCAAACCAACTCTTTATAGCTATCGCTAGTACTGTTTTTCTAATTATCACAATCCTAATAGTTTACTTCGTTCACTTCACTGTCTGAAATAAGACTCGCCTCCTGGATGTGAGTAGCGCCGTATTTATACTCAACAAATTATCCTAGAACATTCCTGAATATTCCGTTCTCGGAATCCATAGTTTACTAGGATGTCACTAACCTAAAGTTGTTTCCATTTCCAATAGATGTCGCTTGTATCACTTTGTGGCGCGTAACAATATATTAGAATCCAAATAATAAAATTGTTCATTAAATGCTCCGATGGATATATGTATTCGACTATATACTTACTTGATACAAGTACATCTTCCAGAGTTATACTATTCGACAATCCATCATCATATTTCTTTTCAATTTTAACAAACTTGGTTATGTTTTCCGGTAAATACCGCACGCACTTTAATGAAAAACCCAGCACAAATTTCAACTTCATCGCTATTCGTGTTTAATACATTTTCATTATATTTGAATATATTGCGGATTGGTCCTTTGCATTAGATAAGATTTTTCTGGATTAAAATTTCATACTATTCGGTATTTAATTTTAATGTAATGTTGCCTAATTATGAAATTTATTTAAAAATATTAGAAAAATGTGGAAATTGAAATTTTGCCTTAATATGTCACGTTTATTAAAATCTAATTTTTTTATGTATTACATATGGACCTTAATACTAAAGTGGTATTAAAATATATCCTCAAATTTTTAACCGTGCAGTTTTAAGTATTAGAAACTTCCTCAAACAATTTTGAGTGAACATTTTTAATCAAAACGTAAAATTGATTGATTGTTGGCGATGAAATAATTTTGTTTGATATTGGTGTGCATATGCATGTACACATTTAAGGTGACTTCCTTCTGATTTTATGTATCTCCCCATAACTTCTGAACGAGATATGAAATCCTTGGATCTTTCCATTGGTCAATATATACCTTTCCTCTGTTCTTCTCCATTTCCAAGTTACTTAACGATGTCAAAATTTCGGGATTTTGAGTTAGTTTTTGTCGTTTAATTACTATTATTTGGGGAAAAAAATACATATATTAACAACATTTGTTTTTTATATCGAATTTAGGAAGTCGAAAGCTTATGTAAACACGGATTAAAAAGATAGATATGTTTAAGAAAAAGTCCAGAAAATGTGAAGACGTTTGCAATTTGGATAAGTGTGATATGATAAGAACGTTTTAAGGGGTAACGCCACTGTAACGGCTAAAAAAAAGGTTTTTTCACGAATTTTTTTCTCGCAAAATTAAAGGTGTTTGAACAAAAACCTTTTAAGGGTATTATCGGGCATACATTGAACTTTAATGTTAAATTTTTTGACAGCGAAAAAAAAAACAAAATGGCGGCTCCACAGCCATCTTCCCGGGACATGTTTTGCTTGCAGGGCTCCGCGGCACGCAGCACCACTGATGCAATTTGAATCTAGACCAAAACAAAAAATAAACATTAATCTAGAGGCTTATAGCTAGAGAATGCCGTACGGATTTTTAAAAATATTAATTTTTGTAGATTTGGCGCTCGTTTGAAAAAAAAGTTTGATTAAAGTTGCAAATGTCAAAACGGTCGGCTTTTTCAGTTAGCTTTAGAAGAAAGCTGGCGATAAAGCTGGCTGAAAAGCTCCAATTGTGTTTCCGGCTTCAGGTAGTCGTTTCGGAGCAAGTTTGAAGCGCTTGCTGGCGACCTCCATTTTCAAAGGAAAAAAAAATTGTCTGGCACGGGACCTTTTCAAAAAATTTACAGTGGCGTTACTTACCCCTTAAGCTAAAATTAAAAGTGGTGTTGATCACGTAATCCCGAGTTAAAATTAAATTTTTTTTTACATTTTTTAGTCTTATCTAAAATAGGAGGGGAGTGGAAGAGAAAATGTATTAGGCTATTGCAAAATTTATAAGATTGTCTATCTGACTTATTTTAAATCATAAGGGTGTATCACTCAGGATTTTTATCCAAATTTCTTTCAGGAACCTTTCACAAACTAAATTTATTGTTCCTATCGACATCCTGTATCATCTCTTCTATTTGTGCAGAGTTGATACAGATCATCCTGTCGGTATTATATTTATTATTACATATACATATTCTGGCAAGACAATTTCAAGTTTGATTGGATTGTGAACAATCAGGCTGGTTGGTTGGGGTTTTTATCTGAAATCCATGAAAACTCACATTTTGGTCAGTATGACAACAGTGAACGTAATAACCACAATTTGAATGACTCTCACTTCCAATTCCAACGTGGAGTTCAGGCTTCAACTTTTCAATCTTTCTTTATACTTCAACATGCACTTGCTTTTACTGAGATTTATATTTATAATCGGGGTTAGAGGGAGAAAGGGTCATCGAACTCCTCTCATCTAGGGTTGTTTATGCATAATGTTTGTACATTATGTGTATCTTCATATGTATAAGGAAACTAATGTGCTTGCAAATGCATTCTCTTCTACTAACAACTTCCGACTACAATGCCGTTATTCCCCCTTACGTATATATGTATACAACATACATACATACATACATACATAGCGAAATGTAATATAGGACAAAGTGCATTTTACCTGAAGTGAATGAAATGCATCAACGAAATAACTTTATAATGTTAGAATTAGAGTGGGGTGGCCATTGGTAGCACAGGAAGAAGAAGTCATGACTTCACTATTCCCTTTCTGTGGTTATATAGTAACATGCAATATGGATCAAAGTGCATTTTACTTGAAATGAATGGAATGCATCAAGGAAATATTTTTAAAAATACCACCGCACCCACCACTCTGCTTATTGGGGATCGATAAAAAAAAAATCATTTGCATCGAATACGTAAAGTAATTCACTTAATAAATGGACATTTTCTGCATGACTTCGTGATTGCATTCCTAAATTGAATTGAATTATTGGTTCCAACCGCATTGCAAACCCCATTCCTTCTGTAAATTAAGGCCTTTTTCATTTATTAATTGAAAGTGAATTGTATTTTTGGTAGGTATATAGGGACACGGTTGAAAATTTGGGAGTAAAATTTAATAGTTTTGGTATTGCATATATGCCAAACTGGGAGGCTACCCTTTGAAAAAGAATCTCGTAAATGGTACACGGATGGGTTCAAAATGGAAGGTAGAGCAGGCGTGGGCATATACGGGCGGAAGTGCCATCACGTAAAAGCACTGGAACCATCACTAACCATTTTCCAGGCAGAAGTACACGCCATAGAACTCTGTGCTTGCGAACTAATTCCTAAGAATATGCGTGGAGTTAAAATATAGATAATATCAGAGAGCCAAGGCAGTACTTAAAGCGTTAAACTTTTGAGTCTAAACTGGTTTGGGATTGTCTTAATGTCTTGAACCAATTGGCCGAGGCAAACATGGTGGCGCTAGTTTGGGTGCCAGGATATGAATGTATTAATGGCAACGAGATTGCGGACCGCCTTGAGCAGCGAGATTTCTGTTTATTGGACCTGAGACGGTATTTGGACCCCCAAAAAGTCCCCAGTCAGCTTAGATCAGGATTTGGGAGGATAGAGTTAAAGAGGTACACTAGGAAAATATTCCGGGGCTGAGATAAGTGAAGAAATAAAGTATTCGCAAGAGAGGACAACAACATTCCTCGCACTCAACAGAAAGGAGTTAATGCTCATAACGGGCCTATTTACTGGGAATTGTCCACATAGATATTATCTTAAAAAGATTGATAAGGTCGGTGATGAGACCTGTCGCTTCTGTATGGAAGATGATGAAACCGCTGAACATGTCTTGTGTGCCTGTGAAGATCTGAGCTGCATCATAAGGCTAACAATAAGACAACTGGGAAAAGCCATCCTACTGCCCGAAGATGAAAAAATGATTTTCATATGAATTTATTCTGATATCGCAAAAATGAAATATCGTTTTACACGAAAAAATTCAAAATTCTTACTCACTTATTTTGCTGGATCTATTATCATGCTCAGTTTCTCTTTTTTATACCCTAGATGAAATCGATAGGGTATACTATGTTTGTCATTCCATTTGTAACGCACAGAAATAATGATGGTAGAGCAAAGTGGATTGGACACCCACGCATAATATTAAAAGTTATTTTGATTTTTGCATATCCGTCCGTCTGTCCGTCCATCTGTGCGCACGAGAATGCATTCACTTATAAAGCTGAAATTTTGTACACGGACTTTAAAAAAAAAAAAATGAGACAAATCGGGCAACTCCTTCGTGGGGTTGCCATACAAAAATGTCGTTTTCCACTATATATTTGGACACTGCCTGAGAACGCGTCGACGTAGAGAGCTGAAATTTGGTAAATGGTGTTTTTATAGCAATAGTAAATAAAATTTCAAAAATGAACTAAATCTGGCAACTCATTCTTAGTGTTGCCATATAAAAATTTAGGTTCTTTACATATACTTTGAAAACGATCACTCCTAGACATTTTTATTGTACTAAAAACTTCTTCAGAATACGAAATCCTATAAAATTAGTTATAATCATTTTTTCTGTCCGACGAGCCGTTCTAGAAATATATGCGAAAAACCACTTCAAAAATCAGACTTGCACAGAAGGGTGACAATACGAAATTTCATAAGGGCATTCATCTAGCTAGGGTATCATCAGAATTGGTCTTAGATCAATTCTGATGAAAGAGTATTTCCCTGAAACATGTGCGTTGCTTAATCACTGTAATTTGTGAGATTAATTTCAGTCGGTTCAAGTGTTTTTATTGTTTGAAATAGCAAAAGCACTGTTGACCGTGGAGGCAAGACGAAAAAGAAATTTGCAAAGAATTTGGAATTGCAAATACGACACTATTAATGATCTTAAGAAAAAATAAAACAAGCTTATGAAGGGTGCTTGTTTGAGCCTGAGAGAAAACTTGCGTTTAGCAAAACATGTAGATTTGTATTCTGAGCATATTCTATGATTTAAGCAAGCCCAAGCCCAAGATGTTCTTATCTCTGGTCATATTTTAGGGTAGAAAGCGGAGCTTTTGGCAACGAATATGAGGATAGAATTCAAATCTAATCCAGGATAGATCTAACGCTTTAAGTCGAGAAATGATATAGTTTTTAAATGCATTTCTGAGGCATCTAAAAAAGTGACCAGCGACATAACATCGGATTGGCTGTCTACATAATTACCTGGATTGTTGTAGGAAAAGTCATCTATAATGCAGATGAAGCTGGTTTCTTTTATCGTTGCCTTCCAGAAAAGAGCTTAGAATTGAAAGGAACAGTATGCACCGGGGTGAAAAAGCTACTGTACTTGTCAGATGAAATTCTGATGAGATCACCCTGTACTCCTGATCGGAACATATACAAACAGTATACTCTCAGAATTTCTGCATGAAATTCTTATTTGCGGCTGTAATCCCACAAACTGACATTACCTTGCTACTTGTCGTTTAATTCTCTACTTAATGCAGTAGGTTGAAAAATTGCCTGCAGACTTTATATGGGTTTCTTTTCTAAGTAATTCTGATGGTTCTGATAAGCTACCTCTTTTTGTTATTTGAAATCCCACGATGCTTTAAAAATGTATAGAAACTGCCTGTAGAATACACTGCTAATACAAAAGCATGGATAACTGCAGACATTTTTACGCAATGGATATTGAATCTGGATGCACGATTTTTCCAAGAAAATAGGACGGTAGCTTTAATTATTGACAATTGCCCAGCCCATCCAAATGTATTGGATCTTAAATCAATAAAAGTGATTTTTCTACCACCGAACATCACAAGATCTTTACAACTAAGTGATCAGGGCATCATTAAGAACTGAAAGTCTTGTACAGAAATTTCTAGTTGAGGAAATTTATAGCGCGTGTTGAGTTTAAGAAAGATATTAAGGCAGTGACAATTTTAGATTCCTTATATCTACTTCAATCAGCCTGGCGAAGTGTAACTAACATCCACAACAATTAAAAATTGTTTCAAGCATGCTGGATTTTCTTTGATAATACCTTCCCACCAGAGCGGTTCCTTGTTCCGAAGATGTTGAATTGCACAATATGTTTTCGCGTGTATCCACAAAGATATTGATATTGCTACAATATTGCCGAACATGAAATTGTGGAAATAATAAGACCATCAATGTCAAAGTCAGATATGGATGAAGAAAAAGAGGATACAACGCCTATACCCAGTTTTACAAAAATTCGTCAGTCATTAAAGCAACTTCGATGATTTGTGGAAACACAGGGAGATGGCAATGTAATGTATAAAAATTTACAGGAACTAGACCAGTATATTGAAGCAAACATACTTTCCAAAATTGTGCAGAAAAATTTACCGACTGTTTTTCATTCAAATAAATTTTGTTAACATGTACAGGGTGGGCCAAAAGTCACCATGGGGGCCAAAAGTCACCATGGGGTTTAAAAATTTAATAACTTTTTCGTTTATATATTTTTTTTATTTTTTATTTTTTTAGATTATATAAATAACATCTTGAGAATAAAATAATGGAGAGATTCACAACTGAACAAAGAACCAGAATAATAGAATTTTATTACTTAAATCAGCGATCAATTATTTTAACGCAAAGAGCATTTTTAAACCCCATGGTGACTTTTGGCCCACCCTGTATTATTCTGGCCCTTTGTTCAGTTGTGAATCTCTCCATTATTTATTCTCCAGATGTTATTTATATAATCTAAAAAAAAAAATAAAAAAAATATATAAACGAAAAAGTTATTAAATTTTTAAACCCCATGGTGACTTTTGGCCCCCATGGTGACTTTTGGCCCACCCTGTATAATTTTTATTTTAAACAATAAATGTTAAAATGTTTTATTTTAATAAAGTAAAGTGTTTTTGCGTATATGCTTATAACACAACGGTTAATACGAAATTCGAATTACACGAAAACCTTCCGTTGGTCTCCAGGACTTTATATTAATATAAAAAAATTCCTTTAAACTATGTAAACTAAACTGAAACTACTGTTAAACTCTCCCCGATTGGAACTCGACTTCCATCCCCTTGTCGAAGGCACGAGCGGCAACCCAACATTTTGGTGGTAGCGGTTCCTTTGGGTAAATAAATCAGTTAACCGATATTCAGTCAGAGCTGGCACAAGACCGTTAATCCGTGAATCTTTAATTAACGAAGTTAACTTTTCGAGTAACGGATTAACTTTTAAGAATATTAACGGACTCTTTAACTTCCGTTAATTTTCAATAAGTCCGTTAACCGTTAATTAGGTACCTACTAATTATGACGAAAATAACGTCACGCTGCGGAAATCATGATCTGACTAGTTTGGGTCGTATAGGTTCCGTGCATAGAACCCATAATGCATAGAAAACATCACGCTTCAAGAAGAAGTTCAAGCATATCTCGGATTACTCCTACCGACAATTGCACCAACTGTTTTTGAATTAAAAATGATCAAGGCTAGGGATCTTGTAAATTGGACAGCTTCAGCCAATGCCTTATTAAAGGGCATAGATAAAAGGTTTGGACATCTTCTGAACTATGAACAATGCCAACTTGCTGCGGCTTTTTACCAGTGATCTCCAGTATTTTGATTCTCCCGTAATTTTAATTTGATTCCGAAATATTTATTATAGGAAATTAAATTATACTGTTTTTTATTTATCGTCCATGTCCTACCTAAACTTCCGCAACCAAAACATTGTTTTTATAAGCAAGGGGATTATACCCTATGCACATTACGCACTAGAATAATCATTGATCCAATTATGTTAATTGATCGAATGATCATTGTGGTTGGGGAAGTACACGATATCTTGACGGAAATTCGATTTGACAGATGACAGTTCTCAATTTTGTAAATTAAAAACTGTGAATTGTGAAACAATTTGCGAAAAATTAAATCTAGCCTTGTATTAGATACATATATAATGTGAAAATTGTTTTGAATTAGCTTTGGAAAATATTCAAAATTTACCTTGAAGAATGTATCAGCAAATTTCACAATATTGACATCTGACAGTGATGGCTGGAAAATCACCTGAGTTTTCCAATAAATTGCAGTTCCTCACCACGGAAAGCGCACTTATCGATAAAAGAAATTAGTAGTAGGTAATGCATAATTGCAAACGAATGAGCTCGTGGAGGCGTAATTGGTTCAATGACGAAACGAATGATCATTGCTCCAATCATGTAATAGCACACGAGCTATGCAATGATCATTTCTCCGCCAATGATCATTGACATGTTTCGTGTGTCTAGGGTATAATACGTTTGATATACTTGCTCATTTCACTAATCCAATAACATTAAGATTACAATTACTATTAGTAGTTAACGATTAATGTTAACTTCCGTTAAATCTTTCATGTAGTAACAATTTAACAGTTAACAAAGTTAACTTTTTTAGTAACGGACTAACGAAGTAAATTTTTTTATTAACGGTGCCCAGCACTGCATTCAGTTATACAGTATAATGGGATCGGACAATGGCAATCCTGACCTAAGTCGTCCTGGTTCCTTTCATTGCATTTTTACATCGAAATTTACGAAGTCTGTCTTTTGTTTTTATTTCTTTTTCTAAATTTCAACCGAATTGCCTTTTAATCAAACAAAATCAAATAAATACTGAATGTAATCATAGATGGCACAAGAACTAGATGTCGCATGCCATACTAGAGCAGAGTATACAAGTTGTGAAATGGGTAGTGCATTCTGGAATGGGCTACACCACGGCTTAGAGTATGCCGAGAGAAAATGTTTTTTTTAACAGCAGTTTTGTATTCGTTTGATCGACCTCCTCAACATTTCAGATACGATATGAATCACTCGACGTACACATCAGTTCAAATGTTGTGGTCCATTCCGGAATGGACCACCCAGCCATATAAATTTTGTATACTTTTTTGGTACTGCATGCGACATCTAGTTCTTGTGCCATCTATGATGTAATATAACAGATTTCAGGGTAGTCTGTAACTGAAAGTCCATGCACTGCGGTAACTGATAGAGGACCTTGAGCTGTGGCAAAACTTGTATGCAGGTGGAGAGTTATGATAATTATCCTTTTTTTTTAATATAGTATATAAAACAAATTAACAAACGTAATAATTTTTTATTACTTATTTATTTTAATTCTTGCTAACTTTTTATCAAACCTGTACTATCATAACGTGCAACATTTACCACGACGTTCTAAATAAAAACATTCTTTCGTTCCACAGGAGCTGAAATGAATATTTCCTTTATCAATTGACAATTTTATTCAATGTATTCGTAATATTTTTTTAATTAAAATTTTTTTTTCTCGAAACGTGTTCTTTTTTATAACAATTTTTATTTTAATTCTTCTTTGCAGATAGGATCAGACACTTCATTTTCTTTTACAAAAGAGATTTCTTAATTCTGTCTATGCCATCAAAAGACATTCGAATATTAACCAAGGTGAGTTTTGTTTTTTTCTCTTCATCCTTCTCTAAATAATTTATGTATAAAAAATTATATTCAATTGTATTCACTTTCATATTATTAAAAAATAAAAAAAAAAAATAAAAAAAAGTTTTATAATTCGCACTAAAATTGTTTACAGTGGAAACTGTCCAAGACGGAACCCAAAGGGACCGGGATATATTTCGGTCTTAGTTAATAAAACTTATATTTGTTTCTTAATTTTCAAAAGTACATATGTACATGTACATATATACACTGTAAAAAATATTAGGACTATTCCCTAAATTTAAGACACGTTTTTCCTTAAAAATAAATGTAATTTTCTCTGATAGAAAGCGAAAATCAGTTTAATTTCCCCAAAATCAATGGAACATTCAATGAATTTAGGTATTTGGCACCAGAGAACCTATGAAGCACGTAAAATTCCCGAAATGTTAAGCTCTCTTGGATGCAAGGAAGAGAACATTCAATAAATTAGGTATTATGTTATATTTTTTGTGGAAATATATTTTCATTTATATAATTCACACATTTTTTTTGAAAACAAGTCATATATTGTTTTTCAATATTTTGTGTAAGCGTGTGACTACTTAGTAGTATGGAGGACCATAAGAAGTGAGCTATTCAGCTCATTCTTTTGCTTTTAAAAGTGGTGCTCTTCTATCACCTCACCTATGGGGGAGAGTGGTGCGGTGCCATCACCTGTTCCCTACATTTTAGGGAATATTCTCTAAATTTTAGGGAATAGTCCCTACATTTTAGGGGAAAAAACAAAACAACAATTTAATATTCCCTATATTTTCGGGAATATTCCCTAAAATATAGGGAAAAACATAAAAAAAAATGAAAAAATCCCTACATTTTAGGGAATATTCCTTAAATTTTAGGAGGGGAAAACCAAAATTCCTTACATTTGAGAGAGAAAAACCTAATCTTAGTTTTCCAATCTTATCGACAAATGCCTAACCTAATGTGGCACAAATTGTTGCCACTCACTTTCTTTATATAACAGCAAAGGTAAAAGCTTGCTAGAATTAGAATTATCATTTGAAACAATATTTATTGGAAAACAAGATTTTCTAAAGCAAATATTCATTCTATACAGAGACTTTAACAATAAGTATAGACATCTCAGCTCTTTCTGTAGACTTCAGTAACCTTGACTGGAACGACTTCTACGAATGTGCATGTGCAAACCGGCAAGTGGCTATTTTGAAAAATTTTGTCAATTACTTATACAAGCAGCACGTTGCATTAATTCGCAGGAGGATTAGATCATGCGAATGTCCTTGGTTTATTTGCCCTAATTTTAGAACGGAAGTATTTCTATCACCTTCATCGGGGTTTCAAATCGCAAAATAGCAGGAAATTATACAAAACAGCACGAAATCGTATTACTTCCGAGTTAAGAAATGACAAAAGAAGATATTTTATAGTAAGGCTGGATTCTAGTCGTTCGTCAAAAGCCATCTAGAATAGTTTGAGGAAACTGGGATGCTGCGGTAAAGGGAAATACTATTTTATATATCTCGATTTTGATCCTGATGAATTAAAAAATCATTTTTTACAGCAAGGACCGCAAATAGTACCAGCGGAGAATATCACGGATAACATAGTCGAATCAGATAAATCAATCTCAGCGACTTTATTCTCTCTTTCGGGTGTTCGTGCGTTTGCTCAACGTTCTGACGAAATACACTCTCACTTTCTTAAAGTTATTCTCCCTTTGATTATTAATTATTGATTATTAGTTTTTCTGTTTAATTCGTGATTAATTCGCTCTATTATTCCTAAGAAAATTGCAACAGTGCTGGTACTCCCGAGCTTCTCCTACGGATAAATCAGTTCCGCCCGAGAAGCATCTGTTCTTTCTCTCCAAAGTTCTGGAAAGGCTAATGTACATCCACATGTCAAAATTTTTAGAAAATAATAATAAAAATGTTTAACGAAAGGGCATATCGGGTTTCCGCTTTAAGCACAGCTGTACCACAGCTTTGTTAAAAGTTACTAATGGCTTACGAGCTGCTCTCGATGACGGTTGTATCAGTATATTTGTCCCTCTGGACTTTTCAGGAGTTTTCGACTGCGTCAATCACGTGATGCTTCTACAGAAGTTATCTATCTACTTTGGTTAAAAGAGCTAATAACTCATTAACGGCTACAGATTACACATAGGGTGTAAAAGGTCAAATTAAAGAGGAGGGTCTACAGTTTACAATTTTTATTAAAAAAAATTAAATATTTTGAAAAAAAAAGTTTTCAAACAAAACGGAAGCCAAGCTGCATGAAAAAGTAGGAAATAAACTTTTCTTCACATACAGAGGTGGACTCAGATTTTTTGATTGGGACATTTCTCTTGAATATTCTTTCTCTTCATGAATCAAATCACTTATTACCTCTGATTGATCATACTGAAATATATCGGTGATTGTCAGCGAATAAATTCTGAGTCCACCTCTGTGTGTGAAGAAAAGTTTATTTTCTACTTTTTCCTCAGTTTTGACTCGTTTTTTACTTATTTTATTTTCTGCCTTTTTCACGTTAACTAAATTGTTATTACGTGCTGCATGGAAATATTTTAAAGCAATTTTTAAGTCATGTTTGGTGCCGATCCGAAAACAAAATTTTTTCGAGTATCAAATTGTTGAAGTACTGCAACGGTTTTCTGAAATTCAAATTATGTTTTAAACAGCGCTTTTTAGCTGTATTCCAACTTGATCCCATATAACATGAATTTTCCCGATTTTCCATGTTTTCCGCAGACTTTTCCTATTACTATGAATTTTTTTTTAAAAATTTACATGAATTTTCCTCGATATTTCATGCAAGTTTTCATGATTGTTGAAGAGAAAGTATTGATGCCAGTAGGACGGAAAAAAATGATTCCGCATAGCTTATAAAACTTGTTTGTCGGAAACTTTTCCGGAAAAGTTCTGAAAATTCTGCATTTTTCCTGAAACAGATTTATCACTAATCATATCGATGAAAATTTGTCCGATGATTTTCCCGGTTTTCCGGGTTTTCCACGGAGTTTTCCACAAAAGCAACTTTATGCAACTCATTTCGCTCTACAACTTTGTCTTTGGTTGCAAAACGCTCAAACCCTTCTTTGGTCTGAAAAACTCCGGAAAAGCGTTTTACATGAATTTTCCTCGATTTTTTCTGCAAGTTTTCACCATTGTCGGAGATAAAGTAATGATGTCACTTGATAGGGAACTTGATCCTGCATAATTTAGAAAACTTTTTTACGAAAAGTCCGGAAAATTCCGGAAATTTTTTTCGGAAAAATCGGAAAACCCTGCATTTTTCCTGAAACGGATTTATCACTAATCAAATTTGTACCGGATTTTCAAATGATTTTTCCCGATTTTCCGGGTTTTCCATGGACATTTCCGGTTCAAAATTTGATAGATTCAATTGTCACGCGACATGAACCTGTGTGCCGAATTTCAGCTCGCTGTCATGACGAAAAGTGGGTCTACGAGAGTGTCGAAAATAGTAAAAAAAGAAATATCTAAATAAATAGACAGACAAATTCGTGTACGAGTTAAAGGGAATGGCCTCAAAAATAATTTAGATCGCAATAACTCCTAGGAGAAAAGGAGTACGGAGCTGGTTGAGCAGTCAGTTGGAAAGGCCATGAAGCATACAATCACTTTTAGATGGTGACCGTACGTACACCCTGTACTTTTTAAAACACGGTGTTTTGTGAAAAACTAAATTTTTTCTTATTCACCCTGTAACTCGGAAACGGTAAAATTTTTTGTTTGGCTAGGTGATTACTATCACCCGCTGCTCTATGGACCATCTAGACGGAAATACCCTGTACCTATATGTACAAAAGTAAACCTAATGGCAAGGTCTAGTAGTCCATCATAGCAGACATCCAACTACCCGTTAATTCGTTCGAATCAATCCAACAATAATGAAATAAGAGAAATATTAATTTGTTCGCCCTCCCTTCTCCCACCTCTTTCCTGCTCCGAATATTCTCATTCTTGTAATTAATCACGGAAATTGCACAAATATTTCTCAAAATTAAACATTTACAATCTTTTCAAAGAAGGAACGCAACACCTTCTGACGGTAAACACTTGTTATTTACTTCAACTAACTAACGTCTATACAAATTGCTTCATACTCGCCGCGGTATAGGATTGCTCTCACCCCCTATAAATAAGCACAGCAGTTTTCGTTTGCTTCATTACTCACACGTGCTATACCTTCCTATGTTTGTCTCTACCGGACCAAGTGGAGCCGAGAAAGAAAAATCAACTTATGATAAGTTTTCGGTATAAAATACACGGAAATATACGGCATTGAAAAGGTTTCTGTGAACGAACATTAGCCTTAAAACATGAGATATTAAAGGGGAAAACACAATATGGGTGGCATTGCACCAGTACTATACAATTTCGTCGGTGTTGTAGGTACTGTAGTACTTGTATAGTTATTTACATATATATTACTTATATAAAAATCCTTCACGGGAATTTCAACACTAAACGCAAGTGAGTAAGATAGGCTAAGGTGTAACGCTGCGTTGATCATGAGCGCCCCACATACACTCTTTTCTTTGAGAAATTATAGCGTTTACTTCTTGAAGGATGGAATAACTGTATGCGAAATAAAGTTTTTTGCTTCACAATCACACACAGTTCTCCCACTCGCTACCGTCACACTCTCCACTCCAATACCTAGATTCGAACATCTTCCTCTCGACATAATAAATTTATCCCCCCAAAAAACAAAGATTTGTCGAGTAGCGGAGAGAGGAAAGCAACAATTTCCTTTTTTTTTGTTTTTTTTTGTTTTTTTTTTTGCCTCTCTCTAAAAGAAATTATTTATCAGAGAAGGAAACTGTGAAAGTAGAGCTTGTAGACGGGCGAAGGTTTTTGTTAGAATAACGAGAGGAGAAACATCAAATATGTTACATTCACCCACTTTATCAACCGGGAATTCCACGACAACGTCCCTATAATATCCAATCTGCACCCCATCCTTTTTCGCTCCTATGTTCTATCCTATCCTTTGATTCTGCATGTACAAATTTGGTGTGTGCTATGTACTATAGTTATGCACATCATCTAGAGATTGTTGGGTGAGCGCGCGGGTATTTTGTACGGGTGGGTACCCTGGCAAATGAGAAGCAATAGCACTTTCGTACCACCCAATACCGGTTTCATTCCTTTTAACCGCTTCGATGCGGTTTCTGTGACCAACAGGAAATTTTGTTAGGTAGGAGACTGAACGGGTGTTGCTGATGCTGGGTTGGGGTGGTTGTCATAACAGCAATAGCGGAGGGTGTATACTGGAAAATATTGTGCAATTCTCTGTTCCAATGTTGATGGTTTTAATTGTTTTTACTTTTCCACTTTTAAGATTTCTTAAAGGGCTTCTGTGGCAAATAGATAAAAAAAAAACATATTTGAGGATGAGTCGAGGTCCTTCCGGCAACCAAAATTGTTTGCCCTTAGAAGGATAATAATTTTAATAAATTCTCCCAGATTTATATCTTCTATCCATGAATAGCTAGCAGCAACATAACTGTAAAAGAGATGTGGGGGGTGGTTAGAATCTTTAGAGAAAACTTCAATTATACATACATATATCGGTATGTAATTGATTTTCATCTTGTATAGTAGATTTTTGAACTTCTATTTGAAAGAGTATTTCTACTTTTCCACTTTTATTCACTTTACGAACATTCAACCTGACCCCCTTTACTTGAAATCTTCTTCTCTAATTCGGCTCTGATTCCTGGTATGGTACTACATCTAGAAAAATGATATATACGAGTGTGTTCAAATTCAAAGTCCAGTGAATTCTTTTGCAGAATATATTCTCATTTGTCTCTTAATCCTTTTATAACCAAAAAAATCATCCCCAGTTTATCTCTTTTCTTTTGATGTTGTGTAATTAGCTAACATCGGTTCATCTTTGGAATGTGTTCAGCTCTTTTAATTACGATTTTTTTCTGTTATAATTAAATTGGCAGAAAGTATAGTCTGTCTCCCTTTCCCATCTAAATAAATGTAATTTTCTGTAACTGTATAGTCTTCTCGACAAAAATACCAAACAGAGACAATAGAAGAAAGAATGGCAATTTTATGGGTTATAAAGGGGATACAATATAGAATTTATCGTAACTATATTAGGGGATTTTTGGCCTAGGGGTAAGTTTATATATATATCTACACGTATGTATTAATGGGATTGATATAAAAACAAACAAACAAACAAACAAACAAACCAAATGTGGGACTAGTAAGGCTGTTGTATGGGAACGGATTGACTTGAATCTTAACACATATACAACTTCTGTTTAATTTTGTCTTCCTTCGTATCTAGCACCACAAAAGAAAGTTTCATGGAAACAAAACAATATTATGGAGATTATTCATAGCCTGATAAAATTAGAATCACACTATTCAAAATAAATTAATATTAGCCGAAGTGTATAAAAATATTCTCTCCGTTAAGATTTAAATCATAACTTAAAATTTGACTAATTTGTTAATTCGCTTCACTTTCGTGAAAGTAAAACTGCGGAATTTTTATAAAACTATAAAGTGAATTATTTCGACTTAATTATAATCGTAGGATTCCTTATTGAAATAGTACTATATCTATGCCATTCCACATGATACCGATCACCTTGGAACCCGAACATCTCCGATTTGGATGTGCAATTTTATTTATTTATTTATTTCCGTCTACCGATTATAAATCTCACAGACAACCAAAAAAAAAAAAAGAAAAAAGTAAAATATATACAAATATATACAACAATATATACACATGCACTAACTACAGATAATACTACATAACTAAAAAATACAATACAACCAGCATAACGCAAAGCATAATCAAAAACAATTATAGTAGAAATTGTGACAGTACTAACTAATGTAGGAACGTTATGAACATGACAATAATAAAAAGTAAATCAGCAAATTACAAAATAACTAATACTACAATATAATAATAATAACTGATAAGAATAAAGATAATAACAATATACGCATTAGATGATCAGACAAATGAAAGTAGCAAGATATAAGCAACTGTAACACTGCTATAAAAGCACAAAATATAAAATTAAGAAAGAGAGGAAATGAAACTGCTTACAGAATTCCTGATTTAGCACCTATTTTCATGAAAGTCAATCATGCAACCACAAAGATTAAACTGACGAACAGAGCGAGTAATTGGACCCCTTAAGGCAGTAATTTGTTCTGTGAAGCGACTCATATAAAATGGAGAAGAACCTCAATTTTCTAGAGGGAGTGTAAAAGTGAATATGCTCAAGCAAGGAGGGAGAGACAAGGCTATAATCTAGCAGATCATTAATAAACATGATGTTACGGGTCTTACGTCTAGTGGATCACTTCTGCAAGTCAATGAGTTGACATCTTGCATGATACGGTAGTAGATCGGCAATTCAGTTCTTCTTCCTCAAAGCTAACCTGGTGAATCTCCTCTGAACACCCTCTACCCTGTTACTGTGAATAGCATAGTAAGGATCCCATACAACAGAACAATACTCAAGAATAGGTCTGACCAAGGATATATAAAGGCTTTTAAGAGTATAGGGATCTGAAAATTCAGCCGCACGACGCCTGACAAAGCCAAGACGAAAATTTGCCTTGCTCACTATGTAATCAATGTGCTGGAAGAAGGACATCTGAGAATCTATAATAACACCAAGATCAGACGCAAAATCACACTTAGAGACAGGAGACCCATTAACGGATAAGTCGAATAGCAAGGGAGAAGCCCTTCTTGATAATGTTAGATGCTTACATTTGGATAAATTCAACGATAAACTATTAATGCAACACCAAGAATTTATCAACATCAAGATTATAGTTGGCTACATCTTGATCATTATCAATCTTAATGAATATCTTCAAGTTGTCAGCAAAACCAAGGCATGAAGCAAAATTGAAAATCGTAAATACATCATTGATGAAGATAATAAAAAGAATAAGGCCTAAATGATTGCCCTGTGGGACACCAGATGGAACACGAATGAAGCGAGATGTCACATCATTAATTCCCACCGTTAGCGTACGGTCAGATAGATAAGAAGAAATCCATTTAAGCAATGATGACTGAAAGCCAAACGCACTAAGTTTAGCAAGTATAGCAGGCGAATGCTAACCCTATCGAATGCTTTACTAAAGTCTGTATAGAGAATATCAACCTGACCAGAGATCTCCATCACCCTGAGGGCAAAATCAGCAAAGGATACAAGATTGGTCTCAGTAGATCTACCTTTAATAAAGCCGTGTTGAAGGGGAGAAATATACTCTTTAAGAAGGAAGGACATTTTATTAGTCACAATAGTCTCAAACAACTTAGGAATAACAGAGAGTTTACAAATTGGACGGTAGTTACTGACATCGTTTTTAGCACCAGACTGAATGGGACGCAGCATAGACAGCTTCCATTGGTCAAGAAAACTCTTGTGGAATGAGAAAGATTGAAAATATGACACAGAGGATAAGATAGAGCTAACCGGAAGCCAAAGACAAGATTGGCTGGAATGCCATCAGGTCCCTACGTAGACGATGTACCAAGCTTGTTAAGGGCATCGCTAACATCATCTGCTGATATATGTAATGACCCCAGGTCAACAGATGAAGGTATGTTCGTTAAGAGGTCATTATCAAAGGATTGACCCATGTCCTCGACATAGACAGACTCAAAGTAGTCAGCAAAAAGACTGCAAGCATCGATCGTTGTAAAGGACGCATGAAGGTATACCATATGAGTTCCTTTTACCATTGAGAAAGGACCAAAACGTTTTGGCATTATGCTTAATTTCGGTTTCAACTGAATTCAGATATTGCCTATATAAAAATTTGTTCAAAAATTCATACTCCTTTCGAAGTCTTTTAAAAAGGATATAATCATTTACAGCACCCGTCACACGATATTTCACATGGGCCGCATTACGAGCATTCTTTAATTTAACCAACCTACGATTTCTCCAAGGATGGCCTAAACTGCCCCTCCTTACTGCTAAGGGCACATAAGCAAAAATAATGTCGTCCAAAACTGAAGCAAATTTAGAGTACGCTTGAACTGAGTCGCATTCAAAAAACAGACTCCACCAGTCAATCAATTCTAGCTCATCATTAATAGCTGCATAATTGGCTTTTTTGAAGTTATAAAAATATAATGAATCACATAGATGAGGATTACTAAAAGTACTATTATGAACTATAAAACCAATAACAATCTCAAGTGCACAATGATTAACAGTATCTCTGGAGAAATTAAAGGATGCAGAATCGACAGTGCAAACTAAGTTATCACTAACGAATACCAAGTCAAGAAGCCTACATATCGAGTTCGCCACCGTGTTAGTCCGAAGAAGATCCATCGACAGAAGTCCATCAATCAAACAGCGTTCAAAATCGTTCAGAATATTAAGAGGAACAAGCATCTAGCCATCATCACTCCATAACCACTGGACATTACCGGCGTTAAAATCGCCAAGAACACAGACGTGATCATTGTCATTAACAATAATCTCCAATTTCGAACCAATATTAAGAATATGTTTCTGGTAAATCTCCACAGGCGAGTTAGACGGGATGTACGAAACAAAGAATAAAACAACAGCATCTGCAGAAGATACGCGGACACAGTCATATCTGCTCAATGAGGCAATGTGATTTCACGTGAACTGGAAGGTTGATTTAATAGCCAGCAGGACACCTCCACCACGGCTAAGTCCAAGATTCAGCAGCACGATCTTTGCGATAAACCCAATAAGCTCTATTGAAAATTTCCGACGAATGAAACGATGGGTTAAGCCAAGTCTCAACCATCACGATAAAGTCATTGGAGTGCTGGGTGGAGCTAACATAGATGTCGTTGACCTTAGTCCTGAGACCACTCACATTTTGAAAATAGCAGGATATAGAAGTGTTGGTTCTTGATGAGGTTTTTAAAGAAGTTTCCTGAGATAAAGAGCGGATATCAGACGAAGGATTTTCGTATTCAAAACAATTGGCGAAACCAATTAGGTGTTCGGAAGTAGGTACAGGGTTTTGAGTATTCAGGTTTTTTTGGCAAGTACACAAATTTCCGCACAATTATCCCACACGGCCAGACATCGTCCTTAAGGAGGGCAGGAAATATGTAGTCAGGAACACCCAGCTTGAAAGCCATATAGTTCAATGATGCCAATTCCGTATCCTTTCTTGTTAGACGCTTGCAGACCGTGATATTAGGGTGAATATTGAATTTAGAAGTTATGAAATTTGTAATCCTATCTTCCGTAGTATTGCTGGGGTCAAGGCGAGACAAGTGTTGACAGCAGAGATCTCTCGACTGGAAGAAGTCCCAACTATTTTAAGCTGGCGCCTTCTATTAATATCCAGTTTGTAGGGAATACCAAAAAAGCTCCCCAATATTTTTTGTTCTTTTTTTGACGCCAAATCAACTGAAAAGTGGGGTGGAAAAAAGTAACTATATTTTTGTTATGTCCTCACTGAGACCTTTCCAAAATGTACGCATATGCCGGGGTACGGAAGAAAGTAAAAATCGCTATTTTTTTATGGGCCCCTTGAAAAATGCTCACATTTGGAAATTTTCGCGGGAGTTGTCCCGGTTAAATTGGTGCAGAATTTGAACGAAAGCTCCAAATTCATTCGGATAAAATGCCAACGACAGAGGAGATATGTGGATTACGGATTCTACAAGTGCCATATGCGTGAGTTTTCAAATATGCCGGTAGATGGCGGAAAGTGGACATGCATAATTTTTATAGTTTTTATTATTTTTAAATAGATAAATAACATCTGATCTTCCTGAAATTTCGTATAGATAACCTCCTCACATGAATGCATTCATAAAGTATAAGAAATTGGATTCATCGACAATTCGTCTAAAAGTAAGTTTCGAAGTAAATTTTCAAGAAAGAAATTTTACTCTCTCAATCTTAATGATTTTCCAGGTACAGGGTGTTTCATAACTAAAGGTTTTCAGGTACTCAATAGAATGTTTTTATCTGTATCTCTCCTGTGATCCGAAACTTATCGACTTCAAACAAGTTTCCTGTAATAGGTACCTAACAAAATGTCCTTTCCTCACGTTCCGCTACCTTTCACCTTTACGGGGTGCAGGAGATTTTAGTATGAAGAATTGACAATTTTTTTCTTACACCATCCCTGTTTGTTTGCAGCATAGTATGTCCCTTATTCACTGGTCCTGAGTAAATTTCACTGTTCATAGTCCTCGTCCCAGCTGTCATTCCACAAAACAAGTGCGAGGAGTGAAAATTAACAAAATGTCGAAAACTCTATTCATTTTTCTCTTTTTATTCTTATTTCTGATTCTTTTGCTAATTTATAAAAAAGAAAAAGAAAAAAACGATGCATAGTTTCTATGGTTTCAGTTACACCAAATAATGGAAAATAAGTCATTGGAAATTAGTAATATAGGTTAGGTCCCAGTCAATATTATTTATATTAATATTAACAGTGCATTTACAGATATAGTCTAAAGGTTTTAACCACTTTTGGAAGGAGTGGAAAACAAAATTTAAATATATTTTTTAATAATTTTTCATAAAGTTTTCGAGGCGATATGTATCGTTTTTTTATGTGTTGATGATTCTCTAATAAATTTAAAATCCTTTTTGCTTATACATTTAACTCATCGCATTCATTCAACGATTAAAAAAGTATTCATTTTAATTCAGTTTGAAATTGATATAAGATGGATGGAACGGGCTCCGTAAAAGCATGACATGCGACTTGGCCTATTGCTGTGATGAGAGTTGTTGGTTTGGTCTATATTTTTTGTAGCGTATATTATTGCATGTATACGTACATATGTGCTTAGATTTTTCTAATTTATATAATTATACGAATAATCTCTACAAATTTCCATGCCATGAAAGCAGAGTAGCAGTGCACTACCGCCGAGTGGAGAATTTACATTCATTAAAACTTTTGAAAGTTTCTTAATGGAATTAAGTGGATTTTTTCATTTTTCATTCATGCTATACGGCAACCGTGCGAGCAGCAGTTTGCTTAAAAGTTTAAAGTTAATAAACAAACCAAGTCGAATTCAGAGCCTAATTATAAAGATGATGATGGAGTTTTTAATAGATTTTTAGTACATTTGGAAATTTTACTATCCCTTTTTTTTCTAAAGTTTCGAATTCGCTGATGATTTGAGGGGGTTGAATGCGTTAACTGGAATTATTTATTAATGAAAATATTTAATATGATTTAGTATATAGATAGTTGAATCCGATGCTATATTGTTGATCATTAAAGTTTTTTAAAAAGAATTTCGTAGAACGCGGTAGATGAGTGTCATCACTGCTAGTATCAACTTTATCATAAATCATCCATCTTGTCTCACTATTGATCGCGGGCTCTTCGTACAAATTATTAAGCCTGTTTAGCTGGAACTTTCTACTTCTTATTCCCCAGATTAAATCATAGGATCTATAATCTATACCTGAACCAGATAACGTCCCACCAATTATTCTTAAGGGTTGTAGTAGTTCTTCAGCTCTTATTCTTAGTTTCTTATTTAATTTATCAATATTGAGCTCTGTATTTCTTGACACCTGTAATAGTCCTTTTTTGATATATCTCTTCACATCAGAAAGGAGTTGTGTTGATTGATATGTCGAATTATCGTAAATTAGTAGACTTTTCTAAGTTATTCAAGGCTTTGATATGTGACATAGTGCGTTTTCATTGCCGGGGTATTCTTGGACCATGTCAGCATGGGTTTGTTGAGGGAAAATCTACACTCACTAACTTGATACAATTTACATCTTTTTGTGTCTCAACTTTGGAAATTGGATTGAATATTGATTTTAGTAAGGCCTTTGCAAGGGTCTCTCATATGTTTTTGTTATTTAAACTTCACTTTATGGATTTCGTCATTGGCTACAGTCCTATTTATTTGACAGAGTTTAAAATGTTCACCTTGGGGCTGTAGCTTCTGATAGCAATTATGCTTCCTCTGGAGTTCCACAAGGTAGTCATCTTCATCCTTTGCTGTTCATTTTATACCTACATATGACTGTTATGTATAACTCTGACGACACGTTAAAACTTTTCATTGTACCTATATCTCAAGTCTCTGACTGCTTCCACGTGATGTAATAAAAATAGTCTATACCTTAATATAGAGAAATGTAAAATTTTAAGCGTTACTAGACAACATTGGTATAACTCGTCTATACCAAGAGTTTCACAAACTGAAACAAAGATTTCAGATGATCATAAATGGACTTAAGGTCTCATCTTGATGAACTTATTAATGGCTAATTGTTTACTACGGGTTTCATTAAGCGATGATCTTGAGAATTTAGTAATATTTCGGTGTTGAAAATCGTGTACTGCTGCTTTGTTCGATCAATTTTGCAGTAGATATGCCAACCAGCCCGGTTTGGTGCACATGTCATACTACTCATATCGCACGTTTAGAAGAATTGGTTTAGCGAAGGGTTTTGCATTTTACGCTTTGGTCCATACCAGGTGTTTCCGCTTCATCTTCCACCATATCGTCAAAGGTTAAATCTTATTTCCATAAAAACACTTGAGGGACGTCGAGAAATGGCAGCGTCGATTTTGAAGAGCTAGGTTTTTTTTTTCTCTCTCGTCTGAATCATCATCGTACCAATTATGACCGTTTTGAATTTAACACTGCAAGCATTTAACGACAACTCTGATTACGTAGATTTCAATTTAAATAAATCTAAAGTTAAGAAATTAGCACATCCTGTTAATAATTAAATAAATTAAGTTGTCTGGTGAAATGAGAGCTGAGTGTGGCCTGTGGTAAATGTTTTCATGGAACAAACTTGTCAGGATCTTCTTTAATTTTTATTGTATGAATGGATCATATGAGCTTTAGGCTATTAATGTTACAAAAATGGTTTGGTGGAACCTATTAAAATGATCTTGGGGTGTTGGGTTGAAGCCATAATACAAGTGCTAACAAGGTATGCCCTATACCAAAGGTTTCAGCGCCATTTGCTTTGTTTGGTTAATTTATTCCCTTGGTGGGCATTTTTTATGGGCGACTTTATTTTTTAAGGTTTTTTTTTTGCACTCCATTGACTGAAAGGCGTTTTGAATTGTGCAATATAAGGTTAAATATTTAATATAAACATTAGCTTCTTCGTTTAAATCATCAGCGGTGGGATAGCAAAAAAATTTCAATTAGAAAATCTTTTTGATTTTGGGGCGAACGATTGAAATTGAAACGAACAAATCTCTTACCATGATAACGTAAGCACCTAATTGACAGTTCAAAGCGGCCATACCGTGTTAATCTTAAATGCTACCAAAAATTCATTAATAATTTGTTCAGTCCTTGTCTACCCCTATGAGGATATAGCTACTCCACCTTTTAACGGATGAGATTCAGATCTCGAGATCGAAAGATTCGTAGGTATATAATAATAATAAATATATTTCCTAGTAAACGACACTACAATATTGACAATTTCTTGCATTAGGATCTATTGAACAGACGGGCAAATCAAAAATTCAAATAAGAATCAAAATCTTAACCAAAATAAGAAATATCAAAATCAAATTAAAAAAAAAAAAAATTAACATCAACAAAATAAAATAAAAATCAAAAAAATAATCACAATTAAAATCACAATTAATATTAAAAACAAAATCAAAAATGCAAACTTAATAAAAATTTAAATTAAAAGAAGGAAAGAGAGAGAGAGAGAAAATAAAAATAATAAAGGATAACAAATGTGTCTGTATCGCAGGCAAAAAGAACGCAGCTCTAGGAACCCCCTGAATGTTCCAAATGAATTTTCCCGCTGAATGTTACTAGGCAGCCCGTTCCAAGAACGAATTGCCTGAACAATGTAAGAATCCTCAAAGACTGATGTTTGGAATTAAGAACTTACGCACGAAGAATGGATCCCTGTGGAACTCCACAGCAGTTTAAGGGAAGCAAATGCGAAAATTTTTCCTAATCCTGACATACACGCTGTAATATATCGGACAGGAAGTTATTAAATAAAAAAGTCACCACATTTGAAAAATGCAAATTGTTGTGAAGTTTGCTCAGTAATTTCTTATGTGATGAAACGCTGTCAACTGCCTTCGAAAAAGAGAGTCAATATGGCCATTTATCTTATCGAGCGATGACCGAATATCAGTTGTCACCTTCAAAACGGCAGTTTCACAAATAACCCAGGACGGAAACTGGACTGCCGTTCACTTATGAGGTTATTCTTTAATATGTGAAACGTTGAACTAGCCAATACAGCAACTTTTCCAGCTCACTTTGGAAAGAAAACAAAACAGGCAGATAGGCCTGTAATCCTCAGGACGGAGTCATGTCCCTTTTTTTTTTTGGAATGGGAACTACATTAGAAGTTTTTTTAGGACCTAGGAAAGACTGACGTAGAGATACAGGTATTAAAGTCATGTAGCAGTGGATGGACCAATAGCAGTTGGAGCGATAATCTTCAAAAAATTTGCGGACATACCATCCGTTTTCCGAACCCAAGGTTTACTAAGATGTCACTAGCCTAAAGTTGCTTTCATTTCCAACAGATATCGCTTGTGTCACTTTGTAGCACGTAACAGTATTTAGTTGAGCAACTAGACTTTCGATTTTTGTTGCAAAGTCAGTGACGTTTTTATTTGGACTGTATCACTCGTAATAATTCTGAGTGTATACTAAGCAGCGTTTTCTTTGTTTTAAAAATTTCTTGTTAGTTCTTTTGTAATGTTGTGACGCTAGTAGGAACTGCAAGGGTGCATGACTTGTTCCGTACTGTGGACGATTGGCGTGTTTTTAAAACAAAGTTAATCAATTTCTTCTTTTGTTTGTGTTTCTTCCGCTAGATCGTCATGCAGAAATTTAAATTTTTGTATTCTCCGGTGAATTCCGGTATGACTTTTTTGGCCGTAGATTATTAAGTAGCTCAGTCCTATCCACACCATGGAAACTGAGATCTGTCGTATTGGATGCAATAAAACTCTCAGATAATGCAAATGATACCATTTGCAGCAGTTATAATAGCAAAGAATTCCAGCTAGAAAGCTCATTAAAATGGAACGACAGCTATGCATATTATAATGTTGCCATGCCATTAGCTATGGTTACACATTTACCGTATCCTTCATGCACACCCACCCACACCCTCGTCTATACAATTTCTTCACTTTTGTCAGCTAGTCCTCCAGCCGCCATCATCAATATATATGCATATGTACGGTACATACCTGTCAAATGTGTATTACAGTACATATTATGACCTAGATTGTTATATACATATATATATAATTTTTTTTTTTAAATTGGGTTAATTGATTCCCTTCGCACCGGAAGCAAGCAGCTTTTTGATAGCCATCACATAAGCAATTTCAATTTCCTACCTCTTTCCTATCATGACAGAAGCATCTTCACGCTCATTCAAACTCCTTTTGTTGACTTTTACTCGGAGCGGGGGGCGTAGAGTGTGAAAATAACGATATGTTTATGTTCCTCTGCTATTTTGGATTATTTAGAAATTCACCCTTTGCCAGATGGAAGACGTGTATGTGACAAATCGAGCAGGGGAAGAGGGTCGGACTTATTTCTATGTGTATATGACTACGCTTAAAATCACTAAAGTGAACTTAATTTGGTAGGAATTTTTCTCATATTTACACTTTGCCGATCAATTCCAAGAATTACTGCTAAATTTTTACTGAACACGATACGAATGCTTTAAGAGAAGCAATGCTGGATAGAGGATTCCCGACTCCAAAGTGAGCAGCACGGTGAAGGGGCTAGAAATTCTTAAAGGAAGTTGAAGGAAATCAAGATATTCACTAGAGTTTTTATTAAATCATTAATGGCCCCGGCTGGTTGCTTGGCTTTTCTTATTCTGGCTACTCTAGTAATTATTACGAGTCAGTGATGCAAGGAATGCGTTTGTTGTATTACATACATAGAACAACAATTCCTCCCTGAATATCCTTGTAATTATTTCAGGGGTTCATGTGCTTAGATGTACATATATATGTATGACATAATTTAAGTGAAAGCCGCATTTCTAGCATACCATTAAGAACAAAGGATAATTATTCACAGGATGCATGGAAGGGTATAGGAAGAATCAGGCGGGTAGTTTACATAAAATCATATGAGATAATTTTGTATGTATGTACATATATTCAAGAAAAACACTATTTCCTACCTAAGAAATAATAACACAAAAAGAGGTGGGTGGAGCCATAAGAAGATTACAGTCCATTTCGATTTATAAACGAATTTTGAAATAGTGAATTTAACAAGTGCAAAATGTTAATAGGACATTGGAAAAAAAAATGCACGCACGCACACAGGGTTTATTCGATGAAAGTCCAATTTTCAAGGACTAGCAACTAGGAAACCATTAATGCCAATATGTTTTACATCAATGGTATACGATTGTTAACGGTGGTCCGTCGAATATATGTACATATGTACCTATGGATACAGGAACGGAAAATGTATTTCTGAAATCACGTCGAAGCTGTAAGGGTATACATAATTCTTGGATCCACGTATTCGCGGCTTGCTGTGTGTTTCTACAGGAATATCGGTTCTTATAACTGTATAAGAGGGTCCTTCCGAGCGGGAAATAGAAACGAATGCAAGAGCGCTTCCTCACCGTATCCTCGTTCATATCTTTTTATCGTGAACATGCCCGCAGAGGGAAGCGTTTACTCACTTGGAGATTCTAGGGAAGCACTCTTTGAGCGCAATTATATAAGCCGCGTTTCATATTTATATAGATAACGACACCGGAAAATGTGTGATTTTGTAAATTTTTTCAGGGACCGAAAATAACTGGTATTTTGAAAACTTAAAAAAAAAAAAAGCTGGGATAAATCATGATCGTGGAATTTTGTAGAATATACCAAAAGATGTCTCGTGAAACCCGTTTCGATTCCTGCAAAGCTTTTGAAAACTTAACTTTTTATTTAAACAAGTGAAAAAGCTAGAATTGGTCCAATTCTTATGATACCCTAGATGAATGCCCGTATGAAATTTCGTATGATCACCCATTTGAGCAATTTTGATTTTTTGCATTGGTTTCTCGCATATATTTTCTAGAACGGCTCGTCGGACAGAAAAAATGATTATAACCAATTTTATAGGATTTCTTATTCTGAAGAAGTTTTTAGTACAATAAAAATGTCTAGGACTGATCGTTTTCAAAGTATATGTAAAAAACGAAAAATTTTATATGGCAACACCAAGAAGGGGTTGCCCGATTTATTCCGTTTTTGAAATTTTATTTACTATTACTACAAAACTCAATGTACCAAATTTCAGCTTTCTATGTTGACGTGTTCTCAGGTAATGCCCAAATATATAGTGGAAAACGAAATTTTTGTATGGCGACCCCACGAAGGAGTCGCCCGATTTGTCTCATTTTCGAACTTAATTTTACTTTTTTTTTAATGTCTGTGTACAAAATTTCAGCTTTCTAAGTGAACGCGTTCTCGAGTTATCGTGCGCACGGACGGACGGACAGACGGACATGCAAAAATGAAAATAACTTTTAATTTTATGCGGGGGTGTCCTAACCATTTTGCTCTACCATGACAAACTTAGTATACCCGTATAGATTTCATCTAGGGTATCAAAAGCTACAAAAACCATGCTTGAAAGGCTTTTTATTTTTTCTGGCAAAAGTAAAAAGCCTGCTTGACTTTTTATTTTTTCGGGCTGGAAGTAACAGGTTTCGAAGCCAGCCGGAAGTATAAAAAGCCAAGCTGGTTTCTTATTTTCAGGGTCCGGACCAGTTATGAATTTTTTTTCTCTTATCCGGTATCCGGTAATAAATGCGTAGTTAAGTATTATCAATAATAATAACTAAAGAAAGGTATGATTTACGATGTACTCTGCTTCTGACTTATTTTAAGATGCCGTCATTAACTTACCGAAAAGCCGGAGTTCTTAAAGCTTTAACAACTGCACGAGCGCGGCTTCTCGTTGTCGGCTGCTTCCTATCTTTTTTTTTTATGTTATTTTTGCCGTTGCCGCGCTGCAGTGCCGACAAATAATTTGAAAATCGATTAGGGTTCCCATATCCGAATTATTTTTAATGGAAAGGAAATTTTTTTTTCTAGCCAAAAATGATACTCGGCTTGAAAAGTAAGAATTGACTTTTTATACTTCCTAAAAAAAATAACCAGCTTTAAAACCTAGAAAATATAAAAAGCCCAGTTGGCTTTTTATTATTGCCAGATAAAATAAAAAGCCTTTCCAGCTTGGTTTTTTTTTGCTTCAAATTATTATCGGTCAGGAATAACAGGTAAAGTTGGCCTTTTTCGTAAAAATTCATAACTGATTCGGTCCCTGTTTTTTAATTCCGGGGTTACACGATGCTTTGACGAAAATGATGAGAGCGATCAGTAGGAAACAATCAATCTCAATTAATAAATTTATTATTGGAAAGAACTTTAACAAAAAAGTATAGCACTTGATTTTTCAAGAAAAGCAACACCAGTAATTAATAAATTTTCATTCAAATGCTGAGCTTCCCTTGATGATGGATGGTCTTTGTACGCTGGCTAAACTAGATAGAACACATCCCATATTGGGGACAGCATACATCAATTGAATTGAACGAAAAGCAAGACTAGGTTTCGGGGCTTCCTGGATGGAGAATACCATTGTGTTGGAGAATTTTCATAATGAAAGGGACCAGACTCATCCCAAAAAGAACAATCGTATATTATACGTACATTGTACATTGTACATCGTAGGGCATTTTCAAACATTCATCTAAAGCTTCATCTTTCGATACCTTTTCGGCCAATTATTCGCGCAATTTTTCAAATTTTCCTTCTCAAAAGCAAGATTTTTTCTTTTCAGTTTGAATAATTCCATTTGGTCATTCACTACTAATTCACATTTCCGAATGGGTCTGTATAAGCGGCATCATTCTCACGAAACTTTTAGAAGGGAGGGTAGACAGGGACAGGAATAAAGTCCAACTTGAAAGCAGAGCTTTAAAATTCAAGTATCATTACCAAGTACTTAAGAATTGATAATTCTCATTACTGCAATACTCTGGAATTGAATTTGTGAATATTTGGATTGTATTACAAAAGTATTTTAAACATATTTGAGCATTACGGTATTATTATTTTCCAATACTTAAAAATACTTTTAATTACTTCGAAAACTTCAGTATCAAATATGATATTGTACTTAATTTTAATTGTGATCTAAGTTCATGATCAGTTGCAGTTTTAATTTTTATTTAAGAAAATTTGTACTATTTTTTAGGTGCATTAAAAATAAACATATTTGTACTACGGGTTCTCCCAACTGTGGTCATTCAACTACACGGTCTGAGGTATTGAAAGCAGCAATAGGCATAACGCTATTGTTTTTTTTTGTTTTTATTTATCTCGCTGTGTCGTTAACTACTGCTGGTGGCGCCCAAAAATCTGTGTTTTTGTGTGTCGCTTTTTCTTCTACTTTTTGTTTTGCTTTTGAGCGTGCAGGATTTTTTTTTTAGAATTCTGAAATATTCGCGGATTAAGAGCAAATCGTTTTTCGGTGTACTGCCACCTTAACTCTAAAAATCCAATAATTCTTGCGCTAAGTGAAACCACCACTATAAAAATTCTGATTGGGAAAGTCTCAATCAGTATCTTAGTAAAATTGATTGGTCAGTCTGTTGTGCTTCAAGGGATGTTGATAAATACACATTAGAACTTAATAACATTCTAAATCTTGGCATGTGTGAATACATCCATACATCCTACAGCATATCTCAACAAAAGCAAATTCGCTCTTGGTTTAATGATGAGTGCAATGCAATCTAACTGCATCAATGTCCAGAACTGAAAAAGTCTATAAGACTGCACGGAACACCTGTAAGTTCATTATCCAGAGAGAAAAATTTCTTTTTGACCAGAGTGTCGGACAAAGAATCTTAACAAGCCACAAAAGCAGCAAAGGTTTCTGGTCTCTGGTCAAAACCAAACTTCAACAGTTCCTCTATACCTTCACTACTTAATAATGGTGAAGTTATTGTGGACTCCCTGGATAAAGCTACTATTTTGGCTGCTAGATTCGCTTCAAATTCTGGTCTTCCACCTATTTCACAGACGACACCTGTTTTGCATGTCCCGTATGGATGTGTACAAGAGCCAATACACATCCGTACGAGAGATGTGTTCAAAGTCCTTAAGGGGATCGACGTCTCCAAAGCCGCATGGGATCTGATGGTTTTTCGCCCCTGTTAATTAAAAGCTGCGCCTCTTCTTTGGCTAAGACTCTGCGCAAACTATTCTACTTGTGTTATTCGACAAGAAAATTTCTAACTACTTGGAAACTAGATCACATTCAGCCTATTCTCAAGAAAGGTGAGGGTAGCGATCTCTAAAATTATTGACCAGTTGCAATCACTTCGATTCTTTCAAAGGTTTTTGAATCTATCATTAACTCCAAATTAATGAAGTATCTTTAGAAACTAATCAATTCATCAACGATCGCCAATATGGCTCCCGAGCTGGACGCTCATCTGGAGACTTGCTGACTTTTCTTACGGAACGTTGGAACCATAGCCTTCACAATTTTGGTTAATCCAAAATCGTTGCCCTAGACAATTCAAAAAAGCGTTTTATAGAGTCTGGCATCCAGCACTTTCTGCCAAAATTAAAGCATTTGGTCTCTCCCCTCCTTTTCTATTATGGATTGAAAGTTTCTTATCCGGTCGCCTAATACGAGTTGTACTAGATGGCGATGGCTGGTGCGCCCAGGGCTCTGTTATCTCTCCATCTCTCTTATTAATTTTTATTCATGATCTGCTTTCCATTACTTTCAATTCCATCCATAGTTTCGCCGATGACAGTACCCTTGATTTCGCTTATTCCTTTGACACTCTTGCGGACTTCAAAGGTATAGGAAGAAACGCAATTAAGAGCAAGAAAAGTCATACATATTTGTTTTATTTTACATTAATGTAAAGTATTTTAAAATAAAAAGAAAAAAAATACATACACATAAAAGGCGCGCTCCACAAGGATATGCTCAGCCGATCACCCAACCCGGAAACTCTGCAATAATTTAAAAAAAAAAAAACTGTGAGTCGGATTGTGGAATTACGTACATACACTAAAAATAAACTATAGAAGTGATAACGCTGTATGAACACAATATAAAAAAATTAATAGATCAGGACTAAAATACACTGGCAATGATGGCTATTGTTCCAGTGGAGGGTGGAAACCACAAACCCTCTCACTAATTCCGTCAGCGGTAAACCTCAGCAGACCAGAATACGTTAAATATACAGGGGAAAAACCACTACCTGTAATCATTGTAAGAGACAGAGGGAAAAACCATACCCTGCCTCTCCTTTTAAAACAAACAATAACCACCAGTTTGCACTTAATTACAGCTCTAGTTGAATTTGTAGTAACTAAAATATAACTAACAGTATCACTTCTAGAAACAACGTGCAATTTCCGTCTACATAGCTAATCAAGAATTTAGGATTTCCACACCACAGACTCAGTGAGAACACTCAGCTATTTTAAAACAGTTTATTCCTAATTAATCACTCCTATATCAAAGTTTATTTCACTCTTACATATAATCTACCCTATCAAAACTGATTATTACACTTTCAGACTCTAGGTCACGAACTTTCTGAACCAACTATTCATTAATGAATGACCAAAATCTCAAAGTGGCATATAGCTTGAAACCAGTTCCTCTTCCCTAAATATACCCTCGCTACACAACTCCAAATAAAACACTTTATAACCTGTGCAGGATCATAAAGGTTTAAAAAGGAAAGAGTTTTCTTCCTAGAATCCCTGGTAGCAATTTTGTCGATCTGCTAATGTATCTCAGGGATTTATGATCTCGATCCTTTTTTTTTTTATATACATATAAGGGGAAAAAAATGTTTAGCGAGAACTACAACTACATTTTTTTACATTGTTGTCTTACAAAAGGAATGCCGCATGTGTTAAACGAGATTGCATGATTAGATCATTGAATAACGATCTTGCCAATATCCTCGCTTGGGGCAAAGCAATTCGCGTCGAACTCAATGCATCTAATGGCCAGTTTCACAGTCTGAGTTTAAACCAAATATTTAGTTTAAACTCGACGAATGAGTTTCACAGTTTGGTTTAAACCGTGCCATCCCTCGGTTTAAACTCAAAATAATTTTATTTTGACAGTAGCATTGTTTGTTTGTATGAAGAAAATAATTTCATCATGAATTAAGATTTAGATATTTCTAGCGATAAAGAAGATTTTTTGATTCTTTTGATGGAGCGCTGATTTACGATACATCGTCTTTATGCATTCTCGGCATTAATATTTCCAGTAAGTTAAGCTGGACAGATCACATATTCTCTGTTACCAAAGAAGCATCGAAATGTCTCGGATTTCTGAAAAGGTATAAGAAATATTTCAGCACGTTAAATCTAGTGCTCCTCTACTAGTCCTATATCAGACCTAGAATGGAATACAATTTTCACAATTTTCTGGTCGTACAGATATATGCATTGGATATGGTCCAAAAGAGAGCCTTCAAGCTGATTAGCGATGTGGCAATACATAGCTTGTCATATCACTTCACTCGAGCATCGCCGCAATGTTGGATGTCTTTCAATGTCAATGTTCCGAGGAAATATCTAGTTTTTAATATAAATTTGTATTAAAAATTACCAGTATTAAAACTACTAAATACTGAATATTTTATAGCTCTACTTGGAAGTGAAAATTTTCCGGTAAAAAAGTTTTCTAAATTATGCACGATCAAATTCCCTATCAACTAGCGTCATTACTTTAATGGTGAAAACTTGCAGAAAAAATTGAGGAAAATTCATGTAAAACGCTTTTCCGGAGTTTTTCCGACCAAGGAAGCGTTTGAGCATTTTGCAACCTAAGACAAAGTTGTAGAGCGAAATGAGTTGCATAAAGTTGCTTTTGTGGAAAATTCCATGGAAAACCCGGAAAAGCGGAAAAATCATCGGAAAAATTTTCATCGATATAATTAGTGATAAATCTGTTTCAGAAAAGTGCAGAATTTTCCAATTTTTCTGGAATTTCCGGATTTTTCCGACTTTTCCGGAAAATTTTCCGACAAACAAGTTTTATAAGCTATGCGGAATCATTCTTTTTTCGTCCTACTGGCATCAATACTTTCTCTTCAACAATCATGAAAACTTGCATGAAAAATCGAGGAAAATTCATGTAAATTTTTAAAAAAAAATCATAGTAATAGGAAAAGTCTGTGGAAAACATGGTAAATCGGAAAAAATCAGTAAATCAGTGTCTTTTCAGCCGTCATAAAATTGTTTTAAAATATCTCCATGCAGCACGTAATAACAATTTAGTTAACGTGAAAAAGGCAGAAAATAAAATAAGTAAAAAACGAGTTTTCAAACAAAACTGAGGCCAAGCCGCATGAAAAAGTAGAAAATAAACTTTTTTTTCTTCACATACAGAGGTTGACTCAGATTTTATTCGTTGACAATCACCGATATATTTCAGTATGATCAATCAGAGGTAATAAGTGATTTGATTCACGAAGAGAAAGAATATTCAAGAGAAATGTCCCAATCAAAAAATCTGAGTCCACCTCTGTGTGTGAAGAAAAGTTTATTTTCTACATTTTCATGCGGCTTGGCCTCAGTTTTGTTTGAAAACTCGTTTTTTACATATTTTATTTTCGATTATATTGACTGAAAGATATTATTAATTGTGCAGTCTTAAGTTGCAAAAGCAACACTCGGTTAGAAACACTTCCGCTTCCTTGATGATGCTCTTATATCAAAGCAAAGAAATATCGAAACAAAATCTCCTTTTTGCACTTTGTTAGACCCTTTTGAAATTGAAACGAATCTAATGTCCAACTTGCTTTCAATTGACAGTTCGAGATGACTATAACGTCTTAAGTTTTTTTGTACTATGTCAATAAAGGACCTAAACACCGTTTCAAATAGACAAACAAATCTGCATATGTTGAGCTCAATTAGGGAGATTATAACGTGCGCGTATATAGTGCTTGGTTATGGCACTAATGAATCATCATATTACCAGAACAAAAGATTATGATTTAATTTGTCGTACAAACTATCAATAATTTCTCTCTTTGTACATATGTCAATGCTTTCATTTATTCCTCCACTGAAGTCATACATTTACACTTGCCAAGTAGTTTAGTTAAATCACTATATATCTTGACAAGTTTCACCAACAGAGATTATGCTTCCAGCTTGTTTCATGGACCTTCCCTTTTACACAACGTTGAAAGCTACTAATTATACACAAACTTACCGGTGATGTTGGTCGTCATTGACACACTGTTCACACAAAACTATGTATAAACTAAGTTAACTTGAGGCTAGCTGCTGAAGAGCGGATAGAGGAAGGATATGGCAATATAAAACGAAATTGTTGATACAAGATGAGTGGGGAGGTGATGTTCTCCAATCATCATACTGCTGCTGGCTATGATTGCTACCATATTGTTATCATCTATATCAAACTTACATACTACATCTACCTAGAATAGGCTAAAATTCTAGAATTATAGAACCAACAAAACCAAGAACTGAAGTCAAGCCAGTAAGTTGAAATCAAAAGGAACCAAAGTTTGTCACCAACTTTACGATGAAATTAACAAACAAAATAGGATGCGAAGTCAGATGCAGAATGTTTTATAAGTATGTACAAGGTACAAGTAATATAGTCGACATCAAGGATGACGATGACGACGTATTTCTCATTATTTTAGATGTTTGCGGGCGTATTTTCAAGGGTGTAGTAGACAGACTAAACAAGGTTTTTGGATTTTGGACGCGCTATTTTCTCCCCCGTTGTGAGTATATTTCTCATTTACTGCATGGGAAATACAAAAATACATATACATGTATGTATATACATATAGAAGGAAAATTTCGATGAAATATCACATGTTCTCTTTCATTGTTAATCAAGCAATAAATCTGAGACTCACAGGGACTTAATTAAAATCTTGACATCAAAAGATAATGGAGACATATGAAAATCGTTATCAGAGCGTAATTGAACCGAATGAATGATCCTTTTGATGGTAACCATTATATATGTATGTATTGTGTGCATATAATGACTCGCGCAGATTGTATGGGCAAGGAAATACAGAAACTTCATGATACACCTTTTCATACCTACACTCATTTGGCATAGGCTTTTGTAAAAAAAAAATCCTAAATATGTACATACATACATACATACATATATCATCAGCGGTCTACCACTGTTCTGTTATTAATCTAAGCGCATATAGCAATGGGCTAAAAAGGCACGAATGAAAAAATATCTGCCATCAAATGATCTCAATGATGAGGGAGTGCTGTAAAGAGAGTGGGCAATAGTAATATCACCGGATTACCTATACTCAACCGGACGGCATGGGTACTTTTTAAAAACCGCAATCAACCCGATATAAACTCAACATAAAATAACTGTCCATAAGAAAAATATTGGCATTATTCATCTTTGCATCAGCATAATCACACGGGAGATAAAATGGTGGACAGACATACATATAACTACCCTCTACCTTACACAGCCCAATAAATACTCTTCTGTGTTGCTATGCGTCCTGTAATCTCATAGCTGTACCGGTAAACAGTGATGTTCTTTTGCTTTTATATCTACCCTCTTTAAGTTTTTTTTTTTTTTTTTATATATACCTATATTTATACATACATATATATATATATATATATATGTACTTTTCTATGCTTTCAAAAGCACTGATAATCGTTGTATGTATACTGGAAATGATTTAGAGAAGGTTATTTACCATAGCAACTAATTCCGTTCTTATTCCATATTTAGAGTATTTTATACCCAGATGATGGTCAGACTGTGTAAATCTAAAAGAAAATCTGGTCGCACAAACAGGTGAGGATTTGTATAAAGAGAGTGACTGTACATACAGTTATATACAGTACAGCAGCTTTGATACAGTACAGCAGCTTCGATACAGTACAGCAGCTTCGATACAATATAGCACCTCGATACTAGCAATTAATTTGCTCCAAAGCAGCTTAAGTGCTTGAACTCAAAAATATAAATTGTTGACGTGCTTAGAATCCAATGAAGAGGATTTGAAAAATTTTTCATCAGCTTATTTCTGAATTTTGTTCGTTATTCATAGTAATAATTAAATCAAATCGAAGTTGGACGTACAAATATATAGAGAGAGTGCCATAACGCATTTAGATTGTTTTATTTTATTTCCTCGTCAAGGAAGAGCTTTGCAGGACATTAATAACGTATCAGACTGGACTACTTTCCTATGTGAGAAATACGTAAAAAATATAAATTTTTGCATGGCGATCCTATACGAAGGAGAGTTGTCGATCTTAGGAAACACAAATTGTTATAAAAGAGCCCTGTACAAAATTTTAGCGCTTTATCGTGTAAACGGACAGATGAACAAACATTCAAGAATAACAAGTGAAAAAGCTAGAATTGGTCCAATTCTTATGATACCCTAGATGAATGCCCGTATGAAATTTCGTATGATCACCCATTTGAGCAATTTTGATTTTTTGCATTGGTTTCTCGCATATATTTTCTAGAACGGCTCGTCGGACAGAAAAAATGATTATAACCAATTTTATAGGATTTCTTATTCTGAAGAAGTTTTTAGTACAATAAAAATGTCTAGGACAGATCGTTTTCAAAGTATATGTAAAAAACCAAAAATTTTATATGGCAACACCAAGAATGAGTTGCCCGATTTAGTCCATTTTTGAAATTTTATTTGCTATTACTATGAAAACACAATGTACTAAATTTCAGCTCTCTATGTCGACGTGTTCTCAGTTACTGTCCAAATATATCTTGGAAAACGAAATTTTTGTATGGCAACCCCACGAAGGAGTTGCCCGATTTGTCTCATTTTACTTTTTGTTTTAATGTCTGTGTACAAAATTTGAGCTTTCTAAGTGAACGCGTTCTCGAGTTATCGTGCGCACAGACAGACGGACGGACGGACATGCAAAAATCAAAATAACTTTTAATATTATGCGGGGGTGTGCAATTCATTTTGCTCTACCATCATTATTTCGAGGTGTTACAAACGGAATGACAAACTTAGTATACCCCTATAGATTTCATCTAGGGTATAAAAATCGTTTATATTTATATACAGGGTGATTGAGATCAGATACCTTCCGGTATACCACGCGATTCCTTGAGGTAAGCTGATCAAAAAATTGTTTCACATACCCCTCCCTAGAAACCCCTCCTTTAGGAATTGTGGCCAGTTGCAGATTTCGCCAATATTCGTGAGAATAAATGAGTATAACTTTTGAACCACCCTATAGATTTTGGTTATTGTTGGCTTATTAAATAGACAAGGAATAGTAGCTGTTGAAAAGTGTATTCCTCTGTATTGGTTAATTAAGCATTTTTAAATTATTCTCAAATATTTCCAAAATTTTGATTTTTTTTACACACAAATTTCATAAATACCGTTATTTATTTCAAAAACTTTCTTCCATGTAACCCAAATTTATTGCTTCTTATTAATGCCCCTACTACCCTCTATCACTGGGGAAAAAACCGCATGCCAATATCTGTATCAGTTTTAACTCTGGAAGTTTATTGGCACATTCAAGCTAGATCACAAAATTGCATATATAAGCAATAATCACAGGTAGGTAATTTAAAGATGCTTAATTAACAAATACAGAGGAATACAGTTTTCGACAGCTACTATTCTTTGGCTATTTAATAAGCCGCCATAACCAAAATCTATAGGGTGGTTCAAAAGTTATATTCATTTATTCCCATCAGGGTTCACGAATATTGGCGAAATCTCTTCAACTGGTCACATCTCCTAAAGGAAGGTTTCTAGAGGGGAGGGGGGGATGTGGAATAATTTTTTGATCAGCTTACTTACCTCAAGAAATTGGGTGGTATACCGGAAGGTATCTTGATCTGAATCACCCTGTATATATTTTATGCGGCCAATACATCTTGTTTACAATCATTATTTCCACATATGTATAACAGCAATGTTCTTTTGTGTACCTTGTTTTAGAACTCCCATATACTGTAGAGAACAAATTGTTCCGTCGATTAAAGCGAACTATTTGTACTGTTCGCTTCATTTATAAATCTTCTATGGAAATGTATGAGGCGTTCTTTTGTGTATTTTTTGTTCTGCTCTGTTCTGCGGACACAAAAGAACACATCTAGCGTTATGCATCTGTGTATCTATCCTGAGATCTTATCTATGACAGAAGATGACGTCAACACAATTATTAACAAATCGAGGAGAGTATTTTCCCAGCTGTCTCGGATACGAAACCGTCAAAATAAATAAAGTTATAAAGTTACTGATTTTTAACTCCACAATGTGAAAACAGTACCTACCGCTATTATCATGGAAGGTTTCCCAATTCATAACACACCGATTGCAAACCTTTGTCAATAGGTATCTTCGCCGAATCCTAAGAATAAGGAATTTGATTGATCTAGTGTGTGGCTGGCCAGCCTGAGATTAATAATAATCCACTGGAACCCGTCGTATATGAAGACCAAAAACCACATTAAGAAAGACTATTCGCACAGAAACAGTATAAACCGGAAGGTCATGGAATGAACTGAAAGTTGTCGCACGATTAGTCTTTCTACTTACTCATCTGATATGCAAAGATTTCCTTAGATTTAAGAAAATTACTTTTATGCACCCTGTACCACTACAATAACATCATGTCACTGTGTCATGTTAAATTGTGCCTCTTTCTTTGTTTAGACCAAGTCTAGAGATAGTATTAGCTAAGTTTGAATATCACGTCATTGTGTTGCGGTGCAGACGGTGTGGTAGTGCTATTTATTGAAGTATTTATGAATCCAGCTATACTCTTCCAATTAGTTTATGTAGTTCCATGAGTTCTTCCTTCTATTAGCACCACTAAGGCAATAATAGGGCCGCGGTATTTAATCATTGGCTAATAATGCCCACACGATTGAAAATCTTTGTGTAAATTTATTTAAAAAATGTATGTATATAGAACAATCTAACTTATTTATTATTTCAATATAATTATCGAATGTATAAAATTGTATATAGGATATCGTATTATTTTTATATGAATGGTAAGATATTTGAAGCTCTGGTTTGTGATGTTATGTATTTCCACAGCAAGCCTTTCCTGCGCTCCTTTCAGCATGGCTTTTTGAAAGGTAAATCTACTACGACTAATTTATTATAGAGTTTACTAATTTCTACATTTCTGCTATTGAAAGCGGAAAGCAAGTCGATTGTATTTTCACGGATTTTCGTAAAGCTTTCGACCGAATCAATCACAAAATCTTAATTCACTTTCACGACTTTAGTTATACTTTAGATTGATGCTTATTAACTAGACTTGACAAAACCAAAGATTTGGGTGTCTTCCTTAATTCTCGTCTTTCTTTCGAGGATGATATTGACACAATCGTTGCCAGGACTAATGCTACTCTGAGGTTTGTAAAGAGATGGTCAAAGGAGTTTAATGATCCATTCATAACGAAGGTCCTTTACTGCACATTCGTTAGACCTATTTTGGAGTATGCCAGTCCGATCTGGTATGCTGTATACATAAATTGCATCGAGGCTGTTAAGCGGAGATTCTTTCGTTTTGCCCTGTGTGGGCTTCACTGAGATAATCCTATTATTATACCTCCATATGTCGACAGGCTTAAACTCTTTTCTTTGGATTCTCTCGAGAATAGACGAAAAACTTCCAGAGTTTTTTTTTGCGCTTCAGTGTATACAGGGAGCGATAAGTTCCCCTGAGCTCTTAAATACTCTTAATATATTTGTTCCTGTGCGCCCCTTGAGGAACTACAACTTCTTCGATGTTCCCATTGTTTGTATTATGGCTATAATTTATAGCAATACCGTTTCTATTGAAATTAATACAAATTTATATTACTTCGATATATAATATCTATGGTATTATCTGGTCTTCTGTTCTTATCGAGAAACGATTAAGAGAAAGACTTCAACTTCCCTCCATCACCCGGTTTGAATAAAATACAGATGAAATTTTGATATTCTTTATGAAGTTTGATCGAATAATACATTATTTTTATTTGTTTTAATGGAATTAGCCTAGTCATACGTTTTATAAATTTCAGTTGAAGGAAATAAACCATTGTTCGAGCTCCAGTAGAGGATCCAGCATTATAAGACAGCTTGAAATCAAATAAAATCTGGAATTTACCAAAAAAAAAAAAAATGAAAAATTTTACGATTTTTAATTTAAAACTCACCAAATCTGGATGCACAAAATAATAGGTACATTTTGCAAGAACGTCAAAGTTCGTTGACTTACTTTCATTTCGTCTGTGTGCTACTGTACCTTTCAGTTTTTCTTTTACCAGGTCTAATTGTTCTGGTAATACAGCATTCCGTAATTCATCAAGGTCTCTCTGAATATTGTGAAGATCTACTTCATCGTGTCCTACTTCCTTTCGATGTGTTCTGATTTCAGAAAACTCTTTCTCTAATGAGCGTCTTTTGATGTGATTGTTTTTTTAATTTTACTTGTAAATAGCCAGTACTTCCAGAGTTAAATAATAATTCCTAAGATAGGAGGATCAATGAATAAAACTCTTAAAAATAACAATAGAGTTTTCAGTTTTTGTCTGTAAGCAAGGAAAAAGTGTACAACAGGACTGTGCGCGGCTACAATTTGAATATCATGGGATGGTGAAAACTCGAAATTCTCTTTTAAATATGAAGCGAAAAATGCAATTATTTTGCTTCGACCATGGTCAGTAAGTGTACGTTTCATATGAAAGTCTTTTAAAAAATATTCCCCTCCAAGTTGCGTTATGTATAGTTTAAGTGCCTAAAGAAATTTTAATGAAATGAAAATATTATAGCATTAATACCTTTGTGTACGTCTGACGTAATTATTATGCTGGGTCCCATACAAGCATTAGAACGTTTGAGACAACCAATATTTTTAGCGGTTTCATTACTTATGGCAGAATAATATTTTTAACCTTCTCCCTGTGCGCATACATTTTAACATTAACCGTGTACAGGGGTGCAATCGCATCGCATACATTTTTATTGTAAAATCTATGTGAAAAACATTGTCTGCATAAATAATAATAACATTTTATTGATACAGTACCAATTTAAAAAACAAAATTAATTAAAATTAAAAAATATCAAAGTTAAAAAAATAGAATAAAAAACAAAAATTTTAGGATGCATCGTCCGAATCTACATATTTCTCTTACCCCATCACCAATTTCAATTTTAATGCATTCATTACAAGCATTTTTACTGTGCTTTTTACACGTTGGTTTTTAGCAAATGTGACAGATCAAGCTGGTCATGATGGTATTAGAGCGAGTACATATGTAGCATCTGCGTTGAGAAGATCAGGCACGTTGTAGTCGACTTGTTGCATAGCAATCTTTACGCTGGTTTTTAACTATTTTGGACTTGACAACCGACTTTTCACAACATTATCAACCAATTGCCTGGATAAATATTTTAGGATATATTTCCGTTCTGAAGATTGCTTTTGTATATACAACTGTGGCCTTTATAGCCTATGTAAGATCAAAGTAGCAACTCCCGCCAAATCAATCATATTGAGAAACGGAATGAATCATAAATCGTTTCAAAACGAATATCGTAACCAAGAAATAAGTAGACATTTAGACACAATAAATGTGACACAAGTCAAACAGTAGAAAAATACTAACGCAGCTGCTTACAACATCCGGATTTTAATGAAAATTTTATAACAAAACTTCGGGGTGCATAAACACCCCTACACAAAACTCTCAGGTGCCTTTGTAGTTTCACTACTTCATCCATATTTACCAATTTCAATCCGTTTTTTTCTTCCAGTGTGTGATATATCACTGATGACATTCCTGAAAGGATTTTTTTAATTCTTGATCAATTAATTTTTTATTTACGTTTTTAACAGGCTGGGGTGGATTTGCACCCCTGTACACAGAGAGAAGGTTAAACGTAAGGGTTAAAAAGAATTGTTGATTTGCGTAATGTTGATATTAGTACTCAAGGAAATGTTCTGGTGCTATAGGTACATTTTAACATGTAGTAAATCCATAAAATCTTCAATATTTTCTGTTGTAACTTTTATAACTGATAACTTCATTTGCACAAGTTTCTTAATTCCCTTAGTGCAAATGTAACAATCATTATTAGATATACAACAATTTCGCCGATAAAATAACACTCGAACATCTTAAATCAACTGTTTCACAAAACTCGCACTTCACAAATGATCTAAAAATTTATTTTCGCTACACAGTAAAAAATAATTCCCTAAAGTGAGTGGCAACAATTTGTGCCACACAGGTTTAGGCATTTGTCGATAAGCTTAAGGAAAGCTCCACCTTGAAAAACTAAGATTAGGTTTTTCTCCCTCAAATGTAGGGAATTTTGGTCCCCCCCCCCTAAAATTTAGGGAATTTTCATATTTTTTTTTTATGTTTTTCCTTACATTTTGCATGTTAGACATCTTTAGTCAAGGTATCCTATGGCATAGCCAAAGTCCTTGAAAAAGGACTTGGAAAAGGATATATTAAAAAAATGTCTTTTTCGTCCTCATTAAGGATACATTTAGATTACATTTTTGAATTCCGCGAATAAAACTAATACGAAAGTGTTATGTTGAAAATTCCAGTTTTTAACCCTTTATTATCGAGATATAATTCCTCAAATTGTAGATACTCTATGCACCGTACCAAAAGCTACCCATCATAAGCCACATGAAAAAAGGATATCTTCGGTTTGGTCATTTTCGTCTTTTATGAGGATGCATTTTAGCTACATTGAAGAATTTTCAATAGGTATACCACATTTTTGCTAATTTGTTTTGCAGTTATTCAATGTAGCCACCATGCATCCTCAGAAAGGACGAAAAGGACCAAACCGAAGGTATCCTTTTTTCGTGTGGCTTTTGTTTTTAAATGTTGACCATACCAAAAGATAGCCCGGCTTATGATGGGTAGCTTTTGGTACTTTTGGTACTAGCACTTCGATGATATCTGTGTGCATTTTCGAGAAAAATGGCAAAGGAACACGGTGCATAGAGTATCTACAATTTGAGGAATTACATATATCTCCATAATAAAGGGTTAAAAACTGGAATTTTCAATATAACACTTTCGTATTAGTTTTATTTGCGGAATTCAAAAATGTAATCTAAATGTATCCTTAATGAGGACGAAAAGGACATTTTTTTAATATATCCTTTTCCAAGTCATTTTTCAAGGACTGTGGCTATGCCACAGGATACATGCGTAACTTTTATTATGAGGACTTTTTCGATATCTCTGCACATTTTCGAGAAAAATGACCAGGGAATACGTTACGTGGGACACCCTGTATAAATAACATAACGGTAATATTTACACTTGAGGATGTTCGATTCATCTGGTACTTTATAGCTTTTTATATTGTTTTAATCTACTTCTCATATATTAAGTCAATACCGCCTAGTTATAAATTTTACTCAGTTTTCTATACGTAGCAGTTTTTCTTTATACCTTTTCTATATAATTTGAATGAGAACCTGGCTGAGTTCATAGAAATTATTAGAGAGCATTTTCCAAATTCTACAGAAACAGGGCATTTTATATACCGGCAATAGAATGAAGTTATTAAAGTTACTATTTGTTTGTATGAAATTCATACTCTGTTTATAATTAATATAATTTTTGTATAAATTCTATAAAAAAGTCGTATGCTGACAATTTGTATGTTTTTAACTTCTAACTTCTGTTCTTGATAACCCTAGCCGACCTCACTAAGTATGACAGTTCTGTAGTATACATAAGATCATGTTATCTAGAACCTAAATGGCCAATTTGAGTTTGAACTGGAGTAGGTGTCTACTTTCAGGATCTATACTTTTGTTGTAACTTTTCCAGTTTTAAACAGGCAATTTTTGTCATAATTTACTGCATGCATTGGTTATGGAAAGAAGTGTACGGAAAGTTCGTTATTGTAAAAAATTATTCCTGCTGTAGTATTTTATTTACAAAATAACTGGAATTTTCAAGTCAACTGCCCAATTAACAGTTGTTAATGAGAAGCTGTTAATTAGAAGTTGTCAAGTTGTGACTTCCAATTAAAGTTATACTGAGGTCGGGGGGATGGAAAAGTTACCATTGTTTTTCTGGCTTATTATTGTAGGGGCTGATACTGTAAATTCATAATGACGAATAGTGTTTGGCTTCAACACTTTCATTTTTGATCGGTGGCATTGATTTGGGGGCAATTGTTACAAGTTTCGTAGTATGTATTAGCCGCCTCGTGGATGTGGGTAGATGCTTATTTGTAATATGATCTCCCCCTCGTTTAATATCATGTTTATAATAATTCGATATTAGACTGAATATTCGAGTAAAGTTATGCGTGCTTCTATGCATTGCAATATTAAACTAATTGTTTTTTAATTTTTTCCTTTGAGATTATACCAGTAATATTAGATGTGTTCTTTCATATTCGATGGACATAATTAGTAGAAGAAGACCGCAACAAGAGAATAAGGTTGTTTTTTCTTTGGTAATATGTAATAAGTTGTTGTTGTTTATTTGTAAATGCATTTGTATCATCGTGAAAAGATTTTTTAAAAGTTTGATTAATGATGTCGGTTAAAAATTTTCAATACACGAAAAATACAAAAAATATTTCTCCTAAATGAATAGAGTCAATGTGATGCCATTATTTAATATAGGACCGTCTTAAGCGGGTGTAGGGGCACCATCAGGGAACGGAAATTCACCTCCTAAAATTGAAACAAGATAATTTTGTAGAGCTTCATATGACTCGGACTGCGATTTTTTTGTCATTTTGCTCAAAATTAAAATTCGCCTATCGAGGCTCAAATTCAGACAATGTAAGAAAATATTTTCTTGTTCTTTATCGTAGCGAAGTCGAATTTAAAACTTTTTTTTCACACACAGAGTGGGACTCAGATTTTTTGATTGGGACATTTCGCTTGAATATTCTTTTTCTTCATGAATCAAATCACTTATTACCTCTGATTGATCTGATACTGAAATATAAATATATCGGTGATTGTCAGCGAATAAAATCTGAGTCCACGTCTGTGTGTGAAGAAAAGTTTATTTTCTACTTTTTCATGCGGCTTGGCCTCAGTTTTGTTTGAAAACTCGTTTTTTACTTATTTTATTTTCTGCCTTTTTCACGTTAACTAAATTGTTATTACGTGCTGCATGGAGATATTTTAAAACAATTTTTAAGTCGTGTTTGGTGCCGATCTGAAAACAAAAATTTTTCGAGTATCAAATCGTTGAAGTACTGCAACGATTTTCTGAAAAATTCAAATTATGTTTTAAACAGAGCTTTTTGGCTGTATTCCAACTTGATCCCATATATCATGAATTTTCCCGAGTTTCCATAGACTTTTCCTATTACTATGATTTTATTTTTTTAAAAATTTATATGAATTTCCTCGATTTTTCATGCAAGTTTTCATGATTGTTGAAGAGAAAGTATTCATGCCAGTAGGACGAAAAAAAATGATTCCGCATAGCTTATAAAACTTTTTTGTCGGAAATTTTTTTTGGAAAATTCGGGAAATTTTCGGACAATTTTTCAGAAAAATTGGAAAATTCTGCATTTTTCACGGAGTTTTCCACAAAAGCAACTTTAGCAACTCATTTCGCTCTATAACTTTGTCTTAGGTTGCAAAACGCTCAAACGCTTCCTTGGTCTGAAAAACTCCGGAAAAGCGTTTTACATGAATTTTCCTCGATTTTTTCTACAAATTTTCACCATTGTCGGAGAGAAATTAATGATCCCAATTGATAGGGAACTTGATGCTGCATAATTTAGAAAACTTTTTTACCGGAAAAGTCGGAAAATTCCGGAATTTTTTTTCGGAATAATCGGAAAACTGCATTTTTCCTGAAACGGATTTATCACTATTCAAATTTGTACCAAATTTTCAAATGATTTTTCCCGATTTTCGGGTTTTTCCATTGAAATTTCTGGTTCAAATTTTGATAGATTCAATTGTCACGCGACATGAACCTGTGTGCCAAATTTTGAGCTCGCTGTGATGACGAAAAGTGGGTCTACAAGAGTGTCGAAAATAGTAAAAAAAGAAATATCTAAATAAATAGACAGACAAATTCTTGTACGAGTTAAAGGGAATGGCCTCAATAAAAGTTGCATACTGATATTTTTAGCGATTAAAAGTAATGTTTTCAGAACTCCAAGAAAAGAAAAATAGCCCTCTCTGGTGGTCAATTCCAACAACATCAAAGAAGAGAAAAACACATTCGGACAGAAAAATTGGCAATAGATCAATGATGCAATTTTTCGTCGACTTAAACTTTTCGTTCAAGAAAAACACCAAAAAGTATTTGTATACTATTAGCAGTGTGACGAAGCTTTGGTGGATACTAACTCGAACTAACTTCTTTGAATAAAACATTCAAGGAATCAAAAACGTTTGACAACGTACGTTATTTGAATTTTTCTACTATTTTTCTACAATGTTTTAAAAAACTCATTTTCTCCAAAATATTTCGAATGAGCTTTATAGGAATATCTACTCTCAAATTATTTATTCTCTTCTAGGGTATACTAAGGTTATCATTCCATTTGTACTGCAGAGAAATAATGCTAGTAGAGCGAAATGGGTCACCCACGCATAATGTTATATTGATTTATGCATATCAGTCTGTCCGTTCTTACGATAACTCAAGAGCGCATTTACTTGTGTGCTGAGTGGTACAATCTAAAAAAAAAAATAGTAAATTTAAGTTCAAAAATAGGACCAATCGGGCAACTCCTTCCTAGGGGGGTTGCCATACAAAAATTGACCTTTTCACTATATAAATACTTGGGTACTACCTGAGAACGCGTCGACGTATCTGTAATTTTGTGCACAGCGTTTTCATAAAAATTTCAAAAATGAACTAAATCGGGCAACCCCTTCTTGGTGTTGCCATACCAAACATTTGATTTTCACTTTATTTCTAACATTATTGGTCTTTAAGACCAATTACCTACATCTTTTTCTCTTGTTCGAAATAAAAAATAATAAAAACTTACTTGAGATCGACAATGCATGTGTATGCATCAATAAAGTTTAAGCATCGTAATTACCTTTACTAAAATAAGTATATAAATCTATTATCTGATATTTTTTGGTTCATTTATATTCGAGAGTATTTATTATCAATCATATCAAAACAATCCAATCTTGAAGTAAGTGCATTTCGTATTTGAAGGTGTTTCATATTAAATTTTATATTTTATATTTTATTTAAATTAATTAGTGAGTAAACATTGCAATTATAATGCGTAGCTAGAAGATTTAAAAACGAGAAATGCTGAATATATATTTTTTTTAAAATAAAATCCAAATAAAATAGAAAATAGAATATGAAACACCTTCAAATACTAAACACACTTACTTCAAGGGGGTAACGAACAGTTTTTATGTTTATACCAAATTTGGTTACGTTAGGACGCAGATTCAAGGTTTTGACAGGTATTACTACAAGCCCATATTGTGTTTCCCAATTATTAAAGGTGACAATATACGTTTAGGTTCCGTTGGCCAATTTTTTTTTCCTGAAACAATAAGACCTACTAGATGAAGTTAGACACAAGATCAGAGGTCAAGAGCATGACCGGTCTTAACACCGTAAGTTGCTGAAGATGGCTCCGGTTTTGCCGCCGAATAAAAAAAAACCCATTGTGTAATTACATGAAGAGACCTCCAATCCAATCCGTATTATGCGCAAAGCTCTTACGACAATGCAGTTAATCGTAGTGAAATTTTTGTGCGCATATCGCATCATTTTAAGCACTTTTCATCCATTATACAAATTTAAAAATGGATTGAACAATCACTACAGATCTCCCTTCAGTAACAAATGTAGATATATCCGGGTAATCTCATTTTCTTGCGAGAAATTTTTTTCTTAGCTTCTTGTTACTACAATATTGTTATTCGTAGGTCAGGGTCAGAGAGAAGCCGAACCGATTCACCCATACGCGAGAGCCATAGAGGTCAGTCTAGCTGCAGTCTTAGCGTAAACGTACGTACCAATTATGCTATTATGTCGGTCGAGATGGTAATTTTGAGTCGGAAAACTGGATCCGGATACACATATTGGTCGATAATCATTTGGCCAGTCCGTAGACACACACACACATACACTAAATCAATAAGTACAGTAAGATTTTTAATCAGAGTCAAATTAAGCAAATAATAATTCTACTGAAATGTGTGAGAGTAGATAAATAGGTTTTCTCTTTCTGGTAATGCTATTTAACTACGATTTAAGGGTTCAAAATCAAATGTTTGCACCGAGCTCATACGAAGACTTCTTCTATTAATCTTTACCCACCAAAAATTGTGGACTCTTAGTTTTGTGATTATAAAATCCTCATCCTTTCTAATAAGAATTATCACTAAATCCGAACAAGGTATAATTATGCTTTAAGCCATGTGTGTCTATGTGTGTTCTGCCGTAATGATATTCCCGGCGACTGTATGGCTGAAGTATAAATCAAAATATTAATGGAATTTTTGATGTCGGTTTGGAAACCTAGTATCCGTTCGGAATGAAGTTACCAAAATGCGGTACTTCAAAAGAAGATATTACTGCTTGAAATTTAATCCTAATACCCTAGACAAACTGTCTGTGCCCATAATGACTTAATTTGAAATTCAGTCATATCAAGGAAATGAAGAGGTGACAGATTATGGGTGAAAATTATTTCATTTGTAATGTCTTCAAAAATCATTGCAGAGTTCAATAATTTAATTAAATGCAATCAAGAAAATTTGCGGATATTTATGTAGATGCAAAGCAATTAGTAGAAGACAAATTTTGTTGTTGAAAAAGACCAAAAAGAGAAGAAAGACATTTCTTTGATGATCAGCTGATGGCTGTCACTGCTACCTTTATTTGAAAAGCTTTCCACTTTCCAATAAATTCAGGTTATTTTAATGACGGTAGGTGGCAATTTTACTGTAATTTCACTAAATGGAGTAAAATTTGATCCATTTGAAAGTGAAGCGAATGTTATAAATTGGTCCTTGATGGACTTCATTTGTTGACACACTGCACATTTGACTCCATTTAATTAAAAATGAAGTCATTATGGAAACAGTCTGTCTAGGGTTTAACTTATATACAAATCGATGGTGGAAAACCCTGTAAGATATTGATATATATGGTTCGGAAAATCATATGGTTGAGTTTGACCGTAACATGTACTTTACTTCAATCTAATCAGATTCCCAGATTTCAATTCATTCAGAGAAAGAATTCTAAATCTCGTGAACTCAGCTCTTCCTGAGAAGGCTTTAGCTTCGATTGTGTTGATGTGAGAAACGTGAATGAAGCTGTAATGTCAATTAACTCAAATGTTGCTGACATTTCTTAAAATTATCTTAACAGTATTGCTTCTCCTATTATGTACTCATATAATTTGCACGTGCTTATTGCTATATTCCTATCCTATCTTATGGAAGAGAGTGAAAGTTATCCTGATACCCAAGTGTAAGACCCCAAAATAATTCAGCGATTTCCGGCCAATAAGCCTCTTCTTCTTTCTGGCGAAGACTTTTGAAAAACTTGTTTGTACCCGAGCATCTAACTATCTTCATACAACCTCGCTAATGACAGTATGACAATCTTGTTTCCGAAAGGGTCACAGTTGTGAGACTACTCTAGTTATGGTTAGATCAGATATTCGTACATCATGGCATTAAATAATATGTACTTGTCTTATTAGATTTCTCTAAAGCATTCGCTCTAGTTGACTTATCACTTTCTTAACTAAATTGTTAAATTGATTGTGCAATTAGATTTTTATTAAATTACCTCTATGGTAGAGGTTGCAATATGTTCAACTGGGAACAAGTATCTCTAATCAACTCTGAACCGAGCAAAACAAAGTTAAAATGTTTGCAAATCGAGGAGAAGTCTTCTCACAAACGATAATGCAATTATTTCAAACAAAGATTCCATGCTAAATACCGAACCACTAATTATGATGTATAATAGATAAAAAATTTTCTAGAATTTGCAAGGTTTAATAAAGAAGAGGAAGCAAGAACCTTATAGAGACGAAGCCTGTATATATATACACAAATGTACATATAAGAGCTGTCGGCACTTTCACCCTTTAAATTAACCCTTTTACTATAATTTTTTTTAGTACGTAAAAATGCTTAGGGGCTTCCTTTGAGTAAAATTCAATTAAAAATTTATTTTTATATTCACTCACCTGGTATAGGTATTAAGTGTCCCTTGTACAGACATCGGTAGACAACGGTGGTAAAAAACATTAAAATTTGTAAGATTTTGCTTTTAAAGGTGTGTCCGGGTAGGGAAAAAATTAAAACAGGGCTTCACTATTTCAACAGTAGGTACAAGAGGCCAACAATTTTCCTCCTGACGGAACTGAGAAAAAAAGTTTAGTTGTAGTTCAGTTTTTATCCTGGCAGTAGCTAACATCAATTTATTGTTAACAGTACTGACGTACGACGACGTGCCAAAAGTTTAATGAAAAAATCTTAAAAATTCGAAAATGAAAAGAAAATTTAAAACAAGTTTTTGTTTTATTTTGAATTTGTTTTAAATAAATGGTAATTAAATAGTGTAGTGGTTACTAAATAGTGTGTATATTTCCATAAAAAATATAACATAACACAAAAATTATGACAAGCCTATAAAGCACCTATGTACATATGCTCTTGAAGCCACGAGAATGCCAAATTTGCCATATATAATGATATTTTGGCAACCCTCACAAATTACGCGCCCTGTGTCAGTTTTATAAGTTGTGGGACATTTCTGGAGTATATTTAACTCATAGCGTCATAGCTCTCCTGCCACCGCATCCGCAACGGTCAACAGAGTACATGAATTTCTCCGAAGCTTGATTATGTCATGCATAGAAAACTGAAATTGCCTTTAATGATTGTATTAGTTTCGTTTATGGTCTTACGACATTATGGCCATGTTTCAATCTACAGGTGGTTGCTCCCTTTAGATATTTACCGTACCATTATGCTCCTAATACTGATATATATATACTTCGTACTACATATATAACAAACAGCCTTCACATTTATATGAGCATTTACAATTTCTTCAATCACCTCAACAGCATTCATTCTTTGCATGTCCTATTCGTCCTTTCAGTTTACAGAGAATAATCTCGAATAAAATTTTTGTCGTAAAAATCTCCGTAAATATTTTAATGTTGGTGTCCCATCGTTACGCGGAGGAGCATTACGAATTCCATTTTTTTTTCTCCTATCCTCTAAAATTTCTTTTGATAGGTTGGTTATTGTATGCCTTTCTGACAGCAAGTAGTTAAGCAGTTTATACTTAAGTAATTTATATTTTAATTATTTATTATTTTCGTCCTTTTATTAATTTAGTTTTATTTCTTTATATATATATGTATAATTTTCACGTGGATCTACATCTTACTTATAATAAATAAATAAATAAATGAATTGAATTGAATTGAATATTGTAATTGACACTTAATTAATGCTTTCGCAGATATACATATATGTACACATATGTACGTATATACATATATTCTAGGTACCTAAAATACTTCTTCATGGTCAGGAGGGATGAATTTGCATGCATCTTCATATAACACTGATTAGTCTGTTATATACGTAATTATGTACTATATTTGGAGCCTGCGCCCCAAACAAAACTATGCATAACTTTGTGCAACACGTGAAGCACGTAAACACGTATCAAAAGCTTTATTTCTTTTTGCTTTTGTTTTTTTTTTTGCTCATCGTGCTTTCCTGTCCATCCTTATATTGGTTTTTATCATGTTTAGTTTGATTGTTGAAAGAATCTTTGCCTTTTACCTAAATACTAATTGCAATGCATCTTGTGAAGGCTATTGAGAAAAAATATTAAGATTATTACTGAAATCATTGTTGAGTATAGCTCTGATTTGTTTGTGATACATTTATCAACGCATCACCGTGTATAAGCTCTTCCTGATGCTCCTCCTGAGTGGTAGTCACTCTATTCATCATGTTCCATAATTCTGATAGTCTAGTCAGTCGCTGTTGAAATCGGAATGGAATCATATGAGATATATATTTCAAACCGGGCTAAATTATTAGAACACTTGTTGGGTTCGCTTCGATTGGATTGGATCGTCTGCTGTTGTCCTCTCGAATTATACAGTTATTGCAATAGATCCATGTAAAACTGTAATCTAAAATCGTGTGAACTCTAAAGTTTTTTTTATATTGTATTCTACAAGAAAGTGTCGTCAGTTTAGATCAAAAGTGATTCATAGCAGTAGTGAATGTAAGTAAGAAAGTAAGTGAGATTTTTTTTTTTACACCGTTTTCGTTAAGCTAATTTGATCTATAATTTTGGTTTCTTCTTAAGAAATCACAGCGTATATTAAGTTTGTGCCTGCCTTATAAATTCGAGCTAAATTTTCGGAGGATTATCAATTTGATAACCAAAAGTTTAATTCCTACGTGCATTGAAATTTAAAAATTCTTTTACACAAATTTTATAAAAATCGTAAAGAGAATTTCGAAAATTCGAAACTTGGGCAACGGTTTCTTCTTAAGTTTCCTATAAAAAAAAACAATAATTTTCAACATAATTTTTGTAAGTCACATGAATTTCGAAAATGAAAAAAAAATAAACGGGGCAACTATATTCATTTTTATATAGGTGTATATTGCACGTAAATTGTGAAATCGATTTAAAATGCATCGACTTAAGTTAAGGGCACATCGAATTTCGGATTCCGAAAATGCAAACCGAAAAATTGAGATAAGTTATTATAGAATCAATTGCATTCCAAATATAATGTATGTACTAAGGATCATACATAAGTCAGCATAACTTTTTCAAAAGTTATAAGTTAAAATATTAAATATTACACGAAAAGCTTCAATTACTTAACTAAAAAATAGTTTTTTTTTTATAAAAACCTCAGCCTTTTCTAATTATTCGAAATTTGTGAAAAAAAAAAAACAATAATAATAAAAATGATAATTGTGAGTGTTCTATATTACATACCTACTTGATATCCTTGTAAAAGGAGAATTTTTTTTTCATTTTCATATTTTTGAATGGATACCATGTTTCGAAGTGGTAGAACGAACTACAGATTACTTTTTTCCTCCCTAAATCCTAAATGAAATTTATTCAGAAATGCGTATAGTGAAAGCTATTGAAAAAATCTCACAAATATCACTAAAATCATTGTTGAGCATAGCTCTGATTTGTAAGTGATTTATTTATCATTTCATCATCGTGTGAGCTCTTCCTAAGGACTTATTCAGCTCCATAACTTTGGTCAGCCATTCCACACGAACCCGACCATTTTCGATTTAGATGAAAACTTAATAGTTTGTATGGAATACGAAAACATCTCACCAGTATTTTTTGTTTTCTTCTGCTCCCTCCGTCTCTTACTCTCACCGATGGAGAAATTTCGGGATTTTACGATGAAATGCAATTTTCAAAAAGTCGTATCTCGAGAACGTAGCAACCGATTTTCGGATTCAATTGCTAAATATGGCAACACCAAACGATTTTTTTTTTTTATTATAATAGAATTTTTTATTGCGGGTTGGGGCGTGGTAGGGGAAACAAAAAAATAAGGGTGAGCTATTTTTGTATTTCATACAAACTGTTAAAGTTGCATCCAAATCGTCGATGGTCGGATTTCCAAGGTGGTCGGTTTAGTGTGGGGAATGGCTGTGGTAGTCTAGTTAACCGGTGTAGAAATCGATCTGGATATACATAAGCTCAAACCGAACTGAATTATTAAAACACTTCTTGGTTCGCTCTGATTAGATTGGATCGTCTGCTGTTGTACTTTCGAATTACAGTTATTGGAATAGATCCTGTGAGCTCGAATTCGAGTTAACTCCTAAAGTTTTTCTATTGTTTTCGACAAGAAAGTGTCAGTTTAGATCAAAAGTGATTCATAATAGTGAATGTAACTTACCGTTTTTTTTTTTGTTTTTACTGTTAAACTAATTTGATCTGTAATTTGACAAAATGACAGCATATTTTCTCTGTTCGTCGAGTTTAGTAGATTTACCGAGGTATGTTTAATAACAACTTTACGCCCTTAGTTCAAAGAAATTAAAAAAAAAAATCGGGCTAAATCTTCGAAGGATTACATCAATACCAAAATTTGAACTTTCCTCGTAAATTAATAAATCGATTGGGAATATTGGAGATTCGGGCAACATCTTCGTTATACGAAAATGATAATTTTTCACATAATTTTTGTAAGTCGCCTGCGAATTTCTTCACAGACATATTTTTCTATAAAAACTCCGTCGACTAAATTTCGAAAATGAAAAAAATCGGGCAACTATTCAAATTATATAATGCACGTAAATTTGGAAATCGGTTTCGAATTCATTGATTTTAGTCTTGGGACACATCGAATTTCGGATCCGAAAAACGCAAACCAAAAAATTGAGATAATTTATTTTTTAATCAGTTGCATTAAAATACGAAAAACATAGAAATAGGGCGTTAGAATAAGTTTTTCAAAAGTAAATAAGTGAAAATATTACACGAAAAATTATAAAAACTATACAATTTTCTAAAAGCATTTTGGAATTATACGTTAAACAGAACTACATGAATTCCTTTTTTATGAAAATGTTATTTCCAATACAAAAACACAATTTTTGTCGTCTTTCAATGCTGCGATAAGTGCCTACATTTTGCATGGAATCCTCCACATTTGCGGCCATATTATCCTTTAAAAGACCTATCACTGCTGGGAATTTTGAAAAATTGCACTTTCATAGTTTCTTCATGTTTCGAAGTGGTAAAATTTGCTGGACGGAAAATATTAAAGTGACATGAATTAAAAATGGGTTTTTTTGTTGTTTTTATTAACTTAGACTTAGACAAAAGTTGTACCTAATTTATTTTAGCTTATGTGACGTTTTCTGGTGTTTTAAGGAGATATAGATCTCGTCATTATGAATCATTTGATGTATCTACGTACAGAGTGGTGGAAGTCTGGAATCTGTATCAGCCATATCGTGGTTGTCATGTCACCTCACTTCAAGTGAAACGACTATATAAAATTCATAGGAACGAAAGGAAACAAAGAAGAAGGGACAGATTTTACCTGAAGAAATTAGGTGAGAATTATCGTCAAGCCTCGTTTCCAGTTATACAAATTGTGCCAACTTGTTCGGTAACACACTGTGTACTTGTTGGGAGCCGACATGTTAGCTCAAACTTACAAGTGTTTCCATTTAAATAAATTCTCGCGAACTTGTTGGCTTAACTTCTTACATTCTACTCCATTGCCTTCCACTAGTTTAGCCAACACAACTAATGAGCGTTTCCACTTAAATGAACGAATCCACCCAATAAATTCTGCGAGTTTTTACAGCCGGCATGGAACAAGTTGCCAACATGTGTCTGAATTTTCATATAGCGTTTCCACTTAGACAGAATGTTGCCAACTTTTTTCAAAACTTGTCGGGTAAGAAAATTTGTATAAGTGGAAACGAGGCTTCAGGAAACTGCAAGTGACAAAAGTCGAGAGCTCACCGCACATTTCTCTCTGTTTTTGCTGCTGCGGTTGTCGATTTCTATTTCGTTTGTTAGGTGTTCCTATGAATGTTACACAGTCATGTCACTTGAAGTGAGTTGACAACCATAATAAGGGTGATAAACTTTTTTATTTTTTTTATTTTTGGCGATTTTCTCTAATGATAAAACAAGTTTTTATTATATATTTTATTTTATATTGAAGTTTATAAATTTACATAAATATATTGCATATAATGTTCTTAAAATTATATCTCCTATCTGAAAGAAAGATGCATAAATATTTTTAAAGTTTATTAGCGTTTAGCTAACGACCCGTAACGACCCGTTTCACATATTTCTTATACTCTATAACGAGCGCATGCAAAAGTTTGTACCACAACATAATGTACAACAATTTAATTACCTTATCATCATGAAAGTTTTCTACTTTGGACACTTTCGCTTGATTTAGTCGATTATACTCAGTTTTAGTTAAAGTTTATTTTTATTTTTTGCTACTTTTATGTAAAAATAAATGTATGTTGAATTCTAAAAAGAAACGCTGAACTTGATTATGAAAAACGAGTTTTTCATTCAAAATCACATTAATAAAAATAAATAAATAAAAAAACACCCTCTATAGTACCTATATATTTTAAATATTGCTTACTTTTCTATAAGAGGTAAGTTTATCTTAGAGGATTGAATTGGCCAATTATGTTTCTTCGATCGTCAGGTTGTCTAATAACTAACTCTATGAAGACACTGGAGTCCATTCCTCGGGGAACCCTTGCAATATCTGTCCTCTCGCCCGCTAAAAAACCAGCCCAAATAATAACGCTGCCACCACCAGGAACTCGTGCTATGCTGACTTCCTCTTGGAGTCTTTTATTGCTCCAATAATACTGGACCGTTTAGGTTGAACTGTTTTTTTTTCATCCCTAAAAAGGGGTCTACCGGACTCGTTACATCCGTGGATAAATTAAAGTTTAATAAATAAAATAAAATTAAGTTTAATCTAGCCGTGCCCATTTTATTGGAGGTCTCTTACCCCTTTTCTTGAAGATGAGATTTTTATTTTTCGACAAGATTTGTCGATCACGTCGTCTAATTACTCTGGACAATCTATAGTTTTACCAAAATTTCGCTAGAGAAGAGATCATCCCTGCTTGATTTGGTGAAAATCATATGTTTTTGCCTCGGAGATTTTTTGTTTTTATTATGGTCATATTTACCAACATTTATCCATAGGAATCTACTTATTTTATCGTTTGGGATCGTCCAGTTTTTCAAAAGTTTCCCTGCATCTCAAATAATTTTTAAGTGTTTTAGATTATGTTTCTCAAAATATTTTACTTAGCTTATCGATTTACAAGAAATCGAAAGTTGATGTGCCACTGTCTTCTACCGTTTTATTGCGGGGTTCTTCATAGATCAGTACTTGGCCCTCTTTTGTTCAGTATCTTTATTAATAACCTACCGGAGGTTATAAAGGATTCAAGAATTCATATATATGCTGACCATGTTCAGATTTCCTTAGACAGGCCGATTGGGCTAATATAAAAAAATAAATTCGTTTATGGAATAACTTACCAGCTAAAAAATACTCAAAACGCCTGCCATTTTACTATCTAGGCTTCTGCCCAGTGACCCAAGCTCCCTGAATGCTGATAACAATTTCGATGTTTGGTTCTCTCATTCTTTTATTGTTTCCTTAAAAACTTGACTAATTTTTATTATTATTATTTTTACCTTATTTTTAATTACTGTCTTTCTTTTCTTTGCATTTATTCTATTGTGTCTTTTATTTTTGAGGCCATTCCCTTTAACTCGTACACGAATTTGTCTGTCTATTTATTTATGTATTTCTTTTTTACTATTTTCGACACTCTCGTAGACCCACTTTTCGTCATCACAGCGATCTGAAATTTGGCACACAGGTTCATGTCGCGTGACAATTGAATCTATCAAAATTTGAACCGGAAATTTCCATGGAAAACCCGGAAAATCGGGAAAAATCATTTAAAAATTTGGTACAAATTTTATTAGCGATAAATCCGTTTCAAAAATGCAGAGTTTTCCGAAAAAAAATTCCGGAATTTTCCGACTTTTCCGGTAAAAAGTTTTCTAAATTATGCAGGATCAAGTTCCCTTCAACTGGCGTCATTACTTTCTCTCCGACAATGGTGAAAACTTGCAGAAAAACTTGAGGAATTCATGTAAAACGCTTTTCCGGAGTTTTTCAGACCAAGGAAGCGTTTGAGCGTTTTGCAATCTAAGACAAAGTTATAGAGCGAAATGAGTTGCATAAAGTTGCTTTTGTGGAAAACTCCGTGGAAAACCCGGAAAATCGGGAAAATCATCGGACAAATTTTCATCGATATGATTAGTGATAAATCTGTTTCAGAAAAACTGCAGAATTTTCCAATTTTTCTGGAAAATTTTCCGACAAAAAAGTTTTATAAGCTATGCGGAATCATTTTTTTTCCGTCCTACTGGCATGAATACTTTCTCTTCAACAATCATGAAAACTTGCATGAAAAATCGAGGAAAATTCATGTAAATTAAAAAAAAAAATCATAGTAATAGGAAAAGTCTGTGGAAAACATGGAAACTCGGGAAAATTCATGTTATATGGGATCAAGTTGGAATACAGCTAAAAAGCGCTGTTTAAAACATAATTTGAATTTTAGAAAACCGTTGCAGTACTTCAACGATTTGATACTCGAAAAATTTTTGTTTTCGGATCGGCACCAAACATGACTTAAAAATTGTTTTAAAATATCTCCATGCAGCACGTAATAACAATTTAGTTAACGTGAAAAAGGCAGAAAATAAAATAAGTAAAAAACGAGTTTTCAAACAAAACTGAGGCCAAGCCGCATGAAAAAGTAGAAAATAAACTTTTCTTCACACACAGAGGTGGACTCACATGAGGTTTTTAGCTAGGTAGGCTTTCTTAACTAGATGTAAAAAAAAAAAACAAAAAAATATTAGTCTAGTCTAGTCTTTCAGTTTGATTATAATGTTTTTATGTTTTAATGACTAAGAATAAGCAACAATTAAAAATAAAAGAATTTCCTAGCCTTAAACTTAATTAAATTTCATCGAAGGCAATTCTCGATTTACTTCGACGAAATCATCTCAGAAGATCTCTGGCAGAACTCTCGAAAGCTGTTCTTTTAAATTGAAGTCGTTTCTTTCAGGATTCCTCAAGATCCCCCTCCAGAGGTTTCAATTTAGACACAGGCTTCTAACCTGAAGCAGAAGAAAGGTGGCGCCTGTGTTAACACCGCTGACTTCCCTTGATCTATATCGGTGGGAGACCCGTCTGAGATCCTATACACCCGCACACAGGGTGGGATTATCACGCACTCAAGATTAGCCTAAGAAGTGACTTGCCCAATTAAGCAGGCTCCACTTCAATGTAAACTGGTACCGAGCTGAGCACATTATCTAACGCTTTCTGTGCACTGTTCGACATATAACAAGGACAACTGGACTGTCATTGGGATAGTCCCGTTTAACATATATATGCCGTCATTTCCCGTGTATTTTTCCAGCTTTTATTCCTTCCAGGGATACAGAGCCCTGTTCTTATTAAGACAAGTACTATAAGAGTATTTGTCTATCCATTACTCATCAGGTTCAGGACTCCCTTAAGAAGCCTCTCAAGTTGATCGTAAGAAGCCTCTCAAGTTGATCGTAAGAAGCCTCTCAAGTTGATCGTAAGAAGCCTCTCAAGTTGATCTTGAGAAGCCTCTCAAGTTGATCTAAAGAAGCCTCTCAAGTTGATCTTAAGAAGCCTCTCAAGTTGATTCAAGTTCAAGCATTGCTATAGGAACACAACAAGCCTTATACGGTCTTATCTTAAGACTGAACAACTACGCAAAACCTCATCATCTTGTGCCATTACGTCAGATCAACGGTTGACTCAACAACCTCCCAGATTGTTCATCCCGTTAAAATACGGCAACTGTAGAAGAATTTCTCGTTAAAAATTGGTGGCATACCAATAAATTCCACTAAAGTTCTCCATTAATTATAGCTTAACATTTAAGTTTTGGTGTTTCTTTCTTTGTTCTATTTTAAGTTAGTATTTTTTTATTTGTAAGTTTTTCTTTTTTTATATTGGTTTCAGTATTTTATTATTCCTTTATTAGTTAAACTTTTTAATTTATGTTTTTTGTTTTTGATTTTCATAGTTCTGTAGAATAATTGCAACCATTTTCCAAATAAAAATGTACTAAAAAAAAATTGTAATATCTTGTGTTCGTATTTGCAATAAAAAAATTCTAATTTCTATTTCAACTGAAATTTTCTCCACACTCATTTTATAAATAAAGCTACAATTTAAAAATATGCAAAATCGAAGGGGGGGTTTTTTTTTTACCTTTAAATTTCCTGTTCTTTCCGTTAATTTTGTTACTTGTTAATTTATTCGGTCTGGCTTGATAGACCGTTAATTAATATGATTTATAAATTTGTCGTCGAATATAGTCTGGAATACTTGGTAGGTAGTTCGGTTAATTAAAACATATATGAACATGTTTGTTAATAGAGTCGGAAATATTGCTCATAAGGGATCATTGCATTTCCATCAGGTGCAGTGAAATTTTAATTATTGTCATCTATGCATGCCCTTAGGTCATAATTTATATATTGCATTGCTTTACTAAAAACCATTCCATCAGATATTACATACCTTATATGCGTCAACATCAAATTTAATATCAGGAGGACATATGTATGTACATAGCCTGTAGCTGTGATTCCATGATAGAAGTTGCTGATACCAATTCATCTGTGGTTTATTTTTTATCTGATGTCATCCACGAAATGTGAAAGAGATATTTCACTTAATATTCATTTTCGATGTTATGGATTGTGAAAATACCGCGATTTGGATTCTCTTAACTGTATCTACTTTAATTATTGTGGATGTTGGCATTTGAAATATTTTATAGGTTATCTTTTTGTCTATGTATAATAAAACAACATTATTATTATTATATTAATTTCAAAACATAAACTTTACGACATTATCCGACGAATTGTGCAACAGTTGTGTAGAATTTTTCTTTTTTGGGGTAATAGATCAAGTGGCAGGGGGGGGGGGGAGATCCGACCTAAGCGTTGCGACCTAAGAGATATTATGTGCTATGCTCCTGCTATGTTAGGTCCTCGTTCGCCCTTTTTAGGGAGGTTATTACTTCATTAGGGTCGGTTGTCCGGACGACTGACGGGGCTACAAAACTCTTACTTCGACATTGGAGTTTTTGGCGTATAAGTCCTGTCCTATTATGCCAATGAATAGTTTGAACTGGCGCTTATCACAGTTGATAAGTTTTTTTGTATGGCTTTATATGGAAAGTTAATGAACTTCTTCGCGTGCCTTGGTCCAGGAAGGCTCTGCCATTGTAGCTGGAGGGCCTTTTCGATTTTGGACGTTATTTCTTCTGCTGAGTGCATTTGTAAGGCCACAGAAGGTTTTGGGTCAAATAAATGGAGACTTTGTTACTCATTTTCTAGTAAAGTAGTCAACAGTTTCATTACCTTTATAACCCTCTTGTCCTGGTATAAACCTAAGGGTTACGTTATTATGCTTTCATAGTAAATCGAGTACGTCCCTGCAGTCCCGAACCAGCTTAGAAGTGCAGGCACAGAAATTTAGTGCCTTTTTCGCGGCTTGGCTCTCAGAGTTTATATATATATATATATATATAAATATATATATACCTATGTATATGCATTATCTATGACGTGCATTTGTGTAACTCACATCTCGGCCTAGACTCTTACACACTCACCATACGAATATTCTTCCAGCTTTTGCGATCTTCTATTACAATTTCAATCCGGCGGCGCCCAAATCTTCTAGTTTTGGGCATTGTGTTTGTGCACTTAGCAGCTATTGAGTTATTTTTTTATTTTAGATGACCGACTAAGTTTCTGGTTTCTTTGAGCTACTTGCTCTGCTGGAAGATTTTATATATGTATGTATCTATGTACGTAATTTGCGCAGTCGATAGCCTATATCTACCACCTGAAAATTTTGTCCTTTTTTCTTGAATTTGGTAGAAATTTTCTTAAAAAAATGAGAACGACAAAAATTACAACTTTCAAATAAAACATTTACTAAGTTTGTCATTCCGTTTGTAACGCATTGAAATAATGCTGGTAGAGCAAAATTTATTTATTTATTTAGGTCTACAGATAAAAGCTCCTACAGACTAAGCATTAAAACTAACTTAACATTAAGTCAAAAGGATATAAATACTATAAAAAAAGAAATGTAAAGAATATCTAAAGACGTAATTATCTATAAATTTGCATTACAGTATTTCTGAAACTATTACGGTCATCAGTAAGATCTACGAAAGTATAAACAACGTTAAAATTTCGAGAGCAATGAGTGATGGGTTCATACTGACCGTAACAAGTTCTATGAGACGGAATATATAATGAATTTCTAGATCGAATAGAAAAGCTAGGCACATAAATTTTGGATAAGACAATCAATTCGGGTGAGCAAATCTTGTAGCAGAAAACATCTCTGACAAACATACTGAAAGCCTTTCTACGAGACTCTAAAGTTTGGAGCCCAAGTAACTGGCACCTGGCCTCGTATGAGGGAAGACCCACTTCCCAGTTAAGCCCGGACAAAGCATAGCGAGTAAGTGATCTTTATATAGATTCAATGCGTTTAATATGTAAAGCAGTATAAGGGCACCAAGCAACAGAGGAATACTCCAATATGGAGCGAACTAGTGAAACATATAAAGCCTTTAAAGTGTAAGGGTCTTGAAAAATAGTGCAGTTACGCTTAATGAAACCGAGCATTTTAAATAGGTGACATAGTCAATATGCAAAGAGCAGTTCAACTTGTTATCAAAAATGATACCAAGATCTTTAATCTCAGTAGGTCTGTCTACAGTAATGTCTTTGATCACGTAATCAAACAAAATAGGATTAATGCAACGATAAAAGCTGAAGCTCTTACACTTGCTAGGATTGAACTCCAAACTATTTAACGAGCACCAAACTAGAAGTTTATCTAGGTCATTTTAAAGATGTAGACAATCTGCTAGATCTCTAATTGGCAAGAAAATTTTTAGGTCATCAGCGTACAAAAGACAATTAGCGAAAGAGAATGGTTTAACCACATCATTAATATAAATAATAAACAACGGGGGGTCAAGATGACTGCCTTGAGTCACCCCTGATTTAATTATAAATTTACGAGATTTAACAAAATCAATTTTTACACACTGCGAGCGATTATTTAAGTACGAATTAATCCACTTAAGAAAGGAGGAGTGAAACCCGAGGGCATGCAGTTTCCTTACAAGCAGATCAATATTTACCCGGTCAAAAGCCTTAACAAAGTCAGTATAGTCAGCAAATAAGTCGCAGCTTTCTTGTAAATTGTTTGGAATGGAAAATTGGAATTAAAAGTTATTTTGATTTTTGCATGTCGGTTTGTCGGTCAGTCTGTGTATTTAGACAGCTGAAATTTTGCACAGGAGCTTTAAAAAAAAGTATAATTAAGTTTGAAAATGGGACAAATCGGGTAACTCGTTTGTAGGGTTGCCATATAAAAATTTCATTTTCACTACATATTTGAACAGTGCCTGAAAACGCGTCAACGTAGAGCGTTGAAATTTTGTACATAGTGTTTTCATAAAAATAGTAAATATAGTTTCAAAAATGGACTAAATCGGGCAACCTCTTCTCTGTGTTGGTTGGCCATATAAAAATTTAGGATATTTTCGTTTTAATATAATGAAAATTTCTTCAGAATATGAAATCCTATAAAATTGGTTATTATAATCAGTTTTGCTCTTCGACGAACCGTTCTAGAGCAAAATAAAAAAATTAAAACTTGCGCAGATGGGTGATCATACAAATTACAAACGAGCATTCATCTAGAGCAGGGCTTCTTAAACTTTTTTCATTCACAACCCCATTTATGATTGTGATTTTTTTCGTAACCAAAAAAAATAAATAAATATATAAATACAATAGTTTGTGATGATTTATTGATTAGGTAACAATATATATACACTACTGATAAAATTTTCTTGATATTTGAAAAAGGTTTGTTAATAGCTTTGAAAGATATTCAGAATATAAATGAATACATATGTATTTCAACTAAAATCTGGTTTCAAGAACACAACAATTTTCAACAACTGGCCTGCTCAAAGTCTGGATTTGTGTTCTATCGAAAATATCTGGTACCACATCAATAGGAAAACTCACAAAACTCATGTTCGCAATATTCACAAACTTTGAACAGCTGTTGAAAAGGTTTGGAACAAAAGTAGAAAATCTAATATCGTGTATTCCAAGAAGACTGGAGGACATAATAAAAAATAAAGGTGTAAATATAAAAACTAAGATAATGTATGTATGTTCTTGTTTTAATTCAAAGTTTTACGTGACCCCGGTGTCTTTATATTAAAACTTCGTGCCATTTTTTACCATAATCAAAAGATTTTTGAAATATTTTCCTCTGCTCACTTTTTTTTTTATCAGTAGTGTACATATGAAAAACTATAGTTTCAGAATTTGTTTAAAAACATACAAAAATATAAAATTATATTTATTAAACCCCCCAAGATTTCGCTAAGCGACCCCTTTTGGAGTCGCGACCCACAGTTTAAGAAGTCCTGATCTAGAGGGTATCATAAGAATTGGTCTTAAGCCAATTTTAGCTTTTTTACTTGTTTTTTTATAAACTCACTGCCTTTTTTTTATATATATTATTATCAATACTTTGCTGTTCCACTTTTATTTTTAAGAACTTCCTCTATACTTCGTATCATACTGTCAATATACGCTTTAATGCAGGATCTTATATCTGGATTACTTTGCCAGACATTTTTAATATTTTCAATGAATGATGGCTTGTTATGGTTTTGCAAACCTTTAACCTTGGGTTGGTCCTGTCTCATGGTCGCTTCTGTAGAGTGGTCCTGGGCCCTGCCCTCTTATCGAAACCCATACAATTACAGGTAATAAATTCTTGTCGTTATTAATAAGCATAGCGTCTCTATACCGCTCATCTCGTCTCCGCCGAATGAACAAAGACGTTTCCGGCAGCAGCGCTTTAATGACACACTCATCAGAGAAATGAACCTGTAAAAATTACAAAGAAAAATTAATCATCACGTTTGCTTCTTTATTTGGGGTAGTGAATTTGTTTTTGTGATTTACCTTCTGCTAATCAGCAAGGGTGAAACATTGATGCTGTCTTACCCAAATAAGTCCAGCTCTTGGCATCCTTCTTGTTAAAAGGTGGTTTTTTAGCTGGTCGCCTGCTACAGGGCAGGTTTTCAACTAAAAGTTTGCGTTGAATGGTCCTCTCAAATATATCATAAAAGTACCACTCTTCCTTAAAGTGTTTCGTTTTGCTCTTTTTGCAATAAAAGGATTTTATTCTATTAGTGAAACAATTGTTTTGTCCGACCGTGGATTTGTTTTGCGAATGCCTTTGCGATTTTCCTTTTTGTTAAGTAAAGCGTCCACGTTTTTCTTCAGAGCCTTGGAGAGTTTCAGTACTGTGGGGTGGCTTACCCCTTCTAATCTTACGAACTCCCTCGCTGAATGCATTCCGCTTCGCAGTTTACTAACAATACTTTCTTTCTGTGTCCTAGACAAATTTGATTTTGAACCCATTTCTAAAAATATCATAAAAGTAAGGAAATTATGAATAACCAAACCGATTTCTGAGTTTCCCAGACAGGCAGATAGTAATTATATAAATAATATATAATATGAATATAATAAATAATAATAATAATAAAAAAACTATTGAAGAAATAAATATGCCAGACCATTTGAGAACTGTGGAAGGAGAAATGTTTTTGTTGTGTGATAAAACTTTTCTAAATGAATCAATTTTAATTGTTGTGTGTGCAACAATTACAGATATTTTTTTTTCTTTCAATTTCAATTTTATTTATAATTATACTGTGCAATTAGGACGAAGTACCTTTAGTTTGCACAATCCAACGATATCAAATAAACTTATAACAATATATAAAGTGTATAGAATGCAACCAAGTAAAGAACTAATGAAGTAAAAAACTTGATAATGTACTTAAGGTACACTAATATTATGTACAACACAAATTAACTAAAGAAAACCAAAGAAAAGGCTACGTAAGAGAGTAAAGTATAGTAAAATGCTGAAACAATTAAATTGCGGGATTGAGGAAACCGATAACTGCCCGCTTGAAACGACCGAGCGATGTGATACTTTTTATATGATTAGGTAGAGAATTCCAAGCTTGAGCTCCGTGAACTAGCAGTGACGTTTTTCTTTGGGAGATAATATGAAATGGTATATTGAGGTTATTGGTACGAGTTGATGAACTAAATTCTAGTGTCAGATAGAGGTACTCAGGAACTTTATAATGAATGATTTTGAACATAAAGATAAGTGTTCTAAGCTTATAATAGATAAAAAGAGCGCACCCAACTAAGCAACTCAAGTAGGGGGAGACATGATCGTATTTACGCAACGAATAGACGAAACGTACGCATGAATTAAATGCCACATTGAGTTTGCGCTTGGAGTGTGAGTTAGCTTGGCAATATACATATAATATCGGAAAAAAAGAATAAAGGTAAGTCAAGTGTTTTGACGAGCCGCAGTCGAGTTTCAAGTGGAACAAGCTTAGCTGATAACCATAATCTGCGCAGAACACCATATATCCTATCCACAACATTACTAATATGATCATCCCAGGTAAGTGTTTTATTAAAAGTCAGACCTAAGTTCCTAACTTTGCTACAGTAAGGTATCACTGCTAAATCAAGAAGCATCTGAGGAAAATAGGACGTATTAAGTTCATGCCTGTATATTATAATACAGTTTGACTTCCGGGGGTTTAAGAGAATCAAATTACTTACTGCCCAATCACTGATATTGCAGAGGTCTTCGTAAATTTTGCTTGCAGCATCTTCAATTAAACCAATGGGAGATCCTAGATATACCTGGACGTCATCGGCATAGAGGTGGACCTGAGAGTGAGTTACTACAGAGGGCAGATCGTTTATGAAGCAACTGAAAAGAAGTGGGCCTAGGACAGAACCCTGAGGAACTCCTGATAATATCAAGTGAGAGTCCGAGAATGTATCATTTACAAACACTCTTTCCGTTCGTTCGTATAGATAACTATAAATGAGTTTAGCCGCAGAGCGAGAAAAATCAAACCTACGAATCAGTTTCCTTATTAATATGCCAAAGTCAACTGAGTCGAAGGCCTTTGAGAAGTCAAGCAAAGTAAGAAAATCACTAAGATCGTCGAAAATTTTAACCAGAGCTGTGGTGCAGCTATGTCCTGTCCTGAACCCAGATTGAAATGTGGAAAGCAGGTTTTTGGAAGTGAGATAATCATTAATTTGCGAACACATTATGCGTTCCAGACTTTTCGATAATGGAGTGAGTATATGAATTCCTCTGTAGTCATTAACCGAGGAAGGTCGGGAAGTTTTAGGGATAGGAATAACCTTTACGATCTTCCAGCTCTTGGGAAACACAGACTGGTTTAGACACTTATTGTAAATGGCAGTAAGAGCCTTAATGACAAATAGCAATATGAGCTTGATAAACCTCAGCGTAATTTCATCCATACTGATAGCGTTGGACGAGATTGAAGACACTGCCAAAACTGCTTCATGATATGGCTTATAGATTGGATGATGGTACATTTCTAGTTGTACCTGAGACAAGTTACAACTAGATAAGAAAATGACTATAAACCCGGATCACTTTTTCAAAGCTCTTTAGCTTTTTATTCAACCAAAGAAAGTTATCATTGCGAAGAATTTATGTGGCATAATACAGCAAGAGAGAGAGAGAGAGAATGTGTAGAACTTTCTATTAGAGGCCCATTAGCTCGGTTTAGTTGGATCGCGTTTTTGTGAGGTTTTGCACATCTAGATGTAAGTTGTCTCAGGTTGTTCCAAGCATACATAATTCGACAGTTTTTGACAATACATAAATTAGTAAATGAGCAAGTCTTTTCTCTTATTTAATGTGTAATGAACAGGATGACCAAAGAATTCTATAATGCAGTTTTTATGAACTCTTGAAAATAACTAATAATATAAACCTTATGCCCTAGCCACACAGCACGATCTAATGAATCATTAGTACTAATTATTCATTAAAATGCTGTGTGTCACATATAGTATTCGTCATTATGGCTCGAAGATCAGATCATAATGAAGTACACTAATCAAGTGCTTCTTTCCTTCATTATAGCTATAATGAGGAAAATTGTGCTAGATTTGGCATATAATATAATCTGGAGCTCCGCTGTGCATCTGCGGATTTGAAAAATAAGAAGAAGAAATGCAAATCACAAATTATATTGTCAATATTCTTTTTAATATAATATAATGTTCTTCTCATTTGCAAATTGTTAAATTGAAAAATAAAATAAATAAAAACAAAGTTTAACGCGTTAATTCGATCCATATCGCTTCTTTAATGTCATAAGTTTGTCAAAATCAGTTTGACAGCAAGAAAGAAATGGCTGTGTGTCTGCAGTTTATAATTAATCATTATAGACTAATGAGTCGTTAGTTATTTCTTTTAGTGCATAATCCCTGCTGTTTTAATAATCAGTAATTTCAAAAAAGATTTTATAATAGTAAAGCCTCGTTGGAACATTCTGTATAATCGGAAACGCTATATCAAAATTCAGACGCATGTTGGCAACTTGTTCGATGTTGGCTGTAAATATCCGCAGAATTTATTTGATAGATTTTTTCAATTAAACTGGAAACGCTACATTTGTTGTGTTGGCTAAACTTCTTTTCAGTAAGTTGAAGATAATGGAGTGGACAAAGGTTGCTACAATAAAATTAATTAAGGAATATGAAAAATATTCAGTCTTGCAGGATGTTAAGAGTTAGTGAACATAAAAACACAAACAATCGAATTGACGGGTTAAAGGAAATTGTTTCAGAATTGAATTCAAATTTAATTTGCGTTGGAAAAAAATTATTTCTTTGCGTTCTCAATATTTCCGGGAATTAGCAAAAAGAAAGAAGAGCAAATGTAGTGCGAATGCAGCAGATAATATTTACAAACTTTGTTGGTATGGATCTTAGCCTTTAAGGTTTCTTTTTCCTTGTGTGGAGCGCGTGGAGTAAGCGCAATAAGTGTGGTCAGTAAATACAAGCATCCGCAATTTTTTGGACAATTCAATTACCAAAACAATACATAGCATCTATAAGCCTCCATTGCAATTATGACGTTAGATTTTTAAGATATTATTTACGTTGCCATGGAATTCTTTCAAATATTTTTAGAAAAAAATATTTAAATAAGCATTTGATTACACGTGCATTGCTTCCGTGCCGGCAGAATAGTGTTATTGATGATATGTTTTTAATAGTCCCTTTAATAATTAATTAAGTTGTTAGGGAGTGTCAAGTTCAGATATGTATCTATTTCCTTTTGCTATTTTTTTTCGAAAATGATTTCTTAATTCAACACTGGATGGAAACTCGTACACCTTTAGTTGTATTCCGGGTCAGATCCGACTTTAATTTTTAAATATTTGTGATCAGTATTTATTGTTTCTTAAGAATGCATTTCCTTTTTTGTCCCTTTTACCCTTTTTTTATACAGGGTGTCCCAGAAATCAACGTCAAGCCGAAATAGGGCAATAGACCAAATCATAACAGTTACCAGAAAAATATAAAAAAAGCTAAGTCATGTATTTTTCAAATTATAGACATATCTTTTGTTTTCGAGAAAATGTACACCCTGTAATGGTTTTTTAGCTCCTGTTGCTACAAATTTTTACTTTTTTTCAATTTTATTTTTCTTATGTAATCCCGAATAGTGCTTATGTAACCTGTTGCTTTAAATTCTAAGCCAACTGATCCAGGTTGGAAGGAAATGTCACATTTTGCCGAACCAAGAATAGAAAATTAATATTTCACCCAACTTTAACTGACTGTAATGAAAAAAAAAATGTACTACGCCAGTTTGGAAAGTAACTTTAAAAGTTGACGCGTTTAATAAGGATTCTAAAATGGTATAACACTTGCTACATTATTTCTTAGATTACGGAAAAAAAAAATTTTTTTCTTCAAGAAAACCAATTTCGAAAAATTTCTTTTCACCTACTAAAAATGATTCTAGTGTACCCAAAGCTTGCCGTAAGACCGTAACTTTAAGATTCTAGTTGGAGTGTGTAAGTAAGACAGATAGTGACGCTTTCAAGTTAGAGATCCTAACTTTTTGTTGAATTTAGGACAAATTTTCCTTAAGTGTATAATTAAACACCAAATATTTGGATGCTAAAATTTATTATTTACAAAATATGTTCAAACTGCCTTCCTTCAGCTGCAATACAAGTTCGACATCTTCTTAAGAAGGATCGGGTTATCAGACGAGCAAATCTTCCATTGTTGACAAATTCAACTGCTTCCGTAATTCTGGAGCTTATGTTTTTATAAAATTCGGTGAACTATACTTTTAGGCACTCCTGTGCTTTCCTGGATTGCACGTACCGAAGTACTTGGGTCTACGTCCTCTTAAGGCAAGGAACTCTTCCTTCACCATCTACTTGGTTTGGAAGTCGGCCCTCTGTGGAGAGTAGACGATGCACATTTGTAAAAACTCAATGATTTGACGAGCTAGCGTCATTATCTTGCTCACTCACATTTCATGCAAGGACTCTCCGTCTCACTCAAACTAGGATCTTAAAGTTACGGTCTTACGGCAAGCTTTGGGTACACTAGAATCATTTTTAGTAGGTGAAAAGAAATTTTTCGAAACTGGGTTTCTTGAAGAAAAATTTTTTTTTTTTTGTAATTTAAGAAATATTGTAGCAAGTCTTATACCATTTTAGAATCCTTATTAAACGCGACATCTTGTAATGTTACTTGCTAAAATAGTGTAGTACATTTTTTTTACAGTACAGTCGGTTAAAGTTGGGTAATGTAATTGGGCAAACATCTAAGTTTTTATTTGAAACTGAGGCAGTTATACTTTAACTTTTAACTGTAATTTACAGAAGGGTTATTCATGGTGACATCACAGAAAAAAAAACTGACGAAAAGTTAATATTTGCAGTCACAGGACTTGAAAGATCATAACAGGCTGTCAGTTTTTAAGATTTATTTTTGAATCCTTATTATTTGAAAAGTACAAGATTATTTTCCATATTTTTTTGATAACTGTTACGACTTGGTCTATTGCCCGATTCCAACTTGACGTTGATTTCTGGGACACCCTGTATAAGGTATTTTTCATTGATTATCCGTTTTGATCAAAACTGTACCAGGTCTGTGAAATAATTCCGGATATGCGCTATGTTGAGTGTTATTTTGTTGCCAAACTGTCCAAATATTTCACAGAAACTCAACATTTGTCAAATTTAATATCATGTCATAAAACTGTCTTCTTTTCATAATTTACTCGAAGATTTTATTATAATACGTTGTTAACGGCTTTATAGAAACCGCGTTAAAATCTAGTTAGAAAATGAGATAAATCGGGCAACTCCTTCGTGGGGTTGCCATACAAAAATTTCGTTTTCCACTATATAGTTGGACACTGCCTGAAATCGCGTCGACATACAGACCTAAAATTTGGTACGTACTGTTTATATACATAGTAATCAAAAAAAAAATCAGAAATGGACAAAATCGAGCAACCCTTCTTGGTGTTGCCATATAAAATTTAGTTTTTACATATACTGTGAAAACGATCAGTCCTAGACATTTTTATTGTATTAAAAACTTCTTCAGAATACGAAACCCCATAAAATTGGTTATAATCAGACCTTCTGTCCGACAAACCTTTCTAGAAATATATGCGAAAAACCACTTCAAAAATCAAACTTGCATAGATCGGTGATCAGGCATTCATCTAGTTCTAGGGTAGCATACGAATTGGTCTTAGCTTTTTTACTTGGTAATTTAAAATTCAAGGTGCTTTTTGATTTTCTTTAATCTTTGATTGCTGTCTGCATTTCCTCTTGACGATGAAATATAATTAGAAACAACACTTTGGATAAAAAACTAGTATTTACCATAATATTGGCACAAAATGACGTCGCTATAGTTTGATATTTCTTCATACACAGACCTTTTATTCTGTAGACTGTGCTGAAATATTCCTGTCAGTAGGTACTTCAGTTTTATTATTTGTTTTATTTAGGTGCAAGTTTGCATTCATTTTTCATCACGACGAAAGAGCTCTATGGCATCATGAAAACGTATGAGCGTCAAGGAATTGAAGACCAACTGAAAATTTTACAAAACGAAATAGAAAAGAGATCAGGATGTGGAAAAACTCAGTAAAAGAGCTTAAAAAAATGTTAAGTCGTTTTAAATCATATTAAAAGTCTCGGTGGATGACAGTATATATTGAATGGAAGAACGATTTCTTCAAAATAATCATACGTGGCTGGAAACAACTATTTCATTTCTTAGATTTGTTGAGTTGAAACACGACAACAATTTCTTAACTATCTAACGTTTCTTTTACCATTAAAGCTTGTTATCTAGCTGGAATATCCAGCCCTACCAGGGAACATCGCCCTGAATTAAATTTTCAGTTGCATCTTACGAATCGAATGAAGTTGAAGGTCAATAAATATTCCTATAAAAGAGCTTTCGTTTTCTGAAAAAAATTGTGCAAGTATACACAACATAGGACAACCCATTTAGCTTTGTTTTGGTTCTAGCAACATTGGTTTCCGTAAGACTCTAAACACTGATGACATTATATCGAAAACATTTTGTATCAATCGACGCGCTCGAGAATGTCGATAATTGTAGGATCTTTCAATGGAACCATTGACATGTATTCCAGGAAACTGTTTCAATACTCAGGAAGGCGCAAATGCGTCGCCTGTGCTGCAATAACGTAAGGAACTTCGGTGACTCTTGGGCAAGCATTTATTTGATGGCATTTTGAGTTCATTTTTATGTGGGGAATTGTAAAAGCCTATGTTAGAAAATTCGCCCCATCGGAAACGCGGCCTTGTATCCCAGGGATGCCCAAGACGAAGACCGCGGTCGACCGGTCGATAGCGTAGACGTTTTTGGTAGCCCACGAGAGTAAAATCCATTGAACAAAAATTACACTAAATTTCCATTTTCAGATAGTTGCGCCGCCTCACGTGGCGTGAGTAGAGGATAACCCACCCCCGCCAACATGGCGCCATATCTTCGCTTAAGTCGATCGCGTAGAGGTTTTTGGTAGCCCGCGAGAGTAAAATTGAACAAAAATTACAATAAATTGCCTTTTCAGGTAATTGCGCCGCCTCACGGTTACCCCATTGCACTCTATCTCTCTCTCTCTCGCTCTCTCTTTTCTCCCTCTCTCTCTCTCTCTCTCTCTCTTTTTTTTCTCTCTCTCTCTCTCTCTCTCTCTCTTTTTTCTCTCTCTCTCTCTCTTTTTTCTCTCTCTCTCTCTCTCTCTTTTCTCTCTCTCTCTTTTCTCTCTCTCTCTCTCTCTCTTTTCTCCCTCTCTATCTCTCTCTCTCTTTATCTCCCGTACTAATAAAAAATGCGCCTTTGTGTTCTCAGTCAGTATAGTCAGCTAGTATTTAGCTCTGACGATTGTTTTATTACCTGATAATAATAGCGGCTAAAATGAGCGGGCAATGTGCTTGTCTTATTTGTAACTCAGGTATAGCACTACAAAAAAAAAAATTCGAAAAGCATTTTAAAACTACACATACAAAATACGTCACCGATTGGAAGTAAAATAGAAGTAGGTACGTGAGTCAAAAACTGGCTTATGTGCACAGCAGAGTACTGCACAGATACTTGTTTTACAAGTAGTACTTGACCTGCAGGTATAGTGCCTTTGATTGAACTGCAATACCTGTATCTGCACAGTTCAAGTATAATAACTTAACCTGAAACTGCAAGTATAGATCAGGCAGGTATACCTGCATGGACAGATAACTGGCAGAGCAGGTAATGCAGATAAACAAGTAACCGTACTTGTGACTTGGTAATAAGCAAAAGGTGGAGAGTAGGCATTTTGAAATTTGTGTGTGGATTTTACCTACTTTTTAGTGAATTATTGAGCGATTTACTCCAATGCTACCATTGTCTCCTCGATAACAGATATATCGTGATCCCTCAGTCAAAAAGGATTCCACATTCGGAATAAGGACATTTAATGACTATCAGAACCAGCTTAACACAAGCTCGCAGCATGGACACGTTTAATAAATAAACGTCTCAACAATACATGCGATTCATCACTTAGTCGGTGTTAGTATTAGTATGTTACACTAAATATAAACCAAACACCAGATGAAATTACATGCACAAAACATTAAACAAAATAGATTAAATATTATATAGACGTTTTTTTAAAACATGCTTAGAAACGTCTATAACAAAATTCTCAGCCATATTATTGACAGTAATGCACATGCGATTGATAGGTTCGTACATGCTAAAGTTAGACCTTGAGGGGTTAACATGCAACAGAGGTAGCCTTCTCAAATTGTGCCTGCTATCGCGAAAAGAGATTTTATTCAATTACAGAGGAGAGTCAATATTCGCGTTTAAGAGTTGGTGCACAAAAGTTACATCGGCAACCATGCGACGTTTCACAAGCGAGTGCATATTTAGAAGCTTCAACCGATCCTCATAGGGTGGAAGAATTAATGAGTTATTCCAGGGTAGGTGCCTGAGAGCAAATCGTAGGAAGTTCCGCTGAACAGACTCGATACGGTCAATGTGTGTACCGTAAAATGGAGACCAGACCTGGCTAGCGTATTCAAGCAGTGGTCTCACAAAGCAAGTGTACAAACGCAGAGTTATGGTGGGATTCGAAAACTCTCGGGACCAACGTTTTATAAAACCCAGCATAGAACTACTCTTTGATACCATGTAGTTTATATGGGAGATAAAATTCAATCTTTGATCACATTTGACACCCAAGTCACAGACAGAGCCAACACGGCGAATCGAGGAATGCGAGAACTCGTAATCATAAGTGATTGGTTTCTGATTTCTGTGGAAAGTCATAGCCTCACATTTGTCTATATTGAGTACCAAATTATTACTTTTGCACCAGTCGTAAAATTTGTGAAGGTCAGCCTGTACCTGTTCACAATCGCTAACAGATTTAATCTGAGCGAAAAGCTTAATGTCGTCAGCATATATCAAGACTTTACAGTGCCTCACAACAGAGACAATGTCGTCAATAGATAGAATAAAGAACAACGGGCCATCAAGATTTTAGAGATGGAATGGCGGAATAAGAATTGGTATGTTCTGTTATCTAAATAAGACTCCGTCCATTTTAGAAATGTTGGGGGAAACCCATACTTTTCCATTTTAAAGAGTATCACGGAGTGAGATAACTTGTCGAACGCTTTACTAAAGTCTGTATAAATACAATCCGTCTGGTAGCCTTTTGCAAATCCGCCAATGGTATCCGAGACAAATTCCAACAAGTTAGTGGTTCTAGATCAGCCCGAAATAAACCCATGTTGTTTAGAAGAAAGCAAATTCTCGCAGGAAACTGATAGCTGAGAGTAAATGATGGATTCGAATAATTTAGGCATACAAGATAATTTTGAAATAGGCCTAGTTGTCTCCAGAAAAGGACGAAAAAAGGACCAACGTTTTTTTTTTCGTCCTTCTTGCAGCACAAAAGTCATTTTCTATAAGCGTCCTCTTAATAATTTTTCCAGTGAAAGAGGATGGGGCGCCGACCTTCAGGAAGAACGAAAAGAACCTTCACTCTTTTTTTTTATTGTTTTCTGGGAGAAGTATATATCTGTATTAATTGTGAATAATCAGGTTACTCAACTAACTAACTTCGATCATTTATTCAAAATTGGTACGGATATACGAATGTGGAAAAACAGCAAAGGAGTTTCAATTCTACACTGTGTTTCTGCAAATCATAGTTTTAATGGGGAAATAAATTACTACAATTGAAAACAAGAAATTGTATTTTGAATATATTTATGTTTACACAAATAAAAGAAAGTAAATAATCCAGGTGCAAAATTCAAGATATACTTGTGACACTGGGTGGCACTTTATGCAATCATCATTCGCTGGTATACATACTGCGGATAAATAAAATGCCATCTATATTATGCTCATTCAACCTGGTTCGCCGATTTTCTAAAACCCGACCTGCTGGGCTCAGAACTATCTCGCACTGGTGGCAGGAATAGATAGCACATGTCGTGCCATCTTACTAAGTTGAGGAAATGCCGATTCGTTCATTCTCCACCACTTGAGGACATCCTCCTGCTTCCATAAAGCACTAGAGTACTACTTTAATTCTAATTGTACTGCAGTTTCTCCGGCCTCAGTACTGCTAACGGGAATGTATTTCCATTGGTCTATAATATCATTAAGAGGCAGTTCATCGCTCAAAATACTCAGGATATGACAACTCCTCTTTCGTGAAAGTTGCCCATATTTTGGCCATAAAAATAGTGCAACTTTGTGATGAATTTCAAATTTAAGTTTTGTTTGTAGTCCTGTCAATATTCGTTCAGCAATTATTCTTACTTCACGCTGCCAGCTGACATTATTTTCCTCAAGATCTAAATGTGTTTCAACTATCTTAGTGACAGTCACCTTTAAAGCTCCAATTTGCAGTATTACATTATTACTAGTGCTTACTTGCTTACTTGCTTGAACGTGTCGGATGCTACTTTTTGCGGTGCTAATAGATTAATTAAAACTATGACGAGAAAAATCCATTAACACTTAAGGCAAACTGATCTGATACAAGGATTTCATATTTTAATGTTAAATATACATATAAATAGATATATCGTAAGGATCTTTATGATAGCACACTTTATATGATTTATATATACTAAATATACATAAATTTTACCTTCTAATAACGAAATTGTGATACCATCTAATCGTGATTCTGAATGTTGATTGTGAAAAATGTGTTGTACTGTATACTCTCCAGATAATTACTCTTCCATTAAAGGTGAGAAGGCCGAAACTGTATTTATACTTATTTGTAATAAGCCAATCCCCGCAGATTTGCTACCCCAAGAAATATATCCATTTCTTGCAATACACAACATTGTCTTTCATTACATGATTGTTTGAAGCAGATTATTGTGGCCCTGCTCAGGTACCTGTGAATCTCATCTGATACTACAAGTATAGTCATACCCCGGTTTACGTTGTTAAATGGTTCCAGAAAAATGCGACGTTATACGGGACAATTAAATATCCTGATAGAAAAAATACTGCTAATATACCAATTTACATAATTAAGAAATATTAGGGCATTTATTAGGGATTTAAAAAAAAAAAGATTGTGAAAATTAGATTTTAGTTCTTTATTAAATTAAATTAAATTAATAAAATGATCTTATAATAAAATCAATTTTTTGTTTAAATATAAAAATACAAAATATATAGTATGTACTAGTAGGTATGTACACTCAAACCTTTAAAAAATATTAAATTCATTTGAAGAAACACTTGATTACTATTATTACGGGGAGATTATATAAGAATATAAAATTCAAAAACTAAATTTTTTTTTATTAAATTAATTAAAAGTAATAAAGAAACATTTATTGAGCCTACATGCTCTCTTCAGACGATTCGCATGAATAACTAGAAATAGTAATTGCGGATGACCCACGGCTAGTCGTTGGTTCAACGTTCCTCGGCACGTTATTAAAATATTTATGCAGTGTAACGTGTACTGAAGGCTTCTTTTTGTTATCGTACAACTCTCTTTAAGATCTTACCGCACTATCAATTTCTCTGTGTACTTTGGAGCATCGTTCTAATATTGGATCACACCTTTCAAATATATATTTAGCTTTCTCAAGATATGTTAATGCATCCTTAAGTTCCTCCATTTTAAAATTTTTAGCCTCAGCTCCATCCATATCATCTTCTTTATCCTTCAAATTGTTTTTGTCCAATTCAATGAGTTCTTCATTTGTTAATTCAATATTATGAGATTTAATTAGCTCCACCATATCATTTTGATCCAAATCGGTAAAATCCAGACGTCTGCCCAGTGACACAATTCCCTCCTGAATATCAGCAGTAGTTTCTACACAGCTTCTGAAATCATCAGCGCATTCTGGCCATAGATTATTCCAAGAACCGTGCATGGAATTTAGCGAAACTGCATTCCATGCTTGCTCAATTAATTTGATTGCTTTTAATATATTAAACTCTTTCCAAAACTGTTTGAGATTTATGCCAGTGTCACCGTCAATGGCATTTAGAGCTTGGGAAAATGAAAACTTATGATAATAATGCTTAAAATTAGCAATTGCACATTGATCCATATGATGTAATATTGATGTTGTATTCGGGGGCAAAAATATAATTTTAACCATACCTTCAGACAGTTCATCTAAATCTTTTGGATGTCCAGGAGCATTATCTAGTATCAGTAATATTTTATTTGCCAGATTGTTATTGGTACAAAACGTTTTGACTGTAGGACAAAAATATTCAACAAACCATTCCTGGAAAATTGATTTAGTAATCCAAGCCTTCTTATTTGCCTTCCAAAATACTGGCAATCTGTTCCTAATACACCCTTTCAGAGCCCTAGGATTTAGGGATATTGGTTTAAGCTTAAAATCACCTGTGGCATTACCTCAAAGCAGTAAAGTCAGCCTATCTTTTGCAGGCTTATGTCCAGAAATTACCTTTTCATCTTGTGCAATAAAGGACCTGGTGGACATTTTTTTCCAGAATAGTCCAGTTTCATCAACATTAAATACTTGTTGGGGACTGTAACCACCTGTTTCGACTATCTCTTTAAATCTGTTCGGATACTCGAATGCGGCTTCTTTGTCAGCACTAGCTGCTTCTGCTAACAATTTAACTTTGTGAATACCAGATCTTTTTTTTTAATCTATCAAACCAAGCACGGCTTGAACTGAACGTTTGTCCTTCGCAAGTGTTCCCCATTATTTTTTTTAAATCACCGTAAATATGAAGAGCCTTTTCTTGAATTAACATTTGACTTAAAGGCATGTTACGTTGAGTCTGATCTTCAATCCATATCATAGTGCTTCCACATTTTATCGCTTTTGATTCAATTGGTACTGCATCTATGACATATTTTTTGTATTTGTCCTTATCTTTAATAATGGTTCTTATAGATGTTGGTGGAATACCAAGATGTTTTGTTATATCCACTACTCGTTCACCAGTTTCAACCAGTTTGATTACATCTAGTTTAACCTTTAAAGTTAAATGATTTCTTTTCATTTTCTTCGCACTAGCAACATTATTGTTGGCCATGATATATACTGTCAATAAAATATGAAATTGAATAGTGGTGACTGCTTACATACATATATAAAATATACTTACTTGAATAGTTACAGTAAAATATATATAAATTAAACAAATTATGTCCTACTAAATATGAAAAGAAGGACACAAAACACAACTAGCTAAATTATTCTTGCACAAACAATAGCTAAAACAAACTTCAGCAATTGGAAACAAATGAAAATTAATGAACAAAAACAAATTTTCAAATAACACGGGCTGCTTAGCATTAGTATAGAAAAAAACTGTTAGCCACAGGTAAGCAACGTCATATTAACTGTACTTGTTCATAACTTGAGTACTTGTACCTGCAGCTGCAGTACAGGTAACAATACGTTACTTAGCTGTGGCTGCAAGTGCAGGTACAACAATATACCTGTAGTTGTAGTATCAGATCAGATTCACAGGTACCTTCGCAGGGTCACAGGTACCCATGCAGTACTCTGGTACATATGTATCAGATTTGTCAACCATATAATGTTGTTTAAGAAGTGCAGATAACTTTAGAGCTAACAACTATAGATTAATAAAAACAAGAAATTCTGTGTTCTACAATGGTTTATTGCTTTTTAATGAAATGCCAAGTCATATTAAAAATAAGTTAAACGTTAATGGTTTTCAGAGAAAAGTGATTAAATAAATTAAGGAAAAATTTTAAGCCAAAAACAAAAAGGAAATAACATGTTTTTGTATGGCAAAAAATTGTTCCTAATAAATATTATCTAATATCTAAAAAATCTGCCGCTGTGTCTTCCGATATTCGCTCCTCACTCGATAAGGGTACAACAGGTAACTATATTGACGCTTCTTCTGTCACAGCAAAATAAATAATTATTCAGTAGTTATAGTTTTGCGAATAGCGCTGTTACACTAAAGAAAAGTTTCCTTATCCAGAGAGCTTCGTTGAGATTGGTAATCGTTCTAATCTCCTTTATCTTACGTGTGGAGCTCCACAGGGATCCATCCTAGGTCCATTGTGTTAAAGTTTGTACATCAATGATTTACCTTCGATGATCCTTGATGCTGTCATGTCCAAATTTATCGGACTATCGGACTCATCGAAGACTCTGTAGCCCGCATTAATAACGACTTGAGTGAAATATCTGGTAGTTAAATAACATCTGAATCCTGACTCTGCCAAGTGTCAGTGCATTAATTTCTCTCATGGTCTACTTGATTCTGTGCCGTTACCACTTATCAACACATGGCACAACTATTCCATATAAATCTAGGATCCGTAACTTAAGCGTTATTTTAAATTCTAACATGAAATGTTGCAACCATGTCGATTCAACTCTATCTAAAATCTATGCTACCTTGTGTCATCTCTGGTTATTCTAGATATTCTAGATTAGCATATTAGCAATTCCATACCCCCCCCCCCCCCCAGTAATTTTTTTTGTCAAGGTCAGTACTTCCTTCCATTTGGATCTCTCACCAGGAAAAAAATAGTATGTAACAAAAACCTTTTTTTTCACTTTTCGCATAACATAAAGATAGTAATAACATTTTTATGTTATGCGAAAAGTGAAAAAGTTTAAATTCCAGGGTACAGTAAGTGTTATATAAGATTGAAATAATATCATATGGATCAGGCTCAAGACCAGCTGTAATTTCCGTATTTACTTACTTCCTAAGTGTTATCAAAGATCTTTTTCAAAAATTACAGGCAGAATCTCATGCACTTTACACACATTTCGCTTGCACCTCCTATATTCATTGAGTGAACATTTTTAGTAGGACCTTATTCGACGATTTCGACTTTATATGAGTTTTTATTATTTATCACAAAAATATTTCAGTAAAATTTTGTGGAAAATACGGTTTCGTTTGTTTCCGACGAAACTGAAGAACTCCTCATAATTTTATATTGGGGATTAAGCAGCAAAAAGATTAATTTGAAATTTTCAACGTTGCCACTAATTGGATTATCCTCTCTGATCTGTTGCTATCGTTGCATCGTGTTAAACTTTTGCTATCGCATGTATTCCCTAATCAATTGTGAAAATAAAAATTCATCAATAAAAAAAAATGAAAAAAAAAGAAAATTGTTTAGGAAATTCTATAACCTGTTATTTGCGAATATTCCATAAACAGGAGTCCCTGGCGCATGAGGAAAGTGTTAGCATTTACTTCCAGTTGAAGAATTTCTGATTGCTTCTCCACCTTTACTTCAGAATTGAGTGCACCGGATACGTACGTACGTATTCGTGTGTAGTGTGGCAAAAACAAGAAACTCTCAAATTCTCCGCCATCAAAACTTTATCGCTTAAATCTCAAATGGGGTTATGTATGTATGTATATACATATACACATGTACTTCTGGGAATCAGTTTGGGGGTCCTCGGTGGCCCAAACCAATCCTTATCACTTTTGAAACTTTACCCCACCCACTTATATTACACCCTTAGCTCATTTTTTTTAACTTACTTGTCCTTGTATTTTTGTTGCTTCCTCTTCCTCTCCTTGTCATAGCTTGTGTAAAAAATTTACTACCGTTTTCAGCTAGATTATTTTTTCAACGGAAAAGATTGATTGGAGGCAGATTTTCATTTACATTTCATACTTGGTGATAAATGTTTAGGGTATTTATTACCTGGCTCATGTTAGGAGGATGAATAGATGCAGATAAGCATTTTTTGCGATATTTTAAAAAGAACTGTAGAAAAAACAAGTAAAAAAGGTAGAATTGGTCTAAAACCAATTCTTATGATACTCTAGATGAATGCTCGTATAAAATTTCGTATGGTCACCCATCAGTGCAAGTTTGATTTTTGAATTGGTTTTTCGCATATATTTCTAGAATGGTTTGTCGGACAGAAAAACTGATTATAACCAATTTTATAGGGTTTCGTATTCTGAAGAAGTTTTTAGTGCAATAATAATGTCTAGGACTGATCGTTTTCATAGTATATGTAAAATACCTAAATTTGTATATGGCAACACCAAGAAGCGGTTGTCCGATTTAGTCCATTTTTGATTTTTTTTTGTTATTACTATAAAGACACCTTGTACCAAATTTCAGCTCTCTATGTAGACGCCTTCTCAGGCAATGCCCAAATATATAGTGGAAACAGAAATTTTTGTGTGGCAACCCCACGAAGGAGTTTTCCGATTTGTCTCATTTTCGAACTTGATTTTACTACATTTTTTAAAGTCCGTATACAAAATTTCGCGTTCACGAGACGGAATCAAAAAACTTAATATTATGCATGGGCGTGCGTTACAAACGGAATGACAAGCTTAGTATACCCTTTAGATGTCATGTAGGGTATAAAAATAAAGTTTTACTATTTAGCAAGATCTTCGTCTATGCAGCAATATCATAACTCTCCTTTTGAGATGCATGTAGAAGATAAGAGAGGAAAACGTTTATCATCATCGTTCCTGCCAAATATGGTTTTAGTCCCACTAAAACAACTTTTGTTGTGCTAAATCATGGCTGCTCTTAAAATTTTCACAGTAATTATCAATTTATGTAGAGTAGATGCTAAAATAAAAGGAAGCAAATAAATACCCCATTTACCTAAAAAGAGACTGCCAAGACAAGTAGGATACGAAGCACAGATTTTGACAAAAAAAAGCGGAACTTTTTGTTTCCCATTAAACGCCTCAATTTCAGGAAGTCTGGTGAGTTAAATAATTTAAGGGAAATGCTACAGGAATAATCATAATTTGGTGAATCAGAAATCGTCGCATTAGATATTTGGAAGGCCTTCAATATGAGCTAAACTTCAGGCATTAGGTATAAGCCCAGTTTTTTTCGTAAAAAATAGACTGAAAGTTTTCTCTCTTACCGTTCAGTTGAAGTTATATATAGTCTATATGGAAAACTGCAATAGCTTTACCGTTTCCTAAGATTAAAAAAGCAAAGGAACCAGCTGATTACCGCCCTATAAGTATTCTCTGTTTCTTAGCCAAAGTACTTGAGAAGCTATTGTATCTTCAAATAATTGAATATTTGGATTGTCGTAACCTCCTCAGTCCTTACCAATCCTAACATCAGAAAATCACTTGACATGAATCATCTATGTGTCTTAATTTTACTCGACTTCTCTAAAGCTTTTGACTCAGTTAATCATCCAAAATTACTGTCTAAACTAATGCTTAACTTTAATTTCTCAAATCCGTCTGTCGCCCTCATCGATAGTTTTCTATCAGGGAGATCTCAACGTGTGAAAGTCGGTGATCTTGTATCGAGTGATTGTCATCTAAGTTGCGGTGCACCACAAGGGTCCATACTGGGTCCGTTATTGTTCAGTATGTTTATAACTGATTTGCCGACGAATTCTATTGACAATTGCAATATTCATTTATGTGCTGATGACGTGCTGCTTCAAATTAGCAAACCTATCGACCTCTTAGAAGATTGCTTAGATCGCAAGAATGCCGACCTGGAAAATGTTTCTCGTTAAGCTACTAATAATAATTTAAAACTGAATCCACTCAAGTCACAGTGTATTGCCTTTTATCGGAATGATATAATGCTCTCTGATCTCCCACCTGTCATTTTAAACGATTTTACTCTGCCTTTTTCTAGACGGGTCAAAAATCTTGGTTTATTAATTGGTACGAATATGAAATGCTGTGACCATATCGGTAATATGATAGGTAAAATCTATGGTGGCCTTCGGCGGCTGTGGTTATCGGCCAGTATTCTGCCAATTGGCACCAGATTATTGCTGGTCAAATCACTTCTTCTACCTTATTTTACGAATGGTAGCTTAGTTTTTCCATATTTGTATTCCATTTGCTTAAGAAGGTTGAATATAGCTTTTTATGACTGTGTAAGATTTGTGTATGTGTGTTAGGCGGTCTGATCACATCTCGTCTCTTAGTAGCAACTTGCTGGGTTGTTCTGTCAATGAGCACCGTCAGAGAAGGCTATTATTCTCTCTCCATAAAATCATCTATAGAGGCAAGCCAGAGTACCTTAGCAATCAACTGCGATTCTTGAATTCTGAACGGCATTTTAACCTACTTATTCCTGTCTTCCATTATTCTGTTCAAAGCGACTCTTACTTCGTTCAAGCATCGCTTTTGTGGAATCGTCTGCCGACAAATGTTCAACGCACTAGTTCGATTGTTAAATTCAAGGAGATTATTATAAATGGGAATTTGTAAACTGAAGTATGTCCGGGATTGGTTCGGTACTTCGGTAGTAGCGGGGCAGGGTCTTCATGGGTAAATCAGTAAATCAAGTTAACATTTTTACAATTTTGGTTCAAAATTCACAATTAATTTCATTAGTCTTTTTTTTTCTCGTTGTTTCGTTTCTTTGAATTCTTTAAATTTAATTTTTTTTTTAATCTTTTACTTTTATTTTTATATTCTTTCATAATTTTCTTTTCATTCTTTATTATTTTCTTTGTTTTATAGGTTTATTTTTAGTTGGCTGTTTGCTACCACTATTTTTCTGTACATACTAGTAATAAGAAGTAAAAATACTCTTGTGTTGAATTGAAATTGAAATATACTGGACAGAGTTATGTTTGACTGTTTTAATATAACCAATGGCAGTGTACCGCAAGGTTTTGTTCTCTCTCATACTCTCTTATTTTTATTAATCATCTGCTAGCCCTCACTTTCAGTCCTATTTATAGTTTTGCAGACGACAGCAGCCTTGATTTCGTGTACTGATTCCCGCGGGAATGTTATAGCTGACAAACGTAGTCGTATGTTTAGTTCACTATTAAACAATGACCTTACAACACTATTCGCTACCCCAACACCAGCTCAACGCATTCCGTCGATGGAGTAAATATATCGATCTCGCTATCCTTAAAATCTAAAATCTTATCCGTACAATCTTAGTTTCTCCGATCACATGTTTACAATGATAGAAGTAGTTAATTTGTTGATATTATTAATTATTATTAGTCATAGTATTAACATGGTTAACATTTTAAATTAATTTTTATATATATATTTTTTTTCAGGTCTTATGTTCTAAAACATGAGGCTTTTAATTGGCTTACTGTTGCTGGCAACAATTCTACAGTATGTCACCTGTACTACAAAAATTAACGCTCAAAATATAATCAAAGGGAATTACAGCAATATTATTACACGCCAAACTGAATTCGATACTAAACTGAATCATCTGGTCGTCGATACGATAACTGGAAGGGTAAGTATCTGCATTTTTTTCGTTTATTTGAGGTTAAGTTAGATGTTTGTTAGATTTTTAAAAATATATAATTATCGAGAATGCAACGTAAGCCATCGTAGAGCCGTTGTAACTAAATGTCACACAGAAAAAAGTTATATGGCCTTCCCATGAAATTATCACATGAATCCATCTGGTAGCATCCGTTTATAATTTTATGTATGGCTTTGTGTGTTTTTTTGTTACTGAAGATGATTAGTTAGCGGTTTCAGATTTTCGCCTCAATAGCTTTATCAATAATAAAAAAATTCAGAAAATTTCAGACAACATCGATTATTAACTATGTCATGATTTGAGTTCCTAGAGGCCAGTTCATTGCTACAATTGTGGTAATAAATTTTCTCTTAGCTACAATAACTTGTTTCATAATCAAATCTAAAAAAGGAACTATTTTTAAATCCGCCTCCTGGGTGGGCTTTACTGTATAAAAACCGCTGCACCCCCATAATTTTTGAGTGAAGCAGTGACCTTGCTTGTTTCTCAGTTCTTAAATATTTGCTGCCTGTCATATGCCTGCAGGATCTCGCACATTAATTAAGGATCTTTGTAAATCAAAATCATATTAATTTTCAGGTATTTGTTGGAGGCATAAACAGACTCTATCAGTTATCACCAGATCTAGATATTGTGGAAACTGTAATAACTGGTCCAGAAAGTGATTCAACAGAATGTACAGTTCTAGAGTGCCCTCTAGATACAATGCGCGAAATGAAAGATAATGTCAATAAAGTTCTTTTAATTGATCGTGCAACATCACGCTTAATATCATGCGGTTCCTTATTTCAAGGAATATGTACAGTTAGAAATCTACAGAATGTTAGTATTGTAGAACAAGACGTATTAGAGGCTGTTGTTGCTAACGATGGAAACTCTTCCACTGTGGCATTTATTGCGCCGGGTCCTCCACAGCCTCCAGTGACAAATGTTATGTATGTCGGCGTAACGTACACAAATAACTCTCCATATAGAAGCGAAATTCCAGCTGTGGCATCACGAAGTTTAGAAAAGGGTAGAATGTTTCAAATTGCAGCCTCTGCAGTTACAACGGGAACGAGAATTTTCATAAATTCATACGCTCGTGAATCATATCTAGTTAACTATGTTTATGGATTCAGTTCTGAAAAATTCTCGTATTTCCTTACAACGCAACTGAAACATAATCATGCTGCAGCCCCTAAGGAGTACATAAGTAAATTAGTACGGATATGCCAAGAGGACTCTAACTACTATTCGTACACTGAAATTCCAATAGATTGTATCAGTGAAGCTCAGGGCGGTACCAAATATAATTTAGTACAAGCAGCATTCCTCGGAAAACCTGGTTCCGATTTAGCCGAAAATCTTGCCATCACCGAACAAGATGACGTTTTGTATGCTGTTTTCTCCGAGGGACGCGGGAATTTGCCAACAAACAAGTAAATATTAAAAAAAGAAAAAAAAAAATCAATTTTATTAAAAAAATTTCAAAATTATTTAGATCCGCCCTATGCATCTATTCACTTAAATCTATTCGTCGTAAATTCATGCAAAACATTAAGGCATGTTTTAATGGAAATGGGCCACGAGGATTGGATTTCATTTCTCCAAATATGAATTGTGTATCCACAGTATGTCGCTATGCCAGATCACCATTTAATGAATTTGACATTTATTTCTGTTATTTTTCCTAGAAATTGCAAACGATAAGCGAAGATTTTTGTGGATTAGATGTTAATTCCCCTTTAGGTGGTGAACAGCCTATAGCTGCCGTTCCGGTATGCCTGTTTAACACCCAGCTGACAGCTGTTGCAGCTACAAGAACCAGTGGCTATACAGTCGTTTTTATTGGTTCATTTGATGGCCACATGAAGAAAGTCGTAGTTGAGTCTGCTAGTCTTGCCATAGAATATGCTGACATACCAATCGATGAAGGATCTTCTACCAATTCGGACATGCATTTCGATAACCAAAAAATGCATATTTACGTTATGTCTGAGCACAGGGTGTCCAAAGTGAAAGTGCATGACTGTTCGGTATATAAAACATGTGGAGAATGTTTAGGAGCCAAAGATCCATATTGTGGCTGGTGTTCTCTGGAAAACAAATGTAGCCTAAGATCAAACTGTCAAGATGATGCTAATGATCCTTTATACTGGGTTAGCTATAAGACAGGAAAGTGTACAACAATAACTAATGTTATACCACATCAATTACAACGAACAACAGCTCGAACGGTAAGTGATTTCCATTCTATTATTTAAGGTATGTGTACGAGACGTGACATAAATATTTATCAACTCGTTTCAGCTTGAATTAATAATCGATCATCTACCTCAGCTAAAGGAAAATTTAGTTTGCGCTTTTACGACTGAAGAAAAAACTCTTTTCACAAATGCCACCAAGAAACGTAACGGAGTCAATTGTACAACACCGCGAACAGATATGCTTCCTCAGATTGAGCAGGGAAAACGTAAGTGTTCTTAAAACATTTCTTAGATAGAAATAAGAAGATATTAATAATTGCCTTAATTTCAGATCATTTCACTGCAAAACTATCTGTTAGAACCAGAAATGGTCCAGATCTTGTTTCTACAGATTTCACATTTTTCGACTGCAGTACGCATTCGTCGTGCACCAGATGCGTCTCTTCTGAATTTCCCTGTGATTGGTGTGTTGAAGCACATCGTTGCACCCATGACACGGCAGAAAATTGCCGAAACGATATTTTAGTAACTGGTGTTAGTGTGAGTATACATATCTATGAAAATTACAGAACTCCGTCCGTCAGAGAAATGTTTGCTTAAATTCATTTGCCTTTAGCGTATTGGTCCCAGCTACAGATCAGGTCCTGGATTCTGTCCCACCATTAACGCAACAAATGATGGAAGCGAAGTTCTTGTTGCTGCTGGAACTAGCAAATCTATTAAAGTCAAAGTTCACATTATTGGTCAATTCATTGTTCAAACTAGATTTGTGTGCCAATTCAATATTGAAGGACGTGTTACAAGTTTAAATGCTCAACTCTTAGGCGATACGATTTACTGTGACAATATGGAATTCCAATATACTTCAAGATCACCCAATTTGACCGCTACATTTGCAGTCATTTGGGGTGGCTCAAAGCCTCTCGATAATCCTCATAATATTCACGGTAACTACCTCGTCGTATAAAACATTGACTTTCAATTTATCAATAATTCTTATATAATTATTCCTCTGCAGTGGTAATATATCGATGTCGCGACATGTCAGACAGTTGTGGGATGTGTTTAGCTCTTCTCGAAAAATACAATTGTGGATGGTGCTCATCAACAAACTCATGTGAAGTTGAGGAACAGTGCAATAAGAATAACGAGGGCAAGACTGATTGGTTGAATCGAATGGAAACCTGCCCAAATCCAGAAATTCATAACTTTTCGCCAAAAACTGGACCGTGGGAAGGCGGTACTAATATAACAATTCGTGGAATAAATCTTGGAAAAAATTTCTCTGATATTTATTCTGGTGTAAAAATAGCTGGCATCAATTGTATGCCATATCAGCAGCTATATATCGATACAAAACAAATAGTATGCACTGTTGACAGCCCCGGAGTTCAGGCATACCGAAAAGGACGCATTGTGGTACAAATCGGTGATTATCGTGGAGAATCGAAAACAGATTTTGAATTCGTTGATTCTAAAATTGATGATTTCAATCCAAAATTCGGTCCTGTATCCGGTGGTACACAGATCACCATAATTGGGAAATATTTAAATGCTGGAAGTCGTATAAAAGCCTTCATTAATGATCGCTTAGCTTGCGAAATTTTGAGTACAGATGCTAATCAGGCATTGTGTCGATCCAGTCCTGCACCAGGTATCATTGAAGGCAAGCTTAAGATGCAATTTGATAACGGTGTACGCGAGTATAATGAGCATAATTTCAAATATGTGGAGGATCCAACTATTGAGTATGTGACATCAGGACCTAGCGGTCAACTCAAAGTACCTAAAGGGATACCATCTGGTGGTATAAAGATTGCTGTATCCGGAAATCAATTCGAATATATCCAAAATCCCAGGATGTATGTCTACTACGAAGACAAAATGTTCTTAAGCCAATGTGAAGTTCTCTCTAATACAGAAATGGTATGCAACTCTCCGGTTATTGATGCTGACAGCAATAGTTTGGATGCTGATAAACCAGAATTCCTTGAATATGGTTTCCTCATGGACAACGTGGTCGGAGTGCAAAATCTATCAGCTAAACATAAGAATTATTTTGAACTCTACCCAAATCCAGTCTATCTAGCTTTTGAAGAAAATGTCAAATATTATAAAAGTGAATATTTAACCATCAACGGAAAAAATCTAGATCGTGCATGCAAGGAATCTGATGTTGTGGTTTATATAGGAAGCGGAGTATGCAATATAACATCTCTATCAAGGCAACAATTAACTTGCCGCCCACCGATTGAAGCCTCTGAATCAAATGAGTATGCATTTGCTTATCTTGTTATAAGATTTGGAATATTTGAGACTTTTTTTTACTTTCTTTTGCTTAGGGCGCCGGCAGTCATCGTTAAAGTTGGGCATACACTGTCTTATGAAATCGGAGTACTAAGCTATGCTTCACCAAATTTAATGCACGGCCTCGGAAAGAATGCTCTGGTTGCAGTTATAGCTGGTAAGTAAAAGGTCCATGACATGTTATAGTTTTGGTTTATTAAATTTTGTTTGACTCTGTTTTTTTTTAACTGCGAAAATTTTGACAAGTATGAAGATTGTAAACACAATATATGTCTTATTCAACCAAAGGTTATAGCAAAAGACGCAGCAATTTCAAAAAAGGGAATGAAAAGTGGTGGGGGGGGGGGGGGGGCTTAATCCCCCATTTAACCAAAATCACTTCCTGTGTACCACCTATTACAAACTGAATAAGTTTTCCCAGCTTGAATACCTAGTCAAATCACTTCGTTGCAAAAAAAAAAACTTTTTGTTCAATCTTTTTATATTCATATTAGGAATAAAGTCTAGTTTTGGAGCTGTTTACCATTCATGACAGCATAATTTGTTTCTGTTCATTTCTACTAATAATTTCGTAACATTACTCAGCTTTACAAACTAGAAATTCTCTACAATCTATGAATCAATCTGTGAATTAGTCAACCCTTTTATTCAATTGGCTTGACAGAGATCTTGTAAAGCTGTGTTCCGAAGTGCAATTTGAGGTGTGCCTCAGGAAAATAATTTTGGTCATTCACTTTTTGTCTTGTTAATCATTCATTTTTGTTTGGATTACAAGTTCCTAACTTATTTATGCAGACGATTTTAAATTCTTTTTATTTACCAAAGCCTACCATTGTAAAACAATAAATTCGGTAAGCGTGAGTTCAGAAAATTCCCATTTATTAGTAGATTTTGATGGAATGACTCAAGTCTGTTCCGGAATCCGTTGGCTTTATTTTGAAATAAGTCACAAAATTATCTTAACTTATTGTCAATGTTAACTGTAGTTAGAATCGCGATAATTGTATTACTACTATATTTGTGGATACTTCATTATGTAGGTAATATGCACATTGGAAGTTATGTAAGGCGATTAGGCAAAAATTTGGAAAAAATCATATTTGTTATTTCAATTAGCAAAAGTTGGGACAGCTTGCTAAGCTTTAGAGAATAATAAAAACTGTAAATTTTTCGTTTCAGGTGTAATTGTTCTATTTCTTGTATTCGTTGGACTTTTGGTCGCTTACAAGAAGAAAACGAGCGAATCCAATCGGGTACTGAAAAACATGCAAGAACAGATGGATATTTTGGAGTTACGTGTAGCTGCTGAATGCAAAGAAGCATTCGCTGAACTACAAACTGAAATGACTGATCTAACAGGTGACTTAACATCTGGTGGAATACCATTCCTAGACTATCGTACATATGCTATGAAAATACTATTCCCGAATCATGAGGATCATATCGTATTGCAATGGGAACGGCCTGAACTATTGCGCAAAGAGAAGGGTCTTCGTCTTTTCGGTCAGCTTATCATGAACAAAACATTCCTTTTACTTTTTATTCGTACATTAGAGAGTAATCGATATTTTTCGATGCGTGAACGTGTTAATGTTGCATCCCTAATTATGGTTACCCTTCAATCGAAACTAGAATACTGCACAGACATTCTAAAAACACTTCTGGCAGAACTTATTGAGAAATGTATTGATGGCAAAAGTCACCCAAAATTATTATTGCGGCGGACAGAGAGCGTTGCAGAAAAAATGCTCAGTGCATGGTTTACATTCCTATTATATAAATTCTTAAAGGAATGTGCAGGTGAACCCCTATACATGCTGTTCCGTGCTGTTAAAGGGCAAGTTGATAAGGGCCCGGTCGATGCTTGCACACATGAAGCACGATATTCACTAAGTGAAGAGAAACTTATCCGGCAATTAATCGAATTCAAATTGATGACGGTATATGCTAGTATAACGCAGCAACCGATTTTTTGCAATAACATCGAAATGATGCCAACCAACACCGAAAATGTTCCAGTTAAAGTTCTTGACTGCGATACAATCGGTCAAGTCAAGGAGAAATGTCTGGATACAATTTACAGAAACATTCCATCGAGTCAAAGGCCTAGACGAGATGATCTCGATTTAGGTGAGTATCTTTTTAAATAGATAAAACAATTTGATTCATTTTAATTTATATATATATATATATTAGAGTGGCGTACTGGAACTACTGGACGGGTTATACTGTACGATGAGGACTCCACCTCGAAATTAGAAAACGAATGGAAGAAATTGAATACACTGCAGCACTATCATGTTCCCGATGGGGCTTGCCTCAGTTTAGTTCCGAAACAAAGTTCTATTTATAATTTTTCAATATTGTCAGATAAAAATGACAAATCACACAAGTAAGAAATAGAAATTTTTAGTAATCTAACAAAAAAAAAATTGCAATAATAAAATTTCTTTTTGATTTAACAGATACGAAACATTAAATTTATCGAAATATGCTTCATCCTCACCGACATTTAGTAGAGCTGGTAGTCCTCTTAATAATGATATTCATGAAAATGGTGTTAAATATTGGCATCTTGTGAAACATCATGATACCGATCTCCAGAAGGAGGGAGAACGGGTCAATAAAATGGTATCAGAGATATACTTAACGCGTTTGCTAGCCACAAAAGGAACGCTGCAAAAATTTGTGGATGACCTGTTCGAAACTATATTTAGTACAGCGCATAGAGGGTCAGCCCTACCATTAGCTATCAAATACATGTTTGATTTCCTTGATGATCAAGCACTTCTACATGGTATTACAGATCCTGAAGTTGTACATACGTGGAAAAGTAATAGTTTACCTTTACGGTGTGTACCTTAGCTACTATGTTATTCTAATGGAAAAAAATTAATTTGTTCTTCTATTTATTTTTCTTACTTTCAGATTTTGGGTAAATTTAATTAAAAATCCCAACTTTGTATTCGATATTCATAAGTCAAATATCGTTGATTCATGTCTATCTGTAGTTGCTCAAACATTTATGGATTCATGTTCCACATCCGATCATAGATTAGGTAAATATATTTGGAACACATACAGTTACAGTTGTACATATATAATAATATTTTTTTTTATTTTTTCATCAAATAGGAAAAGATTCACCTAGTTCAAAATTATTATATGCTAAGGATATACCCGCTTATCGACAATGGGTTGAACGATATTATTCAGATATCAGAGATATGCCAGCCATATCAGACCAAGATATGAATGCCATGCTGGCCGAAGAATCTAGGGTGAGTCATAAAAATGTTTGCTATAATCTATTTTAAGAAAATACTATGCATGAAAGTAGCTTAATTATATTAGATTTTTTCGTCTGATTATATCACCATTAGCTAAATTTGCCCGTTCCTAGAACGGGATCACATCTTTTACATATATTACTGCTAAAAAATTTCATGGAAAACAACATTTCTTGTAAAGATTCTTCTATCATTCAGCAGCGCCCCATATTGTTGATTTTGATGAATATTTACTATCACCTGATGGGTCACGTAATGTTGTCCATGTGAGATAACGGCAGTGTTTAAATCGATACCTACATGATAGAATGATTGTCCTTGTGATTTGTTGATTGTCATCGCATAAGCTGATATGACTGGAATTAGTCGTCGTCAGTAAAAAATGAAGCGAAATCGATTCGTGAACTATTTCACCTCGATTACATTTGGAAATTTTCTCTGCCCTGATTGAATTTGGGTGAAGTTTTCTGACAATCATACGTGCTCCATTGCATAATCCTTTCATTTGGTTCAAATTTCACAACAAAAGTATGATAACTCCTTCCTTCAACAGCAACACATGCGGTGGCATAACCGATGGCGTTTGCTCATTAAGAAATTCTGCTGGAAAGTTCAAGCATCGCTGAGAGCTTCTGAGGCGACAGAATCTGCGCTATAGTATATGGTCGGATTTCCTGACATCATAGGAATTATTATTCTGCATGAGCATTTGTTGGAACTCGTTATTTTTCTGAATGTTTTCTTCGTAGATCGTTGCAACAAGGTTACCCCCATTAACCATAGCTTGAGGGATTTCCATTATGTCGTCGCAGCTTAGTTTAGGAATTGGTGAATGGTTTCCTTTTCCAACGTCTAAGAGCAAATTGTTGTATTCATACTATCCTTCATTGTGCATGTTTGTTGTTTGTGATGTGTCGCCCCCTCCAAATGACAGCTCATTTGAGAATATTTCTTGCAGAAGTTTGTTGTTGTATTTGAGTCCGTGCTTTGAAAGCATTGTTATCACATCTATGATGATAAAGAGACTATCAAAAGTTCAGATTTAGAGGAATTAAGATGCATCGATGAAACGGAAGAAGTATTGAGAAGCGGAACTGGAAGTTTAACAGATTCCTCATATGATTAAGTCCATATTTGTTTATTTCTATTCATTTCTTCTGTATACAGGACTTGTACAGAACGTTGGGGAAATGTTCCTTCCATCTACGGAGCTCTTTCCCATCGCTGGTTATCAACTTTCAATATCTAGTTGTTTCGTTGTTTGACATACTATTGCCACTGTTTCGCCGCATTTTCCACCTTGCAAACCTGGCTTCCATTTATGTCGCCGTTTAACGTGGTGATCGCTAGCGATTATTTTTTTCCTGAAATTCGGGCGTCTTCAATAATGTTTCTCTGCCTTACGTCTGGCCTGTCGGCTATATATATGATTTGATTTCTAGTAGGAAATCCTACTAGTAATTAGTTGGCGAGAACTACAGATTCCAATGTAGACGTCTTCGTTACTATTGGTGACTGTGCTCTTGCCTTGTATTGTGGTCTGAATTGTGCATTTACATATGTCACCCATCAATAAAAGGATGCTGTCTGGGGAATAGGATCGAACACGTCGTTCAGTCTTATCTGGAATTCGCTCTTCGTTTTATATGCTTCTTCCCTTAGGATCGTAGCACTGAATGAGGTAATATTTCTAATCTAGCAGTGTAGTGTAGTTGCGATCATTTGCTGATTGATCCGACTAAGCCCTGTATGATTTCTGTGAACAATATTTATTTCTTCTGCGAACTTGAGCCTCTCATTAGATTCAATGGTTGTCCCTCGGAGAAGCTTTGCTTGTGCTAGAGTTTATCACTCTGATAATATCCAGATTGGTGGTGCATGTATGTTTTTAGGATTGTATCACAAGTACAGCCCACAACAAGCTGATAAGAACTGTAAATTTGTCTATGCAGATATTGTAGTTGTTTGTGTTAGTGTTTGCGCTCATGCCTTTTTGTACTTTCCAGGCAATAACTGTCTATCCTCTAAGATAGATGATAATCGAATAGGTTACATATAAAATTTGTCTTCTTTAACGTTTTCGACTTCTTCAGTTGAAGTATCTATATTAAATTTCTAATGTGTGCTAAAACGACTGAATTTGAATTCTTTGGTGAGGTGATTATATCAGCACAATTCTTCTACTCTTGAACTTCTTACTACTACTAAACTACTACTAAATTTTCACCAGCTTTTTGCATTGTTTTCAAAGTACATAGAAAAAATTTCAATTTTTATAATTCATTCCTATGAAGCACACACTTTTTAATCATTATAATAAATCATCTACTAAATCAAGTCAAAAACATTCTTCAATCAACAGTTACATACAACAGAATTTAATACAAATTGTGCCCTCCACGAATTATATACGTACGCTGTGAAATACAACGAGCAATTGACTGTAACATTAGAGGAAGATGAATTCTCACAAAAGCAAAGACTTGCATTTAAATTGGAACAAGTGCACAATATTATGTCGGCTGAATAGAAGAAGGAGACGAACAAACAACAAAATGGAAAGAAGTAAACAAATAATAAATACGATAAAGTATTTTCCTAATATAAATGGTATACATAATATGAAAGAGGGAGAAATTAATTTAAAAAAAAATATATAAGTAAATAAAAACAACAAAAAAAAAATCATTGTACACTAACGTATTTTAATAAAATAAAATAAATGAGAAAAAAATAACAATCAAATGATTGTATATTAAAAAAAAAATTATAAGACACGCAAAAAAGAAACACTGAATATATTTTTATTTTGCATTTTGTATTTTCAACAAAATGTAAAACTGTGTGGTCGCACGGTAATCTGGACAATTCCTTTTCTGCTGCTTTCATTAAAAAAAAAAAAATACATATTTCATTTCAACTTTTGCACCCAATATTATGTGTAGTAGTGCAGATTGTGTCGCGTCTTATAATTAAAACCTACAAAAAAAACTAAGATTGCGCGTAAATCTCCAGGACATTTTTTTGTTTGTGTTGCATACAAATATTTCTACCAGTGTTGCAGTAGTAGTCCCGTCGATCATGATGACAAGCACACAAACACAGTATCAAAAATAAAATGGATTTGGATTGAGACCAATTCGATCTTATCAACTCTAGTTATATAGTTCGCTCGAAACATAAAAACTGTGATGTAATAATCTCATATACTAGGCGTAAGCAATTAACGTACTACGTAACGGAACGGTTAACAGTTCATTGATAAGAAATACACTGTATGATGCCCCCTCGGTGATGGATTTGTTCAACTATTTGCATTGGCTGATTAATGTACTGCCCAAACACTCCCCCAAAGAACAATGACAGACATAATAAATTTCGAACAAAAAAAAAACATAAATGTTGCGTCTATATCGGACAGTATTTACCAAGAGATCGTGGTTTGACAAGTATTATGACAAAAAAGCCGCGTATATGTATGGGTTGTTTTTAACCAGCACACTTCAATTCTGCTCAGGCAAGGAAAATGAAGAACTACAATCGAAATAGGTAATAATCCAAACTCAGACACAATTTGCAGTACACATTTCATAAAAAAGATAACGTCGATAAAATAAATGGAATAATGAAATCGGTTGCCATTTGATTAATATATATATATATAGTACTTATATTTGTACATATATACATTTATAGCTATAGATAAAATGCAAAGATTGATGAAATATATCTGCATACATACATATATTATATTATGAACGACGGATCATATACATAATGTACTACATCTCAGTCCAGGCTACCGATTAGCGAACACTATAAATTATTCTTTTAAATTAGATTAAACAAAATGAAAAGAGAAAAGAAAAAAACTCAATATTTAAAATGAAACGCTAAAATCAATTCGAATTTTCTAAGATGAAAGAAACTGAACACTACGAAGAGATATATACGAAAAAAGAAATCTATATGAAGATAATTATAATTATATTTAAAAAAACAAAACGAAAATCTAATTGTAATAACTGTCTGTGTTTGACTGATTAAATTGTAAAATATTTTTTTTTATATATATATATATATACATATTATATATATCTATATATATATGTATACGTATTTTTAAATGTATACTCAAAAGAAACAAACTAAATGTATTTTATAATTTTATGGATATTTTTGTTCCTTTCTTATACAAAACGGAACAACAAAAATAAATAAGTATGAAGAATTTAAGTTTTTATAATTTTGATTATGTTTCCTTTTTTTTTTTTGCAGGTTTTATTTTTTGTTTATATTCCTTATCATCAATTCTTTTTACATTTATTATCATATATCATAAACTTAATTGCACTGTGTAATCTCGTTATTAATAACTGTATTCAAATTTGAGTAACATACATATACATACATAATAATATGTATTTGTGTATATTCCATTTCTCGCAGTACATAAAAATTTATTATTTGTACGCATTTAATAATTCTACAAAGTGAAACGTAAGCTTTATTTGAACTTGGTTCAATCAGATCAACTGATGGTAAGTGAGATTTATGCATTTTTTAATTTTTAAAAAATAAACTGGAAAGCTGAAGAATTATTCCATAAATAATATTGGAACCTTTTAAAATTATTCGTGTTATGATAAACTAATATAGAATAAATTATTCATGAAAATTCATTTTGACAATCCAAATTAAAAACTTTAACTTATACATAAAAAACAAATCTCGACACACAACTGGTATATTATATATGAAGATACCAGCATTGGACTTGTCACGTCTGTTGTATTTTAGTCATGCCATAAGTGCGTTCTGTTGAAGCCGTATAGTCGCTATAAAAAGTTTTATTTTCTGGAGAATTTTTGCATCAAATGAAAGAATGTACCTACTAAACTCTAAAAATTAAAATGAACTTTATTCTAAGTACCCCCCCCCCCCAGTTCTGTGCCATTTTTCGATGATACTTATGGAGCGTTTGCGCAACTCCAAATTTGAATGCCGTTTGGATCAGAATATTTCTCCAGAATGGAACATAACTAATTGGACAATCTTCAGCAGCTACGAAATTCGATACATTACCTATTGATGTTTGTGTGGCTTTGGTCTTATATGACCTGGAGCAGAATCATGAAGGAACGTCCACTGTTGATTATGGAAAAGCTTTACTGTGTACTCTAGAAGCATTTCCTGATAAACTTAGCCGATGTTTTAACTCCTTCTAAGCAAAAATGGAGCTGTGTCGTGCCTTGATAGGAACCATAGCTGACGCGGGAAGATCACGTTAAACTTGAGACGTGAGACGCTTCTCGAGCATTACTGGCATACACCTTGTTTTTTGTGTTTTTTTTTTATTTAAATTCTTCTCAATTTTTGTACCGCAAATTGGATTCATCTGTGCCTGTTTTTGTCGTACCTTATCAACAAACGTTTGGTCTATTTTTTTTTTTTATTCACTCAAAGCTGAACTTTAGAAAATGTCCCATCGAGCGTGAAAAATACTCGAGTCCCAGGTCTTACTTCATGTCACCGTCTTTCCTCGTCGAAATTTACATTCCCGTTTTTGAATGAGATTTCGACAAATTTTGGCACCCATTCCTTTAATTGCCATTGCTGTTAGTATCGCGCGCAACCGTTCAGATTTTTCACTGTCACGGTCTTTATCAAATCGAGAAATATTCCGATACATAAACATTTTCATAAAAATCCTAAGCAGTCGGATAGTTTTAAAAATGGTAATTTTACAGCCTCGTGGTTCTCATTCATATCCCATATGTTTACGCATTTGCTGATCAAACTCAACTCAAAACAGGAAAAACAGATTGTTTCCCCGTTTTCCAGAGGAAGAAAAAAATAAATTACGTATTATCTGACATGTGGTAGCTTCCGTTAAGTCCTAGTGTGACTGCCTTAAAAATTGCTGATATTCATGACTTTTTGAGGCATTTTTTCGATAAAAAAATATGAAATTTTCATATAAACAAAAACAAAAACGCTTCCCTACCGCTCTAAGGAAGGACGTGAAGAATGATGTGGTCAAATTTGAAACGGATAGCTTGAAAACTTCTAAGAATTTTTTTTTCTTTGAATAAGTTTAAAAAGTAATTAAAATTGTGACAAATTCTAATATAAAAAAATTTGGTAGATATCTTTAATTTTTGTGTAAGTCCCCCTTTTTTTTTTGGATTCTAAATAATTGAATCCAACTCGATAAAATATAAAATCAACTAAAATGAGTTTAATATAAAAAATACTTAAAACTTTTGAGAAATTAAGCAGTTTTCGTTCTCATACGTCTTATATAAATTACTATCGATTTATGAAATAAATTTCATCCACTATTCCACTGATCTTGAATATTCAACTTCAAACTCCCAAACACAATATCCTTCATCCGATTTGCATAGACTTGCTAAATATGAAATTTTTTGAAAGGAGCAGTAAATTTTAATCAGACTAAACTTTTATATCCCCCGCCACCTTTGAAGAGGCCACGTATATTAGAATTTATATCAATATCATAGGTTGAGGTCACCGAAGTAGGTATACAGAATCCACGGAAAAGATTTTGAGCAATTATTTGTAAATTTTTGAGATCATTTGTGTGCAAAATGTAAGATTTTGAATATTTTTCATTTTTAAGATAGATTAATTGAGATTTCAAAATGAGCGCCAATATAATATAAAAAAAAAGACAATTACATTATTTTACACAACTTGTTTATGATTTTGTTAGTAGTGAAAAAAACTCAGTCAATTCATATACTAAATATAGTAATGGCGAATTTAAAATAAAAGATAATAATATAAATAAACGGACAAACAAAAAAAAACTTGGTTACAAATATATATATATAGGTATATATAATGTAACAGTTAAGAATAAGATTTGTGTATCAGAGTTAATGGTAAATATAAAGATAAAACTTGTCATACAAACTTAATTAAAACCTGTTAAGCGTTTTACAGCAATCGGAATTCCATCTTATGGAAGCATTCTACTTTTTTTCCTCTACCAACAAAAGGTTGGCTTACTTACATGTAACTGAAATTTGTGTTAAGTCCTTGGTACTACTTAAGTTGATATTAATATAATTACACTTGTTTTTTTTTTTAACAAGCTCATAATTATACTTTTAGAATTTAATAGAGTTGGTGGCAGTTAACAATAAGAATGCATTGTATAACAGAAATATTCTAGAGGCGTGTTTCCATTGAATTCGATACAATCAGAATGGAATTGAGTCTAAGAATTTATAGACAAATGAATATAAAGTGTGAAAATAAAGCAATATCGAAATGAAAAAATAAAAAAAATAAAAATGAAAACTCAATATTCGGGGACGCGGCGATATGCATACGTTAAGTTTTATATACTCGATTTCTTTTTAATCGAAACTAATTTAGTAAAAATAGTACCCATGATTTTGACCTGCTCAAGCCTAAATTCAATAACGATTTGTTGTCTCAAATTAAACTCGGTATAAATTCGATAGTTTCAATATTTTCCTGTGCGGCTTAAGAATAAATACACCCGTTCCTCAATTTACGCAAAATTCCGTACCACGTAGATTTGTTTTTACGTGGATGAAAATTGCGTAAAAGGAGTCTTGAAAGTACAAAAGAAATATTTAATGTTGGAAGGAAGCAAAAGCTAATATAAATTTTGGAAATACATATTCATTTCACATATGCATGAAGCTTAACAAAAAAATACTTAAAGCTTCAACATACTAACAACCTTTAACACCAGAAACATGTCACTCCACTTTTAAACAACGAATCTACAATAAAATTATAGGAAATCTGTATTTGAATTGTTTTCCAAAATTGAGCAAGGGTGAAAAGAAATGAAGAATCTTCGAATTTCGCTAAAAATAAAATTAAATTCCCTACAATGTTTGCTATCCTTTATAATGAAAATCTGTTCGCGCTAATCGATCCTAGATTGACTCATAATAATTTGATGTATGTATCAGAGGGGGCCTTGAAGTTATATAAACTTCTTAAGACTTCGTAAAAAACTGACCGATTTTATTTATTTTTGTGGCGTCATAGCAAATCTAATCTCCGGAATTGGCTATAGAGCTCAGAGCGAGAACTTTTAAGGGCACTATACGCTTAACAAACAGTAAAAAACAGTCCAATTTAGCTATCAACATTTTTCATACATTTCATTTATATTTAGGGTTGGGTATGTTTTTTTTGGCTGTCACTCCAAAATGTATTTATGGATTTATATAAATAGGTTAGGTTAGAGTGGCGGCCATCGTAAAAAGGTGTACGATCAGCCACACTTAGACCAGCTATGGTCCATTGTGGTGCCACTATATTGGAACCCTACCTGGAAAATATATATTAAGAGCTAGGGGGTACGATGAAACCAGCCACAAGAGTTAATGAACCTTACTAGGTCCCCCAATTCTTTGTGTGCTAATTCCTCAGTTCGCATAAAAAGTAACTACTTACGCTTTACAAGGTTAGGACATTCACACAGTAGGTGCATAACGCTCTCAACCTCTTCCTCGTCCATACAGCTTCTGCAGAAGTCATTGTATGGAGCTTGCATGCACTTTGCATGTTTTCCAAAGAGGCAGTGTCCCGTAATAACTGCGGTAAAATTACGCACATCTTTACGGTTCGTCTTCAGTAGAGATTCAGTCTTCACAAGACAATTCTCGGGCCAGAGCTGTCTTGAAATCACACATGAGGTCAGTTCTCCCCATCTGCGATTTGTCAGCTTGTGGGTCAGTGCATCTAGAATCCTCTTCACTGATTCTAAGGGCCGACCTACGGGCTCCTTTACTAGACTTATATTCATAGCGGAGCCCTTCCTAGCCAGGGCATCCGCTGCCTCCTTTCCAGGTATGTCACTATGACCAGGCACCCAGCAGAGAATAACTTTGTGGTTAGCACCCAATTTCCCGAGCTCACAGCGACACCGTTGCTCGAGTCCAAAGTTTTGATTGCCGCTTGACTGTCAATGCAAATCCTGATAACTCGATCACTAGGTACGTCACAAGTTGTACGCAGCAGTCTTGCTGCTTTGCAGATGGCCAGAACCTCCGCATGGAACACACTACAGAGGTCCAGTAGGCGGTCCGATTCCTGTATTTGAGGGAGTGCTGAGTATAACCCGGCACCCACTCCCACATCCATTTTGCAACCGTCCGTAAAGACACATATATCAGAGTCAATTGTCACGTGATTACCCTCCTATTCCTCTCTACTAAGAATGCAAGTTGAGAACGCTTTCTAAAAGTCTTACAGCGCTCATTTACATTAATCCTCCAATTTAATTTGGAGTCTAATATGCGGGGTTAAGTCCTAGACCGCAGCTTATAGCTCAGTTAAGAAGCCTTTACAATGTTCCTTGAATTAGTTCACTGATCGTTGGTAGAAATTTCCCCATATGCTACTGCTTTTATACCCTCCCTTTGTAAAGAGATGAGAATACTATTACCCACCAATAATCAATCACAGTCGAGATGAATGTACTCCCTTGTGGAGTACCTCTAGGCACCCTCCTGCTAAACCTTATTGTTACCAAGTTCTGCGTTTATTAGGCGGTTACTGAGCATTGAGTTAATCCATATTTATATATAGGATTCAACCCTTAGACCAGTCAGGGTATCCTGGATGGCCTCTAAACTACATTATTAAAGGCTCCTTCGATATCAAGAAATGCACCTATAGTGTATTCTTTTTCCTCGATTGATTTCTCAATGGTTCCTACTACGTCATGTAGCGCAGTTTCCACTGATTTGCCTTTTAAATATGCGTGCGGTGATCTAGAAATCTCACTTCGTCTAAGCAAGCTGGTGTCCATGGACGCTTCCAGCAACCTCTCAAAAAGCTTTCAGAAGAAACGATGTAAGGCTGATGGGTCTAAAGTCCTTGGCAGTCACGTGCTCGCTACAACCTGCCTTAAGAATGAAGATCACTTTGGTTTGTTTCCAGATGCATGGGACATAGGACTGGAGTAGGCAGCTTTTATAAATCATGATGAGAATTTAGCGTTTTGTATTGAGCGTTTGTAGTCTCTGAGACCTGCCTTATACTGGGTCCAGTCTTCCTGACTTCTGCTCGCTTTCGCTTTGTTGAAGAGTTTCGGTGCGTTCCTCCTTTGGACACTAAGGTCCCAATTCCACCATGGTGGGTAGGACTTTGAAGGCTTACGCAGAGGGCAGGCTTCAACAAAGGCGGTATTTAAGGCGTCATTATATTCTTGGCCGGGTTTTCTATTGATGGCGAACAAGATCATATCTCTTATTCTCTACGATACTACTAAATTTATTCCAGTCTGTTTTAGCTGGGTTTCTGAATGGTTTAGGAGGATCGGGTGCGTGGTTTAATTCAAAAATAATCCAGCAGTGGTCCCAGAAGGCTCTCTTACTGGAAACTCCAATTTACCACCTTTAGATCGTTCGATTTACTAATGAATGTCACATCTAATACTTCCTGCCTGCTAACTGTGATAAAGGGGTAATAATACTATTATAAGTATTTAAATTGGATTCCATAATGAAATCAAATAAGGACTCACCTCGCTTATTGATGTCGGTGCTACCCCATATCGTGTGGTGGGCGTTGGCGTCGCATCTTAACAGAAGGTCTAGCTTCTTCGTCTCAGCCTCTTGCGCACCTCGATTGGTGGTGGTGGGGTGGCGCCATAAATGCCGAAGCCAACAATCTCGCATTTTTACGCTCCCACTTGACGACCACTAAGTCATTAGAGCTGTAATTAGACATCAAACATAAATTTATGTCTTTTTTCGCTAAAATACAAGACCTGGGCTTACGTGGACCCTTTTTGTAATAAAGGGTGTAGTGTTGGTTCCTTAATCCCTGTATAGCGTCATTTCTGACCCAAGTTTCCTGGATTAAGGCAACGTCAACGTTCTGCTCCACTGATGGAGAGGTCATCCGACGCCAGTCTGCTATGGTGGAGATTGATTTGGACCACTCGAATCAGAGGCCCCCCAGTTTCTGACATCACGGTTCGATGGAACCGTTGAGTCCTTTTTCCTCCACCATGTGTATGCCTTCGTTGAGCGGGCTCACAGGTTTTGAGGAGCTCGATTGCTCCTCCGTGTGAGACACCTCTACCTCCATCAGCTCTTCGTTGCATTGGTGCTGTCTGGTATCTCCGACTGTGGAATGACTTGAAGTCGTGAATTACTCCACACTTCCCCCACTTGGGCTACAGTCCAGCGAGTATTGGTCCGTACAATTGATGACCATTACTCCTCTGAACCATCCCGAGGCGTCATACTGTGGTGGTATTGGGCCTGCTGGGTTGGACGATAGATACTCCACCAAAGTGGTCATGAGCCTTCTTTCCACCAACATCCCGCGCTCCATGGAGATCTTCTAATTTCTGTTGCCCGTGTCGATCACGCCAACACTCAGCAGCTCCCGAACCATATCTCTCACAGTCAGACGTGTAGCAGCATCTTCTGATCTGCTAGGTCCCGGAAGAGAGGGTCGCTGAAGGTGGCTTTCTTCTGCCCTTTGCTACCACTCGTCCCTCCAACTGCACTCTCCGCACTCTTTGAATTCACTGCCTGGCTAGTAGAAGCCACTGCAGGTTTCCTAGCAGACATTACAGCATATCGACGAACGTCGGCAGGCCTCGCTTTTTTTTGCCTCCTTCAGTTCCTCGTCCCTTGATCTAATCCTTTTGCTAGCGGCAAAGACTGCCCTACCGTTCCTCATTTTTTTCATAGGTCGATCGGAAGCCATTGTTTGAACAAAAGGAGCATGATGCTGGTCTTTCGCCAAGATATTTGTCGCCCATTCCACTGTATCCCTGTCCCTCTTTGTCGCAGCGTTTCCTCCTCTGAAGTCCTGGGGTATTCTTCTTCTGAGGTTTCTTGTGGCCGGTTACGCCACCCTCCTTTTTTCCACCTTTTTAGCTGGGGATCTAAGGAGTTCCGCTTCTTCTCCTTCGCTCAAGCTAACCACTTCCATACAGCCATCCACACTGGTTAAGTCATCAGTGTTGGACGGCTGCTGGCGTTGACCTTCAGCAGATTTGCCTTCCTTGGCAACACCTCCAGTTTTCTTCTCCTTAACATCCTTTGACGCACTTAGAGGGGTACCACCATCTTTAAAAATAAACTTCTCCATTCAGTTCCCACGAGTTGCGGAGAGTTACTGTCACCCACGGCAGAGATCCGCAGTACTGCGGGAAGGTCAGATTAAAACCGGAGGTCGCCTGGTATCCGGCGTTCACATGCTAACGCCTATGCTCCCCCTTAGCCACGCAGCCCTCGGCGTATGCTGTTCCACCTTGGCTTGCGGTCCAATTTATTGCCGCTAAGCAGAAGGAGTGGACACACCTCTGGCAGTTGCTTCGGTAGAACTAGAGTCGAGAGTTTGGTGTTCCCGAACCAGATAAATAAAAAAGTATTAAATAAATGCGATAACATAAATTAATATCGTTATTATGAAGCAGAAGCATTTCTTTGACAACGTTTTCACTTAAGGTTTTGGATAAATGATGTTGTTTCATATTTGATCTGTGCAGTCTTATCAAGTTGAATACCAAAGCTTTCTTTTGTTGAAGAAATAACTTGTTCCCTCATACATTTTCTGATAAAAAGGAACTTCACAACTTTTTTTTTAAGGCAGCGGACGAGAGATCCCGAACACGTAGGCCAGGGCGGCCCATTGTGCTAACCTGCAAGAAAATCAATCACCAAACCTTTCTGTTCTCTTAATGAAGTGCATCAGGTCTTGGTGAGGAAATTTTTTCAGCTTATCCACAGATAGGATCGCAGACCCAAGCGTACTCAGTCTGCTTCCGGTAAAGGCCGGACAAGCACACAGAAAGTGTTCGGTTGTCTCAGGGACGGTCACTCAACAACTCCCATCTTTGTTAGATGAGCGTGAAGCGATCAGTGGCCAGTGATGATGCCAACCATACTTCTACATTGTTTCCTTCTGAGCCCCAAGAGAAAATCAGAGAAATTCCTATTGCATCCATGAAGAAAAATTTGTGTGCTTCTACAAGTGCTCAGGTTCGCTCATCTCTGTTGATGCTTTATACGAACACTCGATAACTGAGGTTGCAGCGCCTACGGTGGGTTTCGGTCCAAGTAACGGAGAACGTGAGCCAGATCTGGCTAAAAGGTCAAACTTTTCATTCCCCATGATCTCCATGTGACCAGGAACCACCTAAAGGGATACTTTGCTGTGGATACACAGTTTATCCGTGGGCCACTCAGAGCCATCAAGGCCAACACTGAACTTTTTTTTTCTAACCCCACATACTAAATTTCTACCATTTTGAAAATTGTTAGATTAAGGGGTTAACTACCTTGGCGTTTGGAAAAATTATCTTTTTACGCAGCTATTAAATATATAAAATAATTTATATTTTACATTTTATCTACGTGGGTCAGATAAACTAGAAAGTTGTGAATCAATAATGTTTCAAGCGCGATCACATAAATCTTGCTGATCAGTGCGGTTCAAGAAAAATTACGAAATTCGATTGATTTTCTTCTGTGCTGGCTGATTGGGCAATATTTTCATGTCATTACATTTGTTTTGTTTTATTTATGATATACATATATATATCCGCTTATAATGGACTTCCAGGGATCACTGTAATTGGCTCACTGTACCCGAATGTCCATCTCATGAGAACCTGTAGGAAAAATGCGTGGAAAATAAAACAATCTTACTTATGCCAAGACTTTTCCATTTAATAAAAAGTCTAAATAATATTCATAAACATTAATTTTAAAAAGAGTCTGTTATTTTTGCAGACAATATATGTATATATTTTTGATATAGTATTTGTTTTGTATTATTAGTTGGATTTTATTCAAATACGAAAAAAATCCATTGGTAAAATCGTCTTGTTGGAAAATATGTTGTATAGTTTTCGCACGCTTAATGCTTTCAGTTCAAACCACAGTTTCTTCTTCTCATCAGCCTCTTCAAAATTTTCCAGTTCATTCATTAATTCATTATCAGATAATTCTTCGGTGGTTATCACTTCAACAAATTGGCCCAATAAAGTCTGTATTGTTAGCCTATTCCCTCAACGGAAGATCATCTTTTGGATTAATGTTCAATATCTCAATTCTGCTTTTAACTAAAGCTAGTATGTCGAAAACAGTTTCGCATGCAAATCTCAATATATTTATCGATTCCAAAATAGAAATAGCTTTAGTAACACTAGTATAATCTTGAAGTGAAGTTTTTTATTGTGTAGCTTACTATCAGGATGAGCCGGACAATTATCAACTAGCAACAAAAAATTTCGGTTTTTGTTTTATTAATTCGCTGTCCCACATTTTAAAATAATTGTCAGAAACAGTTGTTGAAGTCATCCAAGCTTTTTTGTTACTACAGTATGTTCGGCAGGTAATGTTTTAATATTTTTGCTAAAAATATCGTAATTGTTACGAAAGCTAGTGTATCTATACAGTAATATGAAGTGTTTACCTCGGATCAATAATTTTCGGTTTTCATTACCAGAGGTATTAGCACATACCATGATTGTGATACGCTCTATGGATAATTTTCCTCCACTACACACAACCTTTTAATGTATGAATTTTATCTGGCAACGTTCTGAAGAAATTTTCAGTTTCGTCAGCATTAAATATCACTTATTACTGGCCGAACTTGTGAAGTCCAATCATTTGAAAAATTTCTGTCTACTGAATCTGATTCTCCACATATCTTACAGAAAGCAATGTTATGTCTCTTAGTGAATCTGTCCACCCAGCCAGAACTGTATCCAACATCGTCTCCATATATTTGAAATATTGGATTTTTTTTTCAATTTCATTTTTGCACACACATCGGCTTGAGAGCAACCAATTTCCTTTTCACTTATTATTATCAATGTCTCATGTACTGTAAACGCACGTTTTTTATTCGTCAAACCTTTTAGTTATGATACTCTTACAAAACACTACTCACGTAACAAGGTTCTTCGACTACAGTAATGTGGTCCAACGGCGAACTGTCAACATTATCATAGTAAAATTCTCGTGATCGCGATTCCATAAGCTTTTTTTGTATCCCGCGGACTTAGGGGATTCCCCGAACAACTCCAATTGTAGTGGACATGAACAAGGATTTTTCAGTCCATTACAAACAAAAGTCTATTATAATCGAACCCATCATAATCAAGGATTTTACACGTATTTCAGACGAATTTCCATTATAGGTAGATTCCGCTGTATATGTTTTTGTGTGATCTTTTTATTTTATCAATTTTATGAGTACTCTGCACAGAATTCATCGAATTAATGCTTTGTTCGTTCGAAGACCGAGAATACTGTAAGAACTATTAGAAAAGCTGCGAATAATGGAAGAATAATGCACAGTGCACAGTAGGTCAATCGGTCCATTAAATAATTAAATCTCAAATCACTGATAATTTAAAGAACCAATTGACGGATTATGTTATGTTATTGAACATTTACTTAATTACTTTTATAAAACATCAACTTTGTGCAAAACTGACAAAAGAAAATCGGCTTATCAATAAATAAGGTTCCCGGTCCATAAATATATCTGTAACTAACGAAGGAGCTAATCGAACAGAATTTCCGCCATTTTTTTTTGTATTATTCCAGTATTTGATAGTGTGAAGCTTCATAAATTTTTTTAGTACCTATATTAAATTTAGAAGTGCAATATTCTAGTCAAAAATGGATATGATAACTGTTGTGAATTTTCCGATAGTTTGGAAGAATAAAAATAATCTCTTAAAATATATACGAAAATTTCATTCCTTTTAATTGAACGACTATTAATTTCCCAACCAAGAAATGTGGCACATATTACTAAACTTGTGTGTGTTATATTTAAAAGCAACAGCAAAACAAAAACTAAATAATTATGTTACAAATAAAAATTAAGAGTAAAAATGTATAAATATATATTTATACATACATAATATTATTATAAAAAAGAAAAGAAATTATGATAAATATATGTCCAATTTTTGAAATAATTTTGAAGACTGATTTGCTAATTTTTTAAATAAAATATAAATTATAGATGTATATATAAAAAGTATTATAGTAAATATCTCTAACCTTCGTCTAGTCGAGAAAAACCAAAAACTTATGAAAAAAAAGGAAGACATTAAAGAAGATAAATATAAATTAACTCTATGCCTCGAAATTTTTTATTAATAATATCATTTCTTTTGTTTTATTATTTATGTTTAATGAATTGGCCAAAAATACTTTTTCTTTTCTTTTTAAAACAAAAATTAAGGCGTGAGAAAGGACAACAGGACAACACTTACAGCGCTTGTTACTGTGAAAAAATAAAAAATAAAAAAAACCACGACATAGTCAAGTTGATTATACCAGAAAGAAGCCTCAAATCAGAATTCTCAAGAGTCTTATTAATATTTCGTTGACTTCAAATAATTTTTAATAAGAGCACTATTTCAATATTTGTGTATGTAAGTTTATAAGATTCCGGCTACTGTACAGGGGGAAGGTACATTCCAAGAAGCTCATTTCACTCATTTAGTACGTGCTTTGCCTTGGTGCAGGTTGTATAGACAAAGAATTCAGAGGGGGTTTTGCAAAATATAGATACAAATATTATCAAAATTTAAACATCCTATGTGTAGTTTTACATTGTATCTATATATATATATATATGTCTGTATGTACATATATATATATTTATATAGATATATATATACATGGGTTGTCAAATTATTGGGGACACTTTGATATAATGAAATTATTTTTAATTTATTATAAGTTTAGTTTAGAACAAGAAAACAGCATATTAGTTATTAAATCTATTTAATTTTTCGTAATCGCTTTTAGATTAGAAAATTTGTAATCCCACCCTTTACTTCTCCTGGGCGTCCAGGGCATGCTCTCAATTTAATTGTGGAGAGCATTGTTTACGTGTAGCAGTTTGTCCTTGTTTGTGATAACATCTTTCGCTACTTACTTCCCTCTTTGTTAGCTCCTCCAGATTTTCTAAGGAGTTCATGTTGGGAGAATTACTTACCCAGGGCAAAACTCTGAGGTTCTTTTCAGCCAGGAATGCAGTAATGCAATGCTTCTGACTTTATGACATGGATCTGAGTCAAGCATAAAGACGTACTCGTCATCAACATGGAACCATTCAGCGATCTGAGGTAACAGCTGATTTCCCAGGGCTCGCCTGTATTTGTCTTATTTCATTGTCTCTCACTTAGAATGGAATTTCTCTCCGAGGGAATCCTCGTATAAATGAACCAGATTTGGAAAGTTGACTCATCGAAGAAGCAGACCTATAAAATATTAACAAAATCATGAAAAAATCTTTATTCGGAAATATTACACAATAATAAATCATACTTACTCGACTCCCCATAATCTTGTACGTTCGATCCCAGTTCAATCTCTTTTACTTCATTGCATAAGTCACACATGGCTTTTTTACTGGCATATGAGCAATTAGGCTCTTTTTATTCCTTGATCGTTCATCATCAATATTAACTACAAACCGTGTGTTACCTTCTGGGATCGTGAAAATTCAAATAACTTGATACGTTTCCCCTCTTGTACAAAGCTAAACATTTTTACACATGCTCAAGAGGATGTGCAGCTTAGATATTCAATTAGCTAATTGTCAAAAGTATTAAATTTGAGCTTAAGCAGCTTGTTGTGATATCGAGTGAAAAGTAATCATCTAAAGAGTTGCGATTTTAATACAACTATTAAAGAAAGTGAGAACGCTGTTTTACTTAAACAAAATATTCTTCCAATTATTTACATAATTGTTTCACTTTTTGTTTCACACAGAAATCGTAGCTGTCAAATTTTTGACACATGACAAGCTTCACAAAATTTACTCGAGAAATGTGTGGTAATTTTGATGAGTTATACCCTCTTCCACATAAAAGTTTTTTCTTGATTTTTATGCAAAGATTTTTACTCTAAAGTTACCAGCAGACCTAATGTGATTGTTTGAATTTTACAGCACTTGACAGCTCGTATCCATTATGACAAGTACTCTGTATTTTATATAAGATCTTAAAATGAACCAAATTATTAACTGTTCTGAATTGTATGAAGTTATCTTGGATGAGTCTAATATGGAAGAAATGTGTCTTAAATTTCAACAGTATGACCTTCTCCATTTACTAGTTACGTATTTTTACCTAATATTTCAATTAAAACAAATTTTGAAACAACCCGTATGATCCTAATTGAAAGCACAGTAAAGTAAATACAAAATTAATTAGACTTAACACGCAAGTATATGTATATCAAGATAATGAAGTGCGATCGGATGAGTTGGTTTTTGCGAAGTTTTCCATTCTGTCAGAGTGATGGTCTTCTCTGTTGATAGTTGGCCTGTTCAGTGATTAGGTTAGGTGCTGTCGGTAATATCCAGGCTTCATCACTTAGACCTCCAGCGGGTCCATTGTGTCCCATATTTTTATGGGATAATCTTCTGTGAAACTGCCCTAGCTCTCATTTTGCTTTCCTAAGAGATCTCAAGATAAATCTGAGCTTTTTACTTAACAGTTCCCGGAGATTTGAAAAGAAGTACATAGCAGCTACCACGTAACCTACCCTCTTTAATTATCAGTGCGGTGCATTCGAAAAGTACGTGTTGAACGGATTCGATTTCTTTCGAATCCTTACAACTCCTGCAGAACAGAAATCGTTCGTCGCTATTCACAATCTACTAGATTGGTGTCCTTCATTGATTAACATGGAATAAAAAACACAACAATAAGAATACAGAATACATTAGCTCATTTAGCCTCATATTTATATCCTAGGCGAAGTCATAGTGTGTACAGTAATCTGTACCTGTTTCGTTTGTAGTTCTGTCTACCTGTACGTTACCTTGAGAACGAATATGATGATTTATAAGATCTGAAATTTCGTATTCGACTTTTTGATAAAAGTTTTAGATCTGCAACAAAATGGGGCAGCTTCTCCATAGGTATATAATTAAATATACCGGTTGACAAAATGCACACAGACCCCAAAAAAAAATTTTGTTGAATGTAATTATTATAATTAGAATTTGCGGTAAACAAAATTGGCCTAAATCGTAGGGTTGCCGCAAATACTTGGAATTTTTACCGTATACAACTACTGGGATAACTGACTCAGCCACATTTTATGTACTAGCGGGTTGCTTGTAGTGCGTATAAAAACTTATAATCGTTATGAGTTTTTACCATCTCATAGACAATTGATCGCATCAAATAATTTTAACAATCTTGTAAGTATACTTTCAAAACAGAGAGGCGACTATACTCATGAGAATCCATGTATAGGATATCGGCAAAACTGACTTTAGTAAATCAACAGATTTTGTTTTAAAGTAGTCAGCAGTGACTTAAAACTAAGCCTAGTTAAACAAGATAAAATCAATTGTTTTTTTTTAATGTGGATTGAGACATAAAATATGTATTCCGCATTAATTACATTAATTTTTTTCCCGATATATCTCAAATTTCTCCTAGATATGATCAAAATTGTCAGCAGTATAATTAAAATGTTAATATGTATGTAAAACGTTTCTGCTACTGCTTCCAATAATCGCAACATTTAAACTAAAATTTTACAACTTCAACTACATTCAGACTTTATAATTATCTGCATTTTATTAAAAACTTCGTTCAGAAAATTGAACAATCTTCGCTTCTGATGTTGATGACTTTCTGGCATATGAGATAAATTTGAGAATGGAACTAAAAACAAAAAATAAAGTTTTATTATGTTTTACGTATACTTCCACAAATTATTCTTCTTATTACAAAAAAAAATAAAAAATACCAAGCGCTTTAACATTTAACCAACGAAATTATATTCCCTACATGATATTAAAATAGTTATTACAAATGTTAATCTGTGTTTAGGTATTAACCACGAATTTTTATTTTTCTCAGAAAACAAAAAGAAAGCAATTTTATTAAAAATAGAAGACAAAAAAAAACAAATTTTGAAATATCTAAGTTTCATAATATTTAAATAATTCGATGGAGCAATCAAGTCAACATAAATTATTATTATTAATTATAATTTCGCCTTAAATTTATTTTTTGCTTTTATTTCTACAGGACGGCTCAAATAGAGCGAAATATTCAACAATAAAAGAAAAAGAAATAAATCCCCTGAAGTTCAAAATTATTTTTTTCATCCTCGTGTAATTTTTTGAATGTTAAAAGAAAACTGCACTTCTTACAGCAAAATTATAAACGTCACAAAAAAACTTAAATGTATCATAACTATACATAAAAAAAAAGATTTGAAAAAAAAAATGAGTTAACTGCGTCGTCACGAATATGGTCGTGTGTGTTTATGGTTGTGCGTATAGATATATGTATATGTAAAATAATACCTAATTAATGAAAAAATAAATAATTAAAAAAAAAAAAATAAAAATAAATAAATAAACAAAGGAAGAAAAACTTAATAAAACTAAAGTTATATACATGAAAGCTTTCCGAAGTACTCTCTCTCTCTCTCTCTCTCTATTATTTAATATATGTTGTATAAAAGAGAAAAAGAAAACCAATGGAGAATTTTCTATATTGCAAAAAAAAAAATTATAAAAAAAAAAAATGAAATTATCTTCATAAATAAATGTAGTTATGACTAATTGTAATTGGAAGTTAAGATATTATTGAAAACAAACAACAAATGCATTCTATCTGCTGATTTCGTCGATGTTTTTGAACTGATCTTTTCACTCCATTCACAATACATTCATAAAATTTATATTTTTTTATAAACAAAAAAGAAAAAAAGAAAAAGAAACACAAAAACGAGAAACCAGAAGTATAAAAAATCCATCGTCGTGTACTATATACAAAGGATTATTTAAAAGTAATATTAGAATACTTTTAAAAAATTACAGTTAAGTTATAAGTTAAAAGAAAAAGAAAAAAAGGAAACTTTTATTGTTGTTTTAAGATATCTGTTAAAAAAAAAAAAAGAAATCGGTAAGTAACAAAAAACAAAATACACAGAAATACAATAATAATGTTTTTGCTATGTGCATCATCGATTCTCGTCAAATTAACTTAAGTAAAATGAGAATGCAATAATTTTGATTTTTCGCTTTTGCTTAAAGGTAAATACCTCACGTTTAAAAACAAACAAAAAACAAAAAACGATGAAAAAACATTAAGGTTCAGCCGATTTGTGGATACATTTTACATAAGAAATATAAAGAAAAAATAGAAAAATTTAATTGATGAAATAAATGGAAACATATCCCTTTTTTTAAAAGAACATAGGAGAATGAAATTGATAAGAATACAAAAGCAGTTAGAAAAAAGTACTTATTATGTGTATATGTTTGTGTATGGAAGAAATATAACAAAAAATTATAAATGTATTGTATTTATATGTATATGTGTGTATAAAAACTAAACTTTTAATAACAAAAATGAATGAATGAAAGCTTGGTTTTATTTGGGCGCAAATTTATTGCTGCTTGAGAAGAATTATAAAATCCCGGGAGCAGGCCGCAGTTAATAAAATTTATTTAATAAATATCTTTTTCGCCGAAAATTTCAGTTCTCAGAAAGGGGAAACTCTTCAAACAGTCATATTTCAAAATTCCACAAAAACTAATAAAAAATCAAAAATGTCAAATAAATATTTGGCAAATTATGGACAAAATCCCATTTCGCAAAATTGTCGTTTTCTTCAAAGCAAAAAGACTAGGATCAGTACATTTAATCCACTGCAACAGTGTACATTCGGGTCAATTTTAATAAGAAAAACCTTCGAGATAGGGCAATCTTTGTCATGGTTCCGATGTTAGACGCCAGACGAACAACGAACAAGATGACTCGCCTTTTCACAAGTTCGACGATCTTCCATGTATGTTAATCGACTTTGTTGAGTCCGGCGATCTGGAGTTTATATGATAAGTGGCTCTCAGACTTTCACACAAAAACGTACATATTTCTACAGTTTACATCCCTTCATGCTCATCAGCTAAGATATTTGACTTGCTGGCTTCATGTATCGATAGGCTTACTGAAGTATTGCTGCCTGCCAACAAATTATTACTTTTTGGTGCCTTTAACTTGCCCAATATTAACTGGAAACACTCTCTAACCGATTTGGGCTTGTTGCCTTCTTTTCCGGCGACTCTTCAACATGCCATGTCTTTTATTGACAAGATTATTTTTTCAGGCCAAATGCAATCTAGCGGCATAACTAATGATTCTGGAAAATCTCTTAACCTGGTATTTTCTTCCGATCCCGTTGGGACTCTCGTTTAGCGTTGTTTAACTCCTATGGTCCCTGTATCAATTCATCATTCGGCATTAAATATAGTTTTGTTTTTTGATCCTGTAACTTCATCATCTAATGCTTCTAGTAACTATTGTTATAACTTTAAAAAATCTGATTTTAATAAAATTTGTGACTGAACCCGTGTTCTAAGTAAACGTGATAAAGCTTTTTATGACATAATATTTCTTTGTCTTACTCACTGTATACCACTTATTAGTTCGAATTTTCAACCGTGGTTCAATGGCTCTTTGAAGCATCTTAAGAATTTGAAGAATAAAAAATAAAGAACCTCCCCACACTCTCCGCCAATAGCCGAGGCGAGCTAGCGTTCCGCCCTGCAGTCAACGCTGTCCACCGAGTGATCTGTCAGCTCATGCTGGCAGTCTGGACTTCACGTCCAAGCCAATCACTCAACATACTTCCATAACAAGGTTTACAATCAAATTTTCACGTCAATTGTGAAAGCGTGGGCCATCCTTTAGATTCTTTTTACAAATCACGACTTCATACAGAAAGGTGTAAAATTTTCAGCTTTCTTGAAGGGAGCGTGCTCAGCATCCACTGAATCACACAGAGTCATTGTATTATCTAGTTTGTATCAGAAAATTATTGAATCTCCTGCCACAGGAATTGCTGAGTCATACATCACATAAGTGAGCGCGTATAGCACTTCATATATAGTCCGACAGTGTAGCTCTTGTAAGAAATTGCATAAATTAGCGCAGCTGAGTGAGAGTGCCCGGCAGTGCCCTCATTGGCAGTCATCAGTTTATAGGCTTATATGTAATAATGCTATAAGACTAACGTTGTTGGCAAGTTGATCTTCCTTGGAGGCGCCTCTACGGTGGAACCCCAGCAGCCAAACGTAAGTTGTCGTTTATATATTAATACAATTATATTTTGCTTTTATAATTATGCGTATAATTAGAATATTTATTATATTTGGTGGTCTGAAATCACCATCGTGTGAAATGTAACAAGCTATTACTAGATAGGTATATCAGATGCCCACTTACCTTGTACGGGTCCACTCTCTTGTTAACATAACGATTACAGTAAATTCTTTCGCCTTAGCAATAATAAACTAAATTCAAGAGTTTTATGGTAACACATTGTAAGTGCTATATGAAATGTCGTCCACTGTCATAATACGGGTAATCAATTTTAAATTCAACAATCGTTTTTTTATGTAATTAATAAAAGAAAAAGGAATGTTAAGTAGCAAATGGTTACATATTTATATAGAATAATGTCGGAATCCTTTTAAACGGAAAGATGTAGAATATTAGGCAGTTTTTCTTAAGTCAGATCTATATTATTACATGTAGCTACTTTTTATAATCGTTATCAAGAAAACGAGTAACATTTAAATTAAATTTAAATATGAATAGTACCTATATCATATAATTTTTATTATCCTAGGAGATATCTACCAATTTGAATTTTTTGTAGTCTATCTGAGATTAGTCTTGTGTCTTCAGCTTATTACAACAACTAATGATAGCAGATCAGGTGAATCCTGGTTTCTTTATATGATTTGTTCTTTCAATAATAGGCAACTCCGTATATTGAACGATGAAGTATGTATGTCCACAAGTAGTTTATTAAATATGAGATTTAAGCTACCTACATTAAAGCGAGTCTTTCCTTTTATAACGTAATGACTTGGTAAGATCTTTTACTTTTCCTCTCACTCTCCTGAAGTCCTCTTAGCATGAAGGTCGACTAGGTCCGCTATTCCTCTCTTTACAGGTCATCACAGGGATACTATATTATATAGCCCGCAGTATCGCAGTGTGGTTGGAGAAATGGATTTGGAGACCGAACACCTGCGCTTCCAATTGAGTAAGTGGTAAGGAGTGTAAAGGTCCTTTCATGACTGAGTGCGTGCAACGGCCTTTTGTTTGTAGGCACGATTTTTTTTTTGTATATGACTGGTGGCACAGCGGCAGGTTTTCGTGGAACCTCCCAACACTCTCCACCAATAGCCGATTCGACCTAGCATGCCGCCCTGCAGTCAACGCTGTCCACCGAGTGATCTGTCAGCGCATGCTGGCAGTTTGGACTTTACGTCCAAGTACATCACTCTATATGTATAGTTCCATAACAACCAATTCTTACGATACCCTAAATGAATGCCCGTATTAAATTTCGTATGGTCACCGATCTATTCAAGTTTGATTTTTGAAGTTGTTTTTCGCATATATTTCTAGAACGGTTTGTCGCCCAGAAAAAATGATTATAACCAATTTTATAGGATTTCGTATTCTGTCTTGGACTGATCGAAGTATACGTAAAAAGCCTAAATTTTTATATGGCAACACCAAGATGGAATTGCCCGATTTAGTCCATTTTTGAAACTTGCACAGACGGACAGACGGACATGCAAAAATCAAAATAACTTTTAATATTATGCGTGGGTGTCCAATCTATTTGTTATGGTTTTAGCTTACTGCATATAGCAGTATGCTACACTGAGACTTAATGCAGCATGTATGCCGGCCTGCTGTCAAACAGACAGCTAGAACGCACCCGACTCGATACGACGAACGTTCCCTCACCTTTTAGTTTTTGACAAGGAAGAAGAATCCGAGAGAGAAGACAGTGTGATCTTTTTTTGATGGTAGCCATCACTTGAGAGAGTTAAAATCCGGAAACATCGGAAAAAAAGTTCCTAATCTAAAGTGAAAAGTTAGTAGAAGAGCAAAGAAAAGGAAATCGTACAAAGAAAAAGGGGAAATAAATAAATAAAACCCAAGAAAAGAGGAGAAAGTGCAACTAGAATTTAATCCCGACATTCCAAGTAAGTACCAAGCAAATACAATTTAATCCCTAACTAACTCGCCACTTCTTTCGTAAAGTAAGTTGCTGTGCTGTAAGGAGGGAGACTTGATCCCAGACCAGAGCGCCGGTGGCGGCAACCATCGCTTGCTCGGCATTACGGATGCAGACTTTATTGTTGGTGGGGTGCAAGATAACTTCGAGAAGCATCCTCCCTATATATTGACGTTCGACTGTAGAAAGCAACTGACACGAAAAAAAAACGTGGTTTACCAGCCAAGGAGTGTGTAGGCTCTAGGGCAGAAAAATTTATAAAGCAGAAGGCAGCTGCATACCTGAAGTAGCTAGTGCGAATTAACATAAAAAAAAACAAAGCCAGCAGGAAGGAAATCAGGCGGGACAGTTCCATATATTTTGTCATTATTTCATAAGGAAAAATTAATTTAAAACGGGAAAAAGAAAAAAAAACAAAATTTCAGCGTTAGTGTGGAAGTAATAATCTCCAATTGAAAAAGAAAAGGTTGCAATAAAGTTGGAAAGATTGCGATTTTCACACCAACAAAACCAGAACAAAAGTTCCAGTTTTGCTGCTTGCATCGATCTACATATATATACTATACATATATGTATATATATATTTATCTACCCACCTACAAATAAGGAAGAGTTTGAAGTTTTTAACAAATCATTAAATTTATTTTAAATTTAATACTTACGTTGATGAAGATAATCAATCGGCGCTTCGACTACCTTATAATCAGAGTTCAATGCAGTGAGATTTTCTTTTTATTATGGTAAATGCATTTTCTTTTGTCTTAATGTATTGTGCAGAAAGAGAGATGAATTTCATATCATTCAGTCACACTTAATGACCAGTATTTTAGGTTCTGTAGGAATATTATGTATTTTCTTATTATTAAAACTAAGTAAATTTTTTTGCATTAATGGAAATTAATATACGGAAGCAAAACAAACCGTAGAGTAGTATAATATTGCTAAATTTAATCAATATATTTGATGTTGGGTGCAATAGGTTATTTCAAAAGATTTTTAACGAAAAAAAAAAAATATTTCTAACTGTCACTCAGCTCACGTCTCATGTTTTGTTTAAGTTGTAAAAGCTATTAAAGTTTTTATGAAAAGGAAGGGTGGAAAAACAAGACAGACAGTTCTTTGTCCAATACGATAGTCGGCAGTAGTATATAACCTCCTTTTAATCTTTTTATACATGTCACATAAAATCCTCCAGGGAGCTCCTTAGGGGACAGGATGACGCGTAAGTAAATTTAAAAAGTTGCAATTCATGGTGCCCTTTACGCACGCTATATGTTCGCTTACAATCAGTGCTTGGAAACGATGATTCTGGGTTTTTTATCCACATTTCAATTCAGCCTTATGCATTTTATGGTTATGTAACGCGTATTTAAGCAGAGTTTGGAAAGTTTGACTCTAAACTAAATTTCATATTGGCACACTTTACGATATGCGTAGATATTGATATTAACATATTGCCACCAACGATGAGTTTTAACTTAATTTTTTTGAAAAATTGCAAGAGTAAGAATGCCATGTCGTTAAGGAGGAACAGTAGGTAGATTTGCTGGAAGGGAATTGCCAAGTTAAGGAACCAATGTACATATTTGAATTATATTTCTTATAACGTAAAGGCGCTCTGAGTTTTTTTTTCTCCTTTCACTCTCCCGGCATGAAGGTCGCCTAGGTCCGCTATTCTCTCTCTTTTCAGGTCAACATAGGGACACTGAAAAAAATCTGCCCTCAGTGTCGTTGGGTGGATGGGGCACGCAGCAGAAGGTAGTACATCTGCGCCTTCACTGAGGTAAGGGTAAGTGGTGTAAAGGTCCCTTCAGGGCTAGAGTGTGTGCTATGGCTATTTTGTATTGTCAGGCACGATGATTTTTTTTTTATTATGGCAGGTGGCAGCGGCAGGATTTTGGTTAACCCCCCCCCCCCCCCTATAACTCTCCCGCAATAGCCGAGATGCTAGTGTGCCGCCCTGCAGTTAACGCTGTCCACACCGAGTGATCTGTCAGCTCATGCTGACAGCTGGGACTTCACGTCCAAAAGAAGTCACTCAACATATGTACCATAACACATTTTGCTCTACCATCATTATTTCGAGGTGTTACAAACGGAATGACAAAATTTAAATTTTTAAAATTCTACTTATTTTCATGAAAATTTGATGCAATAAATTGCTTTCTTAATGCATCAAATTGTCGTAGATATTAGTAGAATTTAAAAAATCAGAAAACGTTATTTTCTGTCTATTAACTTCAAAAAGCTTATGTTAAAAATTTATTTAATTTAGTTCAAATTTGAGGCAGCCCCACTCCGCAAACCAGAGAAATTAAAAATAAATCATTGAATTTTCATTTTTAAAACATTATCAATAAAAATTGGGAGTCAAATTTAAAAATTAGAAAACGTTATTTTGTTGCCTTAGGTGTTTAAATAAATATTCCATTAATCAATTTGCGATTTATTCAAAAATCTTAACGCCCCGACTCATCTTGCAGATTCTGCACCGAGCTGTCCTATTTATGACAGCGACCCAGCCTTAATACCTACTGATTCTAACTTTGAAAAGGTAAATTTGAGTAAAACAACGGTAGGAAGACAATTAAAATCATTTAGGACTTTGAAACAACTACCTCTCTATTCCGAACGAAGTCGTGTAACGTCAATTTCAAGGAAAGTTATCATAGATTTACTAAAGCTTATTCCTTCATTTCATAATGAATTTTTTTAAAAACCTGCCAGTAGAAGTTAACACGAAGAAAAGTGCTCCTAATGAGACCTCAAATAATTAGAAAAACTATGATATAAACTGTAATTGAAATAGGTTATAATCGAGTTATTGTTTTAGTTATTTAAAAATAAAACGAAAATTTGTATACTTTGTGAGTGGCAACAAAAAATATTGATATAGACTCATATTGCATGATTATTACGATAAATTTTAACATTATTTATATTCTATTGAACCGCGATGTCAGGGATCCGAGGCTTCTGATGCGTGTGGTCCAGATAAACCTTTATCATAGCAGACTGGCGTCGGTTAACCTCTCCACTCCTCCTTTCACCACAGCAAATGGGGCGGAGGTATTATTCATCAGTGAATCGAACGATATAAATGTAGAGAGTCTACAGTAAGAAATTCTTCTCGGATCATTACTGGATTATATTTTAATTAGATCCTCACCCGAACCCCCGAAGCCATTCAGGAATCTAGCTAAAGAATAATATTAGTAGTATCGTAGCGGGAAGACTAAACGTTCCCGAATACGGGATATTACCTTGTACATCATTAATAGGTAACGTGTTCAAGAATGTAAATGACGCCTTTAATACAGCCTTTGTTGAAGCCTGTCAACTGCGTAAACGTTCAAGGAAGTCCTACCAGCTCTGATGGAATAGTGACTTCGATTATCTTCAGGAAGTGTGCACAGAAAATATTCAACAGAACAAAAACAAGCAGAATTCAGGAAGGCTGCGCCCAGTATAAGGTAGGATTTAGAGACTACAAGCGCTCAATAAAAAGAGCTAAGTTCTCTTCATGGAGGAACTACTGCGAATCCATAGAGCACAAGTGAATCCGCCAGACTTAGGTAGATCTTAGCCAAGGATTCCAGTGTTCCCTCGTGCCTGAAAAGGGTGGACGGTACCTGCACCGAAAACGTTCAACAATAACGAGTACGGAGATATTAGATACGGAGAACTATGCGCTTAGCTTTTCGCTTAGGAATGTCTGTGTCAACTGTTTGGAGAATTCTGAGAAAGGAAGGCACGTATCCTTACCACGTTACTCCTGTGCAGGAGCTACTACCAGGAGATAAGCCGCCACGCACCGAATTTTGCAGTTGGCTCTTAGAGAGAGATTTTGACGACTACACGTTTTTGGACAATATCCTGTGGACCGATGAATCCCAATTTACAAAAACTGGTATATCAAATTTACACAATTTACACACTGGGCTACAGAAAATCCACATGTATCTCGGAAGGCATCATTGCAATATAGATTTTCGATCAATGTGTGGGCAGGTATTGTCGGCGGAAAGCTTCTTGGACTTTTTGGAAAATGATCTTCGGGATCTTATGAACGATCTACCGCTATCAATAAGAAGAGATATCATTTACCAGCACGATGAAGCACCTGGACACACCGGACAAAATATCCTGCAGTGGATGAACACCAATTACCGAAATAAGTGGATTGGACGGCACGGTCCTTTTCCTTGGCCACCACGGTCTCCTGATTTAACACCCTTAGACTTTTACCTCTGGGGAACTATGAAGGAGATTGTATACGCGTCGGAAATATCAAGAGACGAACTTATACACAGAGTCCAAAAAACTTCCAACAAAATTAAAGACGATTTGCAGCAACTGATCTTAAAAGATTTATTAAGCGTAGAGCTTTACTTTGTATTCAAAATGACGGGGGGCATTTTGAAAATATTTTAAATAGTTAATGTTATTAATTGTTCCTATCTCGATCATAATAAATAGATATAAAAATGGTGTTTATGGTTTTAATACTATTTCATATTTTCTTGCATAACTAACAAACGGTGAAAGGTACAAAATGAAAACAAAGTGCGTTTTAAAGAAAACAATCTTAGCTTCTAACAGGAGTAAGACAGAAAAAAAATTATAGGGTTTTTATTTTAGTTTTTTTGCTTCAAACACAAAAAAATGAGGTACAAAAGCTGAAACATGAAGTTTGGCAGACCGTTTCTTCTAAACTACATACTGTAGAAGAAGCACTGACACATTGAATCAAAGGGCCTCGACCATGTTTATACTGTTTGTCGTTTAGGAGATATAACTGTTTTAGTACAAACCTACGTTTCACCTACCCTTAGTCCTTTAACCTCGATTATCTCGGAAAGGGTTGAGAATGCACCCCTCTCTGCCATACAATTTTTTTCATTTCTCGACATGACCTATCGCCTCCTTCATTATTATCCACCACTTGTGAAACACCCTGTATATCCAAAAACATACCTGAAAAAGGTTAATAAAATAAATATTTAAAATTATAAATTTTCAATAAGCTAATCACGTAAAACATGATTAGCTTATCTATTAAATCAGTCAAGAAAATTGTATCAGCAATTTTTTTCACATACCATTTGTTTCTACAAAAAATGTTCCCATGACAAATTTTGCCTCCAGCAAAATTTGTCAGTAAAAATATTTAATTTAAAAAAATAAAACAAAAGGCAAATCGTACATTCAGTACGATTTGTCATAAAAAGTACAATATGTATGTATGTACATACGTACATACATATCAAAGCTTTCACATTACAAAATGCGCGCCGCGAAAATACATTACATGTATACGCGCGCCCCAATTTCAAGCGACGGTGACTGATGTTTATAAAAATATCAAATTACATTTTTCAAGCCACCGTCCATCGGAAGATATTCTGGACTTGTTTAATCAAGTCCAGAATAAATGAAAATTTTTCTCAAGGTAGAAATGCAAACTATGCATTTTCTACCCTGAACAAGGGCTCTTGATCGCGATGAAAGTGATCAAGAGCCGAGTTGATTTTTCAAACTTACCACGGGTCGGTTTCGGGAGACTTTTGTTTTTTGAAAATTTGGTCGTGGTGGACAAAATAAAGGTTCTGAAAAAAGAAACACAAAAAAAATAAAGGGCGCGGAACGAAAAAGGATAGTTCAGGCATCATAGTGAGAAGAGCAATTACAATAAGAAAAAGTGTATAACAGCGAAGTTTATTGGAAATCAGAATAAGAAAAAGTGTATAAATGAAACGAGTGTATTTAGATCAAAAGTAAAGTGTGTTTGGATCAACGAATACCCTGTTTCTGCAAAAAGGTAAAGATATTGTTACGTGCAACAGAAAGAGACAACTGGTGACATCTACTGGCAATGGAGAAGAAACAACTTCAGGTTCGGAAAGTAAACGACTTCAGGTTCGGAGAATCGATTATGAAATCTACAGGAAAGTTCAGGAATAGAACAAATAGAATAGTCAAGAAGCTTTTGGAATAGAACACTCCAGAATAATCCAGAGTGTTTCTAGGGTATAAATATAACAGTTGTCATCGTCAGAAAAAGATTCTTGTTTTAGACGTTTCAGTGTTAAGAATCGAAAGTAATAAAGAAGCGATAGTATGTAATTAGATTGCGATAATTGAAAGTACAGTGCTAGCGATAATTAGAGTTGAGTTGATTAAATGACTGTTTGTGAATTTTATATGATTAGAGTGAAATAAAGAACTTATATATTAATTATTTAATATTGTGTTTTAAATAACGAACCAAAGGCCACGCTCGCAACAACTGGTGTCAGAAGTGAAATAAATTCGAGAAATAAAGTGGTGGCAATTGACTAAAAATTAAAAGAGTGATTAATTTTGAGAAATTGTGTTAAATTGTGAAAGTTCTGGAAAATAATTTATATTCATCTATAAGAGAATTACTAAAATAATGGGGCGCAAAGTGGACGAGCTTCGAACGCAGGATTTGAAAGTGGAGTTAGGGAACCGGTCATTACAAACGACAGGCATAAAGAAAGGTCTAGCCGAGCGACTTAGACAATCCTTGATAGAGGAAGGAAAGAATCCTGAAACATTTGTTTTCGAAGAGAACTTGGAAGAAATCGAAGTTGAAGAAGCGCCTGCGATGAAAATGGAACAGCTTTTGAGTACTTTAATGAGTAAAATGGAAGCCCGTTTTGATGAGCAAAAGAATTCTCTCGAGGAACAGAAGAAATCTATGGACGAACAAAAGAATTCTCTCGAGGAACAAAAGAATTCTCTAGAATCACGTTTAGATGAACAGAAGAAATCTATGGACGAACAAAAGAATTCTCTCGACGAACAAAAGAATTCTCTAGAATCACGTTTAGATGAACAGAAGAAATCTATGGACGAACAAAAGAATTCTCTCGACGAACAAAAGAATTCTCTCGAGGAACAAAAGAAATCTATGGAAACCCGTCTGGACGAGCAAAAGAATGCTTTTGAGGAACAAAAGAATTCTTTGCAGAATTGTCTAGAAACTTGTTTGGAGGAACAGAAGAAATTTCTGAAAGTTTCATTAGACGAACAAAATATGAAAATTGAAGGAATACAGCAGGAAGTGTTGGAAGTTCGACAACAAGTGTCGGGAGTACAACAAAATGTCACGGAACAGCTTGATAACTTTAAAGCAGATCTGGAAAGAATAAAGCATCCTCAGCCTCTAAGCGTAACAACTGAAATATCCGATGCAGGTAGAATGAAACCTCCCATATTTGATGGACAAAATTCGTGTGCATATATTCAAGAGACAATTCGAGGCAGCTTCAGAGGTAAATGGATGGAATGATGAAGACAAAGCTATAGCTCTGGTGTTAGCACTTCGAGGTCCTGCGTCAGAACTCTTACAAACTGTACCGATTGAAAATCAACGTAATTACTCTTCATTAGTACAGGCGATAGAATTACGTTACGGAGATGAGCACATGCAGCAATAATATCGCCTACAGTTGCGCAACAGGATTCAAAAACATGGCGAATCACTACAACAACTGCAGGCAGATGTAGAAAGATTAGCGCATCTGTCATACTCCAGCGTGAATGCGGATTTTCTCAATGAAGTGGCGACGGAGGCATTTGTGAACGCTATTACAGATCAAAATTTACAACAATCATTAAGGCTAGCAGGAAAGAAATCAACAGCAGAAGCACCAGCCTATGCATTAGCATACGAATCCGCCAGACAAGCTTCACGGAGTGCAGTACGAGTGAGAGAAATTTCAGTGGAAGAATGTACTTGTAACAGAGTGCAATCATCCCAGGGCCCGCCTTCACGTGGTGTCCCTCGATGCTGGAATTGTAATAAACCAGGGCACCTTCAAAGAGACTGCAGAAAACGTCGACGAGTGGAATCACCAGAAGAAGAGGGGAAAGAAGAATGCCAAAGATGTCGAGCCAGGGAACAAGCAATTCGTGGAGAGACTAGATATCAAACAGCGACTAGTCGCATCGTCTCTCCTCTTGAGCAGTCGGAAAACTAGTAAAAACCAACTTCATGGGGCAGAAGTTGGTTGGTGGAATCGACAGCCCCGAAGTCATCATTCAGATAGCCCAGTTGCAGAGAAATAATAGCAGTCTTGTTATATATGGAAGTGTAGGAAAAAATGACTGCGCAGTTACTATCGATACTGGAGCTTCAAGATCAATTATTAGAGCAGATCTTGTTAAGAACAAATGGCTTCACAACACCACCAAATATCTACTAAGAACAGCAACTGGAGCAGCAGCCCAGGTGTTTGGAGAAATAACTTTAGATGTTCAACTAGGCGAACTACTATTTCCTCACACTTTCCTGGTTTCAGACATAATGGATGAATGCATTCTTGGAATAGACTTCATGACCACATACAAAATAAATCTGGATGTCGGAGAGCGGATTCTCAAATATGGGAATATATAAATTCCTATGAGACTAGGAGAAGGAGCAGATTATCTTGCGAAAGTAAGGACGATGGTCTGCGAAAATATTACTCTTTCGCCATGCTCCGAGACACTAATATGGACAAAGCTTACTGATGACATCGGGACCTGCCGATTCTATCTGGTGGAGCCTTACCCCACAAAAGTTACATCTAGCATCATTGTTGGCAAGACTTTAGTGAAGGCAGAAGGTGCAACATTAATACCAGTCAGAGTGCTCAACACATCCGAAAATGAGGTACAACTAAAAGAAGGTGCTATAATTGGAAATTGTGAACCCATTTACCAAATCGTCAATTTGGATAATGGTAGTAATGTTAAGGAGACAAAAACTATACCAGCTACTACTCAACAGGTTCAGAAACTTCCTTAAGTGAACAACAACACAACGATGCCAAAGAGGTGATCGATGAATTTTCGGAATTATTTGCAATGAATGATGATGACTACGGTAAAACAAATCTTGTCCAGCAACGAATCGATACAGGAGATTCCAGGCCCATTCGACAGACACCACGAAGATTGCCATTAGCCAAACAACAAAAAGTTGCAGACATGATGAACTCCATGAAGAAACAAGGCATCATAGAGGAATCTAACAGCCCTTGGACATCGCCGGTTGTTCTGGTTAGGAAAAAGGATGGCAGCACCCGATTCTGTGTAGACTACCGCCAACTAACGTGACGAGAAAAGATAGCTATCCATTACCACGGATTGATGACACATTGGATACCCTTTCCGGAGCGCAATGGTTTTCCACGCTGGATTTGAAGAGTGGTTACTGGCAAGTGGAAATACATCCCGAGGACCGAGAGAAAACGGCTTTCTCAGTTGGCAGTGGCTTATGGCAATTCAAAGTAATGCCATTTGGGTTATGTAATGCTCCAGCCACATTCGAACGACTAATGGAATGTGTTCTACGTGGTTTAACCTGGAAAACATGTCTTGTCTATTTGGATGACATAATAGTAATCGGAAGGACATTCATGGAACATAAAAACAACTTACGGGACGTTCTTCAAAGACTCAAAGATGCAAAATTGAAGCTCAGTGCGAGTGAATGTGCTCTATTCAAAAATGAAGTTAAATATTTAGGGCACATAGTTTCATCACAAGGAGTGAGAACCGATCCAGAGAAGATAGAAGCCGTCAAAAATTGGCCAGTTCCAAAGGATAAACATCAATTACGGAGTTTTCTTGGTTTAGCTACCTACTACAGGCGATTCGTGAAAGGTTTTGCAGATATAGCAAGAAGCCTACATCAACTTACCGAAAAGGGAAAGCCGTTCATATGGTCGGATAAATGCAACGAAAGTTTTGAAAATTTGAAGCAACAGCTCTGTGAGGCTCCAGTACTTCACTATCCAAAGCTGGGAAAAACATTTACATTAGACACGGATGCCAGCAATGAAGGTATTGGTGCAGGGCTTTCCCAGGAGGAGAATGGTCAAGAAGTTCCAGTAGCTTACTATAGCAAAGCACTTTCAAAGTCAGAGAAAAATTATTGTGCTACAAGAAAGGAGCTATTTGCCATTGTAAGTTCAACAAAGCATTTTCATAAATATCTCTACGGACAGAAATTCATCCTTCGCACCGACCATGCAGCGCTTAAATGGCTTCTGCAGTTTAAGAATCCTGAGGGACAAGTGGCGAGATGGATAGAGCGACTCCAGGCTTATGATTTTGAAATACAACACCGAAGAGGTCGTATCCATGGAAATGCAGACGCCCTTTCAGGAGGTCCATGCAAACTTGAATGCAAACATTGCGCCCGGATGGAAGAAAAAGAAACCACAGCAACTATACAGTTGGTAACCGTGGAACCATCTACAGGTTGGGACAACGAAGACCTGCGAACAGCACAACGAGAAGATCCGGACATTTCACCTATTCTTGCTTGGAAAGAAGACATGGAAAGACCAGACTGGAAGGATATTTCGGAACGGAGTGAGAAGCTGAAAAGTTACTGGGCTCAATGGAACTCTCTTCATGTTGAATGTGGTATATTAAAACGCAAGTGGGAAGCACCTAATGGCGAATCTTTCCGAATGCAGATAGTCGTGCCGGCAACAAACGTCAAAGATGTTCTAGAAGAATGCACGGTGGAACCTCTGGAGGAGATTTGGGAGTGAACAAAACCATTTCCAAAATACGAGAAAGGTTTTATTGGTTACATATGCGAGAAGATGTGGAGGAGTGGTGCCGCAGATGCACTGTCTGCGCTGCTTGCAAAGGGCCGCAGCACAGAAGCAGAGGAGAAATGCATAAGTATAACGTCGGAGTGCCCTTTGAAAGGATAGCTATAGACATCGCTGGACCTTTTCCAGAAACGGATGGCGGTAATCGTTATATATTAGTTGCCATTGACTATTTCAGTAAATGGCCTGAAGCTTATGCAATCCCTAATCAAGAGGCAACCACAGTTGTGGAACAAATAATAACGAATTGGGTCAGTAGGTTTGGAGTGCCTCACGAACTTCATTCGGACCAAGGACGGAACTTCGAATCGCGAACTTTCCAGGAGATGTGTAAAATGTTGGAAATAAGAAAAACTAGAACAACTCCTCTACACCCACAATCTGATGGCATGGTAGAGCGCTTCAACAGAACATTGATCGAGCATCTAAAGAAAGTAGTTGACTATCATCAACGCGATTCGGATCGACATATTCCTGTATTCCTAATGGCTTATAGATCAGCCGTTCATAGTACTACCGGACAAACCCCAGCTAAAGTCATATTCGGAAGAGAGATGCGATTACCTAGCGACCTCAAATTCGGTACCCCCCGAGGTGAGGAAAAGTTGCCAGAAGACTACGTATCGGAGCTCAAACAACAATTAGCTGATGTACACGAGGCCACGAGGACGAAATTAGCAACAAATACTGATCGTATGAAGACCCGCTATGACTTACGTGCTAATTCCGCAGGATTAACGAAGGTGATCTTGTTTGGCTGTACAACCCGAAACGACGCAAGGGACGTTCACCAGAATTGCAACAACACTGGGAAGGACCGTATTCAGTAGTAACTAGAATTAATGACGTGGTATACAGGAATCAGCGTGGCACAAGAGGCAAGCATAAAATTGTTCAGTTGGACCGCTTGTGTCAATACTACGAGCATCAAGACCGTGGACCACCTGTTGTTCGAGACGAACAAATTTAAGAAGGGGGCAGTGTTACGTGCAACAGAAAGAGACAACTGGTGACATCTACTGGCAATGGAGAAGAAACAACTTCAGGTTCGGAGAGTAAACGACTTCAGGTTCGGGGAATCGATTATGAAATCTACAGGAAAGTTCAGGAATAGAACAAATAGAATAGTCAAGAAGCTTTTGGAATAGAACACTCCAGAATAATCCGGAGAGTTTCTAGGGTATAAATATAACAGTCTTGTTTTAGACGTTGCAGTGTTAAGAAGCGAAAGTAATAAAGAAGCGATAGTATGTAATTAGATTGCGATAATTGAAAGTACAGTGTTAGCGATAATTAGAGTTGAGTTGATTAAATGACTGTTTGTGAATTTTATATGATTAGAGTGAAATAAACAACTTATATATTAATTATTTAATATTGTGTTTTAAATAACGAACCAAAGGCCACGCTCGCAACAATATATAAAGTCCCACCAAGAAATTCAAGAAAAATATATAACACTCCAAGCATGGGAGCTAGAAGGGATATAGTCACCAAGGAGAAAATGGAGTAGGCAATTCAATATTTTGCTTTCTACGAATCACCTGGAATAGATGGCATTATTCCTATTATGCTGCAGAAGGTACAAAACATTGTAATTCGAGGGCTAGTGGTGATATATAGGAGCTGCCTATTCCACCCCCATGTCCCATGCAGCTGGAAGCAAATTAAAGTGATCTTTAGTCACAAGGCAGGCAGTAGCAGGCTCGGGACTTCTAGGGACTTCAGACCCATCAGCCTTACATAATTTCTTCTGAAGACATGAAACTTGAAATATTGATAGCGGCATCCATGGACGACCTGGTCAGAAGAAGTGAGGTTTCAAGATCCCAGCACGCGTACCTTAAAGGCAAATCGGTTGAAACTGCACTACATGACGTAATAGGAACCATTGAAAAATCAATCGATAAAAAAGAGTACACTATAGATGCATTTATTGATATCGTGCGAGCCTTAGAATAGAGGCCATTCAAGACGCCCTGATTGGTCTAGGAGTCAAATCCTATATATAAAGATGGATTAACTCAATGCTCAATAACCGCCTAGTATACCCAGCACTTAGCAGCAATAAAGTTAACAAGAGGATGTCCAGAGGTACTCCACAAGGAGGGGTTCTTTCACCTAGACTGTGGCTAATGGTTGTTAATGTAATTTCCGTCTCTTTACAGAGGGAGGGTATAGCATATGGTGATGATTTAGTCAATCTGGTCAAGTTCCTATCCATGAATATCGAACTAACGCAAAGGGCATTGCAGAAGCTTCTTAACTGGGCTAAGAGTTGTGCTCTTGGGCTCAACCCCGTAAAGACGGAAATAGTCCTCTTTACACGAAGGAGAATTATTCCGACTTTCTCTCCCCTAACATTGGGTAGCATTACTCTTTAATTTAAAGCTGAAGTCAAATACTTAGGAGTGATTCTAGATGCCAAGTTAAATTGGAGGAAAAGTGTGAATACGCGCGTCAAAAAGGCGGCCATTGCACTATATGCTTGCAAGAAAATTTTTGGCAAAAGCTAGTGCACACATTCTCGCATTGTGCACTGGATGTACACCGCTATTGTGAGGCCTATCCTCACCTATTTGGTGTGGTGGAATGCTCTAGAGAAAGCGACTCACCTGAAGAGTCTTTCAAAAATACAGCGAGCTGCCTGTCTAGGTGTTACAGGTACTCTTCGAACAACACCAACAGCAGCAATGGAGATCATACTGCGGCTCCTGCCCCTTAACATCATGGAAAATGTATAGCTGCAAAAAGTGCACTAAGGCTTAGAGAGTCAGACGGCTGGACAAGAGCAGAACTTGGTCACAGGAGAATACTGAAGCTCTGCTCTCGGGACTGTATACGTGGAGCTACGGACTATATCATCCCTAGACTAGACTTGAGAAAAGATTCTCAACTAGCATTGTTAGTAGAGAAGACTTGGATAAAAATCGGGTGATAAAATACTCTGATATATGCGTCTTCACAGACGGTTCGAAAATGGATGTGGGAGTGGAAGCCGGGGTGTACTCAGCATCCTCTCAAATGCAGGAATCGTACCGCCTACCGGACTACTGTATTCTGTTCCAAGCTGAGGCTCTGGCTATTAGCAAAGCAGTCAGGCTGTTGGCAACAATTTATGTTGTACCCAGTGATCGAGTTATCAGGATTTGTATTGACAGCCAAGCTCCAATCAAGGTCCTGAACTCCAATACCATTAGATCGCACCTTGTCGCTGTGAGCTCGGAAAACTGGGTGCTCACTACATGATTATTATCTGCTGAGTGCTACAATCAGTGAAGAGGATTCTAGACGCACAGGCCAGTAAACTTTCAAATCGCATATGTGGAAAATTGACCACATGCGCAATTTCAAGACAACTGTGGTCCGAGGTTTGTCCTAGGAGGACTAAATCTCTGCTGAGGAGGAACCGTATCGCAGTTATTACGGGGCAGTGCCTCTTTGTTAAATATGCAGAGCGAACGCAATCTGCGCATACAATAACTTCTGAAGAAGCTGTATGGATGAGGAAAAGTTTGAGAACGTTCAGCAACTGCTGTGTAAATACCCTAACGTTGCCAAGCGTAAGAAGAATGCACTCGCTTGCTGCTTCTTCAGCGAATTGGGGAAGCTAGCCGACAAGGAGTTGGGGGGCCTGGTAAGATTCATTAAATCATGGCTGGTTTCAATGCACCACCTAAATCTGAGGTATCTTTCCCAGATAGGGTCCACATACTGGACCACAAATGGTCTAAGTGAGGCTGAACGCAGGAGTTGGCGCGATGGCCACCACTCTAACCTAGATTATTTTTTACTGCTTTTAAATTAAATATGACTTAAAAATGGCTAAACTTGAAAATCGTAACCTAAAAATATCTCAAAACACATAAAAATGGACTTGGTTCACTTTAGAAACGAACTACGATAAGCCACCACACCTGTGGCTTCGTTGAGCTCCGGATTAAGCCTGGACTGTATAACCGGCCATTAGCGTATGCTTATTGAAATTCTAGACGAATGAATTAACTTGCATTCATACAACAGTCACGGTCACCTACTACTGTGAAAAATTCTTAAGAATATTGTTAAGGTTCTTAAAGAAAACACCGAAACGTACACAATTACATATTTATTTTTTTTATCCCTTCTGATATTTGTTACATTAATCTTAGATACGAATTTTGTTTTATTTCTCTATTTTATAGTAATACATCTTCTTGATTTTTCAAAATCAAATATTTAAAGGAAATTTATAAAAAAAAAAAATTATATATAATTTAAAATGGTTTTTATTGAATCCAACCCGTCATAATTTTCTGTTTATATATGCGTGTGTATTAGTCACAAGCAAAAGAAATTTTGTTGGTAATTTTATTTTTTTTATAAAGATTTTATTGTTTTTTTTTTTACGTAGATAAGATAGAGCTAAAGGTAAACAGGTATTTTGTTTGTTATGTGAAAGATTTTGCTGTATTTATCTTCGTTCAACCGTTAGCTTAGTAGTAGCTGCGTTTCTTTCGTCCTTCATCTGATATTTGCAATGTTTGTATAGAAACAATCTATAGTGATCTATTTTCAATTTTGGTGCTTGCATTTCCGTATTGTCAAATTTGACATTTATGGCGCAAAAAAATACAATATACAATATTAAAAAAGATTGAGTAGAAAAATAAGCGCGGTATACATACATATATAGGTCGTCACATCAATGAATTGTTTTTTTAGGCATTTCATTGCGGTTAAAGCAACATTATTGATTTCAATAAGAAAACTTGCCTGGTATAAAAAAATATCGCTTATCGATTTTCATATGGTTTAAGAAAACGCTTTGTGTGCGTGCGTAAAAGATTTTGTAGATAGTAATTACTTTTTTTTTTTAGTTTGAGTAAATATTTCAACAGGTTTTGAAATGTGTATAATATTTTAAGCATATAAAAGAACTTATTTCGTCTAAATCTTAATCTATTTTATATACGATTTTTTTTTATGCATTCCTGTGTTTTATTGAAATGATCTGATGCCAAGATTCATAACTGAAGAACACAACCAAAATGAATTCTGATTAAATATGATTCTTACTACTTCTGAAAGATTAACAATATATATATACTTTGCATGTATTTTTACTAGTCATTTTATGAATTCGAGTTTACTAATTATAGAAAAACAAACGTAAGAAACTAATCATGGCAAAACATAAGTTTAAGAATAAATTCCATACTTTTATTGAGTTTAGTAGGTTTCATTCAGTAACAGCATAGATAATAGAATCACCAACGTAGTTTTTGTTCATAATAAGTATAGTTATGAATTTTAGATAGCATTATTTGGGCAAAGAACTGTAAATCTGAACTTGTTGAAAGAAAAACTAGCAACGAAAATATATTGTAGATATTTTAATTATCTGCTTCATAATACAAGAGCGGTCGAAATGTGCCTTTATAATTAAGTACCGTTCAGCATTAAAGGGGCAGTTCTGTTTTACGGTAATATACATACGCCGTGTGATGAATCTTAAAAAATTCCGATCCAAGAACAACTGTGAAAGTTATTACTAATTTTGGTCTTGCCCGTATTACTATTCGGTGCTAGTAGGATGCTGTTCCGAGAGTGCCCCCAATTAAAATTTAAAAATTTTTTTTTTTGTAACAATTATATATGTAGGATACATAAACAATTCTTTATTAATATGTACAAGTCCGGATTATTTGAAAAGGAAGTACAATAAAATGAGAAATAAAAAAGGAATAACATTGTGGCGACGCGTCACCGGACCCGAAAAAATGCAACAAGACTTAATTAAAGAAATAATTCCCGACAAGGTCAAGTAACCGACGAGCTTGTGTTTTTGGTTTAACGGTCTCCCGATAAACTTCTTTTCAGCGTCCACCATTTTCTAGGCACACCATGAAGTAACTGCAAACCTGATTCAACAGAAGGGAATCCAGTCAGAAATAATAGCAGCGTAACTGTTGTATTCACTGCCATCAAGTCGACATAGGGGTTGACTTTGAACAGGATTTTCGACTACCCCCTTTGCAGCCATCAAGTCGATATTAGGTTGACTTGATCTCAACACTACCTCTTTCTTAGCGGAATAGTAGAACTGCCTGTACTGAAGGAGAGAAGCCCTCTACCGGTTCGGCGTAATCATAGCTGTTCTTCGTGGACTTCCAGTCGCCGTTAAGGCATCTTCATTTCCTCATTAAATATTTCAGAACACCTCAAGCTATTGTTCATAGTGAGCAGTTCACCGATAACCTGGTCAGTCTGTCGTCGCAACCTCCTGCGTCAAGAAAACATCTCAAGTCAGAACCAGACTCACAAAGATACAACGACCACTACACCTCCTGAATCCAAGCAAATCTGAGTAAATCTCAATACATCGGTTACTACGTCAAGCAGATACTCAAAACAGCAGTTTCCTGCTTAAGCCGTCCTCCCAAGACTGCGGTTTTTTGCTGTAATTGAAACTCTCCACTTTAAGCCGACCTTTTATTAACCGCAGTTACACTCCAAGCGGACCGGACATCTACTCAGGCCAGCAATATCCGATTGGAGACGTAACCATTGTGGCCTCATCGAAACTTGGTACCATGCCAACAAATAATTAATGCCTAATCTACAATGCATGTTAAAACCACGTCGTCAAAACGATATCGTTTGCTGAAGAATGCATATAAATGGTCGAAGTATGTAAGCAGTGTTAAGCTGCCAAATTAAACAGCTGTTGGGCCATCCCAGACGAGTATTCTTGATGCAGTATGCAAACTGGTTTTTTAGGGAAGAGGTGAGAAGACGCGGAGAGATATCTCTTTGCGTCTTTTCACCTCTTCCCTAAATAACCGGTTTGCATACTGCATCAAGAATACTCTTCTGGGATGGCCCGTTGACCTGTCAATTATCATAAATGTAATTGCTTCCTCGATTTCATTGCAGAATTACATCAAAGGAAGTACTTCGTCTCAATAATTTATACTATGATATAGTAAACTTAGTAAACTAAGAAATTTCTTGGCACAAGTTGAAAATATAAAATATTGCTTTCAAGACTGAAAGTAAAAGTTCCAGTTTACAGCTGTTTTGTTCTAAATTATGCTGAATACACCTTAGGTATTACTATATCGTTTTTGCTGATTAACTACTACACATCAAAGAATAACTAAATAAAGGAAAGGACACAGAAGAGTGTTCCGATTGTTTTCCATTTAAATGTACACGGCGAGAAAAAGAAGGAAGGAAAAAAAATCAAACACTCTTTGAACATTTTACGAATAAGACAAAAAATGTGAATGCGAAGATTACATGCAACGGAATGGAATGGCAAATTATTTATTTTCGTAAACAAGAGAGAATGGGCGGGGTTTTCTGATTTTACGCTCATAAAATGCTCCGCTCTTTTATGAAAACACGAATTTCAGGAATTGTCCCAATGTTTTTCGCAGAATTCCAATGTTTGTTAGTGTAATCCTATGATATGTGAACAGCACGTTTTTCTGTTTACATTTGTTTTGCTCAAGTGGGGGAATCTCTTGGTGGATTCTGGGAATTTTATTTGACAGCAATTTTACATCTCTTTTTAGTGCGTTGTTCATTGCGAAATTTATCTTTTTCTTGCCAAATGGAGGTAGGGTTACCCAATGTACATTATTATGAATAGTTTGAAATAATTTTGAAGGTATTCAAGAAGATTTTATCATTCGGGTAATCCTACGTTTTCTCAATTTTTGTTTTTAACTCGTTGTCTCAGTCGCACTACAATAATGCATAGTCAAGTTCTTTTCCCCCATTCATGCAAAAGACAAAAGTATATGAGATTACCTCTTTCAGTCTAAAAAACACGGAAAATTTCCAATTTTGTTCGCCTCTGTCTCTACTTATATTTATTTATACTTTGCTACACATAAGCTCGTGCTCATGTCGTCGAATGAATGAGAAAGAAGGAACATTTTTGCAAGCATAAATTTTCAAATGCAAGAGTGGGGAAAACACAAAAATCCATATCGTTTTGACGACGTGGTTTTACCATGCATTGTAGATTTTGCATAAGTATCTAATTAAACTAAAAGAGAAAATAATAGTTATAACCAGACTGATGATTATTGTTTTTTTTTTACTACAATTTAATATACATAAAACAATCAATTTATGTGTTATACTCTTTACTGATTGCAAAATGTAACCAATTCATTCACATTGTAGTGCAAAATGGGGGCAGCTCGAATTATCAAAAATTCATCAAAGAAGCTATGCAAATATCTTGGGTCCTATGTGATTTTTATAAACGATCTTTTCTTATTTTCTGAAAATTATTGAAAATAGTGCTGCCTCCTCTATGCTGCTCAATTAAAAAATATTTCTAACTATTAGGATTTATAATAATTGGAAAAGTGCAATATAATGTGTGTGATTTATTTATGATTTCTTGGATTTAGACAAACTGTAATAAGATTTTCAATATTGCTGTACAACAAAACAGCATCATTAATAACCACACATTTAATTTAAGGTAAAGTATTTACACTTGTCGTAAAACTTTAAATAAAAGAAAAAAGTTTATACTTGGCTCGTAAATGTTGCACACGATTTTTTATATCACGATGAATATGAAATTACACGACCCTGTTCGAAAATACGAAATGATTGTTCTTAAATGTGACTTATTATATTTTTACTATACTTACAATAACTATAACAAATAAAAGCGATAATATGGAATGGATGAGTTGCATGAGAGCTAGTTTCTTCTTACAACAAATGATAACTCTACTTAACAAGCCCTAGACACACAGCACTCTTAATGAAGAAATAACTAACGACTCATTAGTCTATAATGATGCATTATAAACTGCAGACACACAGCTATTTCTTTAATTAAGTTGTTCTGTCAAACTGGTTTTGATAAACTTATCACATTAAAGAAGCAATATGGATCGAATTAACGCGATAAACTTTGTTTTCATTTATTTTATTTTCATTTAACAATTTCCAAATGAGAAACACATTTTATTTAAAAAAAATATTAATAATATAATTTGTGATTTGCATTTCTTCTTCTTATTTTTCAAATCGGCAGATGCACAGCGGAGCTCCAGACTTACATTATATGCCAAATCTAGCACATTTTTCCTCATTATAGCTATAATGAAGGAGGAAAACACTTCATTAGTGTACTTCATTATCATGTGATTTTCGAGCTATAATGACATATACTATGTGACACACGGCATTTTAATGAATAGTTACTACAAATGATTCATCAGTTCGTGCTGTGTGTTTAGGGTATTAGGCAGTATGATTGAATCCATAAAATTGTCTTCACTTTTGCATTTCGGCCCGCGATCAGCGAAAGGACAGTCACGAAAAAGTCTGTTGAAAACAAAACTTCACAGCTGAGCTTTAGAGCAATTTTTTATGAAAAATTGTACGAATCTACTGCCATCACCGATTGATCTTAAGTAGTACACAGTTCATATGAAAATCTCGTATCTAAACGCGTTTTTCAAGAGCTCTCAACCCATCCGTTTCAAATTTGGCCACATCATTCTTTACGTCCTTCCTCAGAGATGTATTTTTTTTAATTGAAAATTTCATATTTCTTTGAACGAGAAACTCCAAATTCGATACTTAATTCTAAAAAAATTGTTAATTTTCATCAAAACAAAAAAACTCCATACCGCTCTGGAGTTTTTCATCCTTATTAATAATCTATTTATTTTTCTTTTGCTTCAGACGCGCACTCTGATGGTTAACTCTCTTATCTAAAAAGAGGGATAATAAGGTGACGACAATTTTCGTTGTTTAATAAATTAATTTGATTAGAAAGATCATGTAAAAAAAATACATAGGAGTATTATTTAACTCTGTAAAATTTGATTTGTAAAGAATCCGCAAATCAGAAAATCTGGTGTGCCAGCTTAAAAAAAACTGTTGCTGATACTATTCATAAGAAGAGGAAGAAAAATAGCCAATGGAAGATGAAGGATTCTTCATTATTACACATGTTACAGATGCATTATGGTGAGACCATATCAGCTAGCTCATATGAATTAGCAATTTGTCGGAAGATTTTTCTCCTCGCTCTCTGAAAAGTGGTTTTAGGTCTGTCCATCTAGATTTTCTTTATCTATGGTCATGGATATGTCATGCACAAAAGAAGAGATGTCACATTTTTAAATATCAAATATCGTAGTGCGATCTCATCTCTTATGATGATTCTAACTTGCTTCGGTTTCATAAATTCCAAACTGTTGTCTCCCATTTATCGAGATTTCGCATGCAGATATACACCGTAAGTGTTGCAATATGGCAATACTAATGTTTTTTGAGGCGATCTGACTGACGTTTCCATCGTAAATCGAAAATTTCATCTCGGCCAAAAAATGGAATTAAATCGTGAACATTTTAGTGCAATAATTTTTTATGATTTTCCAAGTGGCCAAACTTTTCAACAGTGTACTAGTAAAATTCAATCTGTGTTTGGTGATGAAGCCCCACATAAAACCATTGTGCATCGCTGGTTTAATGAATTCAATCGTGGCCGTACTTCGCTGGCGGATAAATTTCGTGAATGTCATTCAAAATCGGTTGATGCTCTAGGCATTAGCGTGACAAGTTTGGAAAGGATATTGCATGAGCACATGATTGGCAGAAAGTTGTTTCCGCATTGGATTCAGCATAATTGGCCAATCGCTAAAAAAACAATATTTGTATGAACCCGAAAGTAAGCAGCAGCCGATCGTATGGGTGTTTCAAGATGAGCCAAATCCAACGAAAGTTGTTCGCGCACGAAGCACTTCGAAACAAATGGAGGCTTGTTTTTTCGATATAAATGAGGATATATAGTTACCGCTGCTTTGGAGAATCGTAAAACGGTCAATTCTGATTAGTACACCACCATTTGTTTGCAGAAGTCTTTGGTGAAATACGAAAAAAGAAAGAAAACCCAAGACGAAAAACCATTCTTCATCATCTCACATATCTGCTCAAACAACAGCATATTTGAGTCCTCAAAACATCGAATTAATGGGTCATCCACTGTACAGTCTTGATTTGGCATCTAATGATTTCTTTTTGTTCCCATCCGTAGAGAGCAAACTGCAACGATTTTCGACGCAAGAAGAAGTGGTTGAAGCGTTCGAAAACTATGTTTCTGAGATATCTCAATCAAGGAGTAGAAGAATTGCTTTGAAAATTTGTTTAACCGTATGCAAAGGTTTGAAGATCATCATGACGCGTGTACTTTTAAAAACAACTTAAGTCGTTTGCAAACCTTAAGTATTGCTATTATTATTACTCTATTGCAAAATTTATGGTACACTCCCCGTATGTCACTCAGCCCAAAATAGAATATGATTTTGATGAAATAGAGACAATAATTTAGTTCAAATAAATGAGACAATTGTGATTTTTTAATAATTTCTCAGATTATTATTTTTCTTATATGATAACAATTAAATATAATTAACGCTTTCTAGTATGCCTCGCAATTACCACGTTTTCAATGTTAGAATTTATAGCTCATGTTAGTTTCTTTACTTAAAAATCAGAGGTCCAGTTTACATACATTTTACACATATGCCGTAGTAACATTCTTCTTACTTTGTGAAGTAATATTATCATTGTCATTTGTCATTTTAGTTTTGAAGAATTCAGGTCCCAGGATTAATTTTAAGCATGTGTTTTTTTTTTCTGTATACAATTTGTATTAAATAATTTTCAGTGGTCTCAAAAGGACCCATTTATGCTGTTTATTCTATTATTCTTGGTAATTTAAGCAATCATAGGACTTATAAATACTAAATCCGTGTAAATCGCGAAACAATCAAGTTTGATCTATTTTTGTTAGTTGTTTGAAGAAACAAAGCAATACTAGTACGTTGAAGATTTTTTTTTTGAAATGATACAATGATATCCTAAGGACGCTTATATCTCCTTTATCCATATATTTCTTAAAAGATATAGCATTAACGTTTGCTTGGCTTGCCCATATGCCCATAGTCAAGTTTTATAAGGGCTTATTTTCACTTTATTTCAATAAAAAAAAATCTTTCATTTTACCTTTTCCACTTAAGTTAATTAACTTTAATAGATTCATACTTACTATTTCTGATTAAATGTTATAATTTCTGACTATTAAATAAACTTATAATAATAATAATATTTGAATCATATGAATGAAGTTTCCTATAATTTGAAAGATATTTTTATAAAGTTTTCTTCCTGAAAAGATAACTTCATAAAACAATCACCCTAGGGGTATATATGTATATGTATAAGTGATTGATTTATTCAGACTTTTCATTTTTTTTCCATTTTTACTTTTTCCTTAAGTAGTTTATTCTCATTATGGCTTTACGAACTTTGTAATTTATATGAGATTAGGAAATTCTTAAAAAAGTTTTCTGTACAAAAAGGTTAACAGCTAGAGTTTTTGTTTAGAGTTTAGAAATATTGCATACATACAAAGCGTGTGTGTGTTTGATTTGGTATTTTTCATTTGCTTTATAACACACGCATTCATTAGTTTTTTTTTTTTTTTTTTATTAAATAATATTAAAAGTATGTACCTTTATATGCAGTTAAACATTAAAATCAGCTTGATGTTGTGTTTTTAAAGAATGTACTTCCAAATGTAAATGAATATAAAAATAAAAAAACATATACACATGCTCTGTAAAACAATAAATATATCTGCATAAATACATTACATATGTTTATATAATGAAATTTGAAAAAATTCATAATGTCTAAAAACTGACAATAATTTTAAGGCTTTGCACCGCCAATTCATTTCTTTAATTAACATTTCGAATCTCTGTACTATAATATGATTCGAAATCCTAGACTTCGGTGCCCATTCGTGATTACTTTTGTACCTTAGAACATATAACAAACAGGAATGCGGAAACGGGTATATGCTTCGTGTACGAGTGAAGCCACTAAGAGGCGCCTAATAATATTTCGAACAGGTAGGTGATATCAAAGGACTGAAAACGTAGAACAAAATTAGATTCAAATAATTTGGGAGGAGTCAAATATCCTTCACAAAGAAAGGCAAGACTGCAATATACAAATATTGCTCTACAGATTCACTGAATTTAGCTTATCGGCATTCATATTTGTTATAAATAAAATTTTAAGTTTTTGCGCTCATTTTGCTACTAACATTCTTACAATCCTCCCTGGCTGGATAATACCCTGATGAAACAGATTTTCATGTTGATGTTGTAAATAAAAATGGCGCTGAATTCTTTATAATGGAGGGATTTTATAAATTAGAAATATAAACGGAAAGAAACAAGGTTTTCCAGAATAAGTAGCCACCCATGCCTGTACCGAGATACAGCTAATTTGAAATTTGATTCTGCTAATAAAGTGATTCACTTTGATATCACCAATATGTAATTAACCAATTATTTACGAATGAAATTTAATTAATTCTTAGTTTAACCTAATGGCTTTGAGTAATTACCAAACGAAACATTACTTATAGATCCGTGGAAAAGGGACTGTCTTTTCTTCTGTGTGCAGCATAGCTGCTGCGCCATTTCTGCCTTGAACCTTCGTACAAATTATACTTCAAAGTATCATAGCTTCGTCATCAATTTTAGACGGATCAACTGAACATTTTCAGAAAATAAATTTGAGATGCTTGCTGTGTAATTTAAGCAAATTGAAAAAATGCAAAAATCGATTTTACGTAGGTTAAACCCTTTAGTTTAGATATAATTCGAACAAATTTCAATAGAGTTTCGGAAGTCTTTACTACATATGTAGGTTTCAAATTGAAAACAGAAAAACAGAATTCCGATTCATCAAAGTATTGTAGCCTTTACAAATAAGCAAACTCGATAATGTTTGTATTGCTTCTATTTTGAAAGGGTGCCAAATTCTTGATGAAAGAAAATAATGAAAAAAATATTAATTATTTATTAGAAACAGAAAATGCAAATCGCAAACGTTCATTTTTTTCCAAACACACAATCATTTGGAAAATAAAACTACTAGCGGCATTAAAAACTGTTGCACAAAATCACTTAAAGAAAAGTAACAAAACTTGTTTTTGGCAATAAATTGACACAAAGCCTTACAATTAATATATTAATTAATATCATAAAAGATGCTTAAATTATTCGTGCTATAAACTAAGCATCAAAATTGATATTAGCAAATCAGTTTCTGCCACGAAAAGTAACTGCAGATTGATTACATTCCTACATACCGATATATATGAATTTATTTTAGAAATATCAAATATACATAAATTAATTATATTCAATTCAACACATACACATACATAACTGTATAACTACAGACTTGTTACAAATATTTAAATATACTTATAAATGCATAAAATGAAAAATATTTCACAACATATGTTTATTTCGCTTGTGCCCCTTTTTACTTGTGTATATTTTTGATAACTTACATTTTGTTATATTATGTGTGTGTATATCATATATAATATACGGATTTCATTGTCATTTTAGTCAAAAACGTATCAAAACTATGTACTAATAATAGCTATGAATTAGTAAAAGTTTATGAATATATATATGAATATATAAAGCATGGTTTTAAAGCAAAAAGAAATTTAATATTGGGGATAATATATAGAGTATATGAGTTTTTATTCTGTTTATTATATTTCTGTATTTCTAATTTTATTTTTGTGTTAGAACATAAATTCATTTATAAAAGGTGTTTATTGTGAAGTACGCAAAATTTAATTATGAGATATAATATTTAGTTGTATGCAGATATTGCATATACCTACTAAATTTTTATTGTGAAAAATAATTCGTTATTTTTGTGTTTTGATTACTGTTGATAACTTTTTTTGGCTACAACCTAAATATTTTTATTCAATTGAGTATAACTTACTAGCATTTATTAATATTATTAAACCTCTTCTTTATGCACATAGCAATTCAATGCTTGAGCGATTCATTTCTTTTAAAATAATTTAAACAATGTTTTATGCAATAAAACATACATTTATATGTAAAAGGTGCAGTAAATTCCCCACAGAAAAAATGCAATGTCTTTGAATACGAAAAAATTGTAAAAGAAATGAATCCTCTTCTAATACAATTTTGACTGAATTCCTTAAAAATTAAAGTACAACTACTACCTCATAAAATAATTTACTTTATATCTCAAGAAATAATTCGTTCATATTTAGAATTCTTTTTCGTCTTTTCCTAGTATTTTTAAATGCTGTATACCCTTTAAATACCACTCGATGATTTTCTGTCAGAAATTTTTGTCAGCTTCGAAACACAAAAAACTGGAGGATCAGAAGTCCTATTATATACTAATTGATAACATAGTTCTGCAACAAGACGTGTACAACTATGTATGAACAACGCGACCAATTAGAACGGTTTAAATTTCGAATTTCATGTTTAATGCCGTTGAGATTTCAAAATTACTTGAAATCTTGAGGATCATCTAAAAAAAGACGTATCTAGTTGTGGAATAGAATAAGAAATTATGTAAACTATATAATATGCTGCATTAAAGAAAAGCCCGGCTAATTATTGGTAGATCATGTAATTAATTACCCTTTACCTTTAGAGCCACCCTGCGGATCGAGTAGGAGGGAACTAACAAAATGTAATAAGTTGATGTCCAAAAGAATGGTTCATTAGTTATTAGCAAATGTGTATAGGGCATACGAGGCATGTCCAGGAAGTAAGAGTATTGAACCTCTGACACTCAAAGAGTTTTTTTGTTGGTGTTAAAATAGTTGGCAGGTGTAATTGGGAGTTGAAAGCTGTTTAAATAATGCCGTGTCAATACCGAATCCCGCCAGCTGCGAGGTGAGTAGCGTAATCCGGTACCTCCTCGCGAAGGGAAACGCGCTGTTCCAGATTTGTGTTTCCAGTAATCTCCAGATCTCTTCTTCATAGTTTTGGAAATTGTGTGTGAAATGGGTCCAAAAATAACATCTTACAGATCAACACAAAGTAAACATAATCGCATCTTCACGGAAATTTCCCGAGCGATTCGAAGAATTCCTTGACTTTATTGTGTGTAATGATGAAACGCGGGGTGACCCACTACAACCTTGAGACGAAAAGGCAATCAATGCAGTTGCGATAATCCTCCTCTCAATCATCAGTGAAAAAATTCACAGCCTTTATTTCGGCTCGAAAAATCATGGACTCTGTCTTTTGGAATCGTAAAGGGACTCTTCTCAACTATGGAAGGCGATACAGAACAAAATAAGAGGAATTTTAACGAAGGGAGTGTGCTTATTGTATGACAATGCACATTCCCCCTCCTTCCTCCCCAAAACCAACGTCAAAAAGGAGCTCTTGGATTCATGCGGTTGAGACTAACCATCTAGCTCACAGTCCTGATCTGGCACCTTCAGATTTTCATCTTTCACATCTTGGAAGGTTGTTTTTGGAAAAACGTTTTCTACAGAAATGATGAGGTTCAGAGTGCTGTGAAGCAATGGATCAAAGAGGCGGCGAGAGACTCTTTTGACGAAGATACGTATAAGAAAACTCATATCTTGTTTCACGAGGTGCATTGGATTATATGAAGTATAGTAAGACTCCTCAAATTACACAAAATTTTGCGGTCTGGATCCCATATAACGCAAAGTTCGTATAACGCGGTACTTTTCTTCCGTATTATGTCTTACTGTATATAAATTTGTAAATTTTCAAAAAAAAAAAAAATCTTTCGATTTTTAAACATTTGAGTACTCAAAGTGTTTTACTTTAATTCAGGCAGCATGCATCGCAGGACGAAAAAAACACAATTAGTGGAATTCTTATCTAATATTTACTTTACTTTAAGCCGAAGAACGAAATTTGTTATGGTCGGGTTGGGAAAGTGCTAGTTTTGATCGCTTCACTATGGAATGACCCCCAACATGTAATAACATTTATCTTGGCGTCTTTACCAAATTGGCACCAAAATCTAACCTACCATTTTATGAACTGCCCGAAATTTATATTAGATATTGCAGTTTAAGTTCTTGTATTTGTAATTTGAAAAAAAAATTAGTAAGAACAGATATGGGGTTATGAGAAAACAAATTACTTTCTTTCGTTTTCGTTTTCATATTCTAGGCATATACGATCAGCTAATCTTATCATTATAGGACATAACCAATATTTTGGTCAAGACAAATTTTGCTTTTAATTGTGTTGAGTAAATACACTCAGTGAAACTGAAATATCGTATCTCGGCAAGATCTATCCCTTCCTTGAATTTGGACCAGTTCAACCCTGTAATACCCGGTGGGTGGTCGAAAATGAAATAAGAATGCACATTTTGTATCGTTATAAAGAGAATAACCGGAATAATAATAATATTATGAAAATTTATAGTACTTGGCGCAATTCAATTTAAAATTAATCACCCTTATTATCGTTGTCACTTTAAGTCAGAAATGGCGTTACGATGGTATTATGATTGTGGGTTAAATTGACATTTGTCGAAAACATACGACTTTGGACGTATTACTGTTGTCGTATTAAGTAGACAAATGTCGATGTAATTGAGAATTAAGTGACAGTTTCACTCACTTGGCTTTTGTAAGTGACAGATGTTAGATGTGTGTAAGGAAAAGGAAAATGCAAGCGGAAAAAGATAAATTTTATGATGGCTTTTTAAGTTGTTCATTAAAACATTAAAACATAAAATTATTCAATAGTTTCTTCTACTTTTTTTTTGCATTTTTAGTGTAAAAATTACAAAAAAAAAAAAAAAAACTTGAAGTCATGATGGATTTTATGGTGCAGGCACCTTTTATAGCTAAAGGGCTGAAATACATCGCGTTTATATTTTCTTTTTCTTTCAAACAATTCCAAAAATAACAACAATACCACGAAATAAGACAAACCTCACTTTTGTTTACAAATGTAATTCATACCCTGACGCATGCCAGGATGTTATAGATCACTTTAAGTGACAACGAAAATACAAAAATTAAAGTGAGAGTGACTGCGGGGCTTTGTCACTACGGTGAGTTGATAACTATAAAATGGGTGAATATAATTTTTTCGTCGTGCCTAACTACATATATACCAACCATAATATTTTCGCGAAAATCTAGGAAATTTGTTGGACTATGTATGTATTTATATTTCGACGTTTTAATTTGGATATCTGCTCTTCTGAGGTATTTTTCTAATTTAAAAAAAAAAAAACAAAAAACCTTCATTATTTAGCTTTTTCCACTTTTCATTATTTAAAACTTTAGTTTACTAAATAAAGAGGTTTGTAATTAAACTTATCAAGAATCGATATTTTTACTAGAATTCTCATTATTTTTATTTATAAAGTGATCTTAGTCAAATTAATTTATCAATTTAATTTTTATATATTTATTCATTCATGATATACTAAACATATAAGACTGAACACTTTTTCTTCTTTAACATTTTAGTTAGGTATTTTAATCGAATTTCTTACTTTTGTCTTAAAAAATTAAACCCCTTTCTTTTCTTAGAATAAAAAGAAAAATAGACATCGACTCTATGTTTAACATCATCATAATATTCATAATTACTCATGATGCAATATATGCGTACAATAAGAAGGCTATATATACTCTACGTGAGTTCGAAATTATTTTATCTAATACATACACATACATATGTATATCTGACACAATTATAATTTATTCGAAAACTTTTTACAGTTAATGATTTTGTAATGAGGATTCAAAAAACAAAAAAAGTTGTGCACTGGCAAACAAATTTAATTTATTACAAAACAATAGGAAAACTACTTTTCCAATACGTGCATAGTTTCCAAAATAATACATATATATATAGTAATGGAAACACGTTCTTCACGAAATACTTTTATTATTTTAATGAAGTCGCCCATAAGGAAGCACGGAACTTTTATTAAATTTCAGTATTACTCTAAGGGAACTACAAAAGAAGCAATTTTGGAGCACAGATAACCGACTGAGCTAGAATTGAATTATCCGCAATTCATGAGTTACATATTTTTTGTGCGGTACCGTCTCATTTTATTCTATGCATGTATGATATTTATGGCAGTTCAAACCTGAGCGTGTTGTACTTGCTGTTTAAAAAAGAAAGCGCCGCTTGAGTTTTTAATTTTTGAAATGATTTTAAAACTGAATCTAAATAAATTTAAAATGAGATCATTTCAGTAGGATAATTATGCAGAGTTCAATTTTTGATAATCTTGAGCTGATAAGGAGACCTTCAGTTATGATCGTACAGAGCTAAAAAGTAGTCATTCCTATATGATCATTCTACTCCCCTTTCCTACTGGGCGTGTCTGGTAATATAGATTTTAACATATGGCGGGTGGGTGAAGGAATTGGGAATTGGTAAACTCAAAGTCGGTGGATGGTTTAGCCCGGCGGAACCGATTAACAATAACAGTGTTATTATCCTTTCTACCGCCCTTGTTCTCTCCATATAGGGGGACGAAATATAATAAGCACTGAGATCAAGGCAGCTAAAAAGAAAATACCTCTCACCAGAACTTCCTGTCCTCTTAATGAAGCGCATCAGATCTGGGTGAGGTAAACTTTTAAGCTCATCCGCAAATAGGAGGGGAGACACGGCTGTCTCAGGCTCACCTTTCGGGCAGGGCGGACCCTCAAGGTTGTCAACAACTCCCATCTTTGTTATATGAATGTGAAGCGGGCTGTGAACAGAAATAATGCCAACTGCATTATTTTCTTCCGAGCCCCAAGAGAGGGTCAGTGAAATCTCTTAGGTTCATCAAGAAAAATTTGTGTACACCTGCAAGTACTCAGCTGCCTTACTCCAGTATCAAACCAGGGTTGCAACAATAGTAAGACAGCTTTAAAGCCTTTTCGAAAAAGTACACATTTTAATTCCTAATTACGTTTTTACACTAGACTAGAGGTTTTGAAATAAGATTTAATCTCAAGTGCTCTCAGCTTTTCAACGGGGGTACACATATTGATGTTGTACGTCAGCTTTCTCAGCCTTAGTAACGATGTTGAACGAGGTATGCATATATAGTTATCATTACCCTTCAAAAGCAAAGTGCGAAAATTTCAAATGATGATTCCACGAGTAATTAGAAAGAGAGAGAGAGAGAGAGAGAGAGAGAGAGAGAGAGAGAGAGAGAGAGAGAGAGAGAGATTTTAACCCAAGGCTATGTATTAAAATGTAAACATTCCACATTGAATGGACTGGTGTAGGTACATGAAACCGCCTTCATTTGTTTCTTGACAATGGCATACAATGAAGGAAGCTTGATAGCTTTACTTATATTTTTTTAATGGGATTGAAAATGATATATGAAATCTAAATGTTTGATTTTGGCATACTATATATTTTGAATTGGTTCACATGGCCACAGCCAGGAAAGATTCACATATAAGAAGCTCGCACGTTGCAAGTCAAAATTTAATATTAGTTTTAATTTCTGTAACTGTCTACTAGAGTTTCCAATGCGTCAAATTAAGGGAAATGTGCTCAACGACGAACCGCATAGTTTGCAATTAAAGACGCCATGCGGCAATTCGTTAGGAATGTGTGACACCAGAGGGGGCACATGCAGTCAGAATCTCAAAATGGGTTTGATCCACTCTGTACGCGCTAGGTGAACTTATGGTCTCGAATAGCTGTCATTCTCATATTCATCCCCTTCGACATCATTCATTAACTAAACAGGAAGCGCATGATATGTGATTTTTTAAAAGATATAGCAGAAATAGAGTAAATTAAAAAATTTTAGATCAAGTTCGATTCATTTACTCGATAAATGTCAAAATGTTTCTTGTTAAGTTATCGTTTTAAGGGCATCCTTATTATTTCCTTTATTAAAAAAAAAAAAAAAGAAGACGTAAACGTGATTTGTTTATTTTACACTACAATTTGAATTATAAAAATCTTCCCCCTTAAAAGTGTCACAATTTCACTACTGTCATGACGAAAACGAATACAAACACATCAGTTCAGTCAATAGGGCAGTTCCTGTTTAGTTTTTTACAGTCAGACTCTTGTCATATGTCAAATGTGTGAATTAACATAATACATACATATACAGAGCACAATTTTCTTTTAATCTTTTTATATAATAAAAATTATCTCACGAAACATTCAACAGAAAAAACAAATAAGTCAAAGTTCTTTTTTAACATATATGCACGGAAAGAGGATTTTGTATTGCTGCCTAATTTTTTGCATATGGGTGGAAAAATAATTATTGTGTAAAATTAGCGCAATTATAAAGACGTATTCTCACCAAATTTGTCTGTATAATACACATTCTCCATGCAGATCTAAGAAGTAATTATCAACTGACTTGACGCTATCTTTATTACTATCTGTTGGGCCATTTATAACCATTCTTTAGATGACTCTCTGTAGCAGTGGTTTATAAGTATAATCTATTATATTGGGACGGAAACAGTTTCGATTTCCTAATAATTTTTTTTTCATTCAATAACAATTGTTGAGCTCCTTATCTTTTCCGTTCCAAACTGTATATGAACAAATAAAACAATTTTCGGTTGGACGACAAAAACAGGATATGAATCTGGAAATATCTATTATTGTCGTATCGGCTGATGACAATGTTGATGTTGAAAGAAAAAAAAAATTGTCCCGAAAGGCTGTTGCTGGTATGCAAAAAAGTCAAGCAAATCAAAAAAAGTTATAGTTTTGGTACAGAGTCGACAACAATATAATATTCTTTAACATGGCAGGTCGTCATGCAAAGAAATTTATACATAATATCATAGCAAGCCCAAGCTGAATTACAAACTGTGCTCGCGAGCCAATCTATTTCAAAGTGGCTGCTTGCTATCAATCACTGAAAAATTACACCAAAAGGTTAGTATTTGTGTTTTTCTACCAGATTTTCAATTTTTTTTCTTCAAAATTTTAAAATTCAATTTATCATTTTCAACGAGTATTTATTGATTCGAAAATTGTGTTGTTTCAATCGAAAATAATTGAAAATTACTATCTACTAAAATTGGAAGATCTTTTTATTGATTTTAAGCACCGGTAGAAAATATTCGTTGAAAAATTTACGATTCAATCGAAATTTTGAACATCTTAATTAAAAACCCATCCAATATAATTAAGGAAAATACGTTTACATTCTACTTCCACACACATATCTAGGTGGGCGAAAATTACATTCATAGTTTTAGGTACGTTTTTTTGCTTCAGTAGAAGATTCCAATCGAAGGAACTGAAGAAAATTAAAGATAAAACCAACTTTATTAAATTTAGGTTTTTCTTTCTTTCTCTGTAATAAATAAAGACAAAACGGAAAAGTAAACTAAGTGAGTAGAGATTTTGCCACTCGATGATTTGCTATAAGCAAGAAATTGATGATACATTTAGCTCACAGAGGACTCTAATTGATTCGCCTTAGAAAGTGATAGTTATGAAAATTTAAGGCCATCATATGTACGTCAGTGCCCATACTATCTATACTACTGTGGACTATCATATATTGCAATTTGGATGGATTCAACTAAAGCTGATTGTTTACTGACCATTTGTGTCTATTTTACCAATAATCAATTATTTTTGTAATTGTCATGCTGACTCTATCAGTGTGCTAATTTGTAACTGATTTAGCATGGTCATTCACATTTATAAACTTACATTAATCATCTATGCGCATTTCAGGAATAAAAGTAGACCGGTTGCAAAGATTCAATAATAATGCAATATATAACATACATAATATAAAAAAATATATCTTTGATTACAGACTGTAATATTAGATGTCTGTAGAATCTTTTCGGTGTTGCATAGGAGATGTTTTACTTGTTTCTCGCTGGTTACTTCCAGTTTTAAAACTTTTCATAAAGGAATTTTCGACTGTGAAAATATATTAGATTTAGTTTTTAATAAATTTAATTTTATAAGCAGGATGTGGTCAATCATGATGGATTCAGTAACATTTTTGGTAAGTAGAGATATCCTTATGCTACACAGAAATGATTCTGGAGACATACATATTTATTGCAGTCGATAGCCAAGGTTTCAATTAAAGTAACAGTTTTTGTTATTTTTTTTATTACATACGTTTTCAACAAATTGCCATTGCGATTGCAGTAGGATAGTAGATGTGGGATATTTAAATTACTAAATGGAACAGAAATTTAGGTTTAGAAGAAAATATAAAAAAGGAAAAAAAAAAAAAAAAAAACTTTACATAAAATATTGTTTATTATTGATATTTCTAAAAAATAATTTTTTCTTCTAGATACTTATTTTTTGGTTTCTGGTTTTTGAGGAGGATTAAATAAAATCAAAAGAATAATAAAACATTAAGCATAAAATATTTTACGAATACTAATGACTTGTTTTTTTTTTATATATATATAAATAATAACTTAATTGAGCGTGAAGCAAAATATTGTCAATTAATATATTTAGTTAACGAATTTAGGTATATATTTTTTTAATATATTTAGATTACTTACTACATAAGGAATAAACAATCAACAACAAAAACTACCTTTAAAATTATAATAGAAAGACAGCAAAAAATTAAAAGTTACTACAAGCTCAGTTGGAATTGTTTTCATTGCATTGAAATGAAATTCAGCTAAACAAAAAAAAAAAAAATTTGTATTATTAAAAAGTATTATGACCAAGAAAACTGTTCTTTCAGATTCTCAATTTGTAATTGTAACGGGAATTACTTGATTCTTGCATACATTATGTATGCAGTGTGTGGGCATTATTGCTAAATTGTTTAAGAAAATTTTTAAGAAAGCATACACATATAGTTCCTATTATTATAATAAATGTAATAAGTAAAATTAGTTTTCTGTGGCCTTTTGCAATGAACTTCCATTTTTACTTTTGATGTTAAAATGCAAATTGAAGTATTTTTAACATTAATTACAATATGTTTAATTTCAAAGTTAAAACAGTATGAGAACTGGATGCAAGCAGGAAGTTATATCGGTATATGTAAAAAAAAATACACAGATATTTTCGAATTATGCGTTATTTGTGGGAAAACAATTTTTTTTTAATTCAGATAAATATAAAAACTTGAAATGCACTTTCAAATTATCTTGAAACCCTCAACCCTCCTAGGGAAGTAGTATGTATATACGAACTAATTTAAGTAAAAAACAAAAAATAATCAAAAGATAGAATCATGCTATAAGTATAAATAAATAATAATAAAAAAAGCGGTATCTATTTAGTATTGATTTAATATTCAGTCTGTTCGATGAATGCGCAATGTCCTGACATACACACTAATATTAATTACTTTGCACGCTGCCCTCGAATGTATTGGGCAAACGCCACTAAATTTGGCTAGTCAGTTTTTATTTTCTATACCATAAGAGATTTTTTTTTATAGTTTCATATATCTGTAATACAAAATTCAGTATTTTCTAATCGAGTGCTTTTGTTCGCGTATTTCTCGTGAAAAAACTTTCAGGGTTAAAACTTACTTGTGCGGTGAGAAAAAATCTACAAAGTATGGAAAATTACACTTTTCCTGCAACTTCGTTAAAAACAAGAAGCAGTAAAGAAGAACTTGCATAAAAAAATCTCTGTTCTGTGGTTTTATTTACCTTGTTACACTCTTGCAAAAGTCCCAGGAGAGTACTGAACACTTGCAAGAAAATTAAAAAAATTTGAATTTTTCTTATGACAGCTGTCAATTTTCCTTGCAAAAGTCGTACAGTAACTGTAAAAAATTCTGGTAAAATCATGTAAGAGTGGACGCTGTGACGTATAAAAAACTCGTGTAATTTTCTTGCATGAAAAAGTAAACGAACGGAAAATGTGGAAGTTCGTGCAAATGAATTATAACGCATTGCCCCAAAATTGAGTACCCGAACAGATCTAATGTTACGATTCGTCACATATGAGCACTAACGAATTTATGACAATTTATTTGTGGCACTCCCTTTATTAATGACTTCAAATCTATTAATGAGAGAAATAATTTGGGTTTATTTACAAAAAGGACAAAAACATACATGTGTTGTCTTGCAAGATGTAAATTACCCGCTCAAATGATTAAATGAGATCAATTTTATATATATATATATATATTTTATTTAATAAAAATGTTTCAATGGCATAGCAATGATAGAAATACAATTCGCTTGTGGTGCTTTCATTAATATTGGAACTTTTTGTAAATTATTCTGAGAGCTGTCACTAAGAACACACTATTTATATGCGGCAATTAATGAACTGATAATGTCCATAAAAGACAGCTGAGTATTTCCTACGATAAAAAACAAACTAGTGGCCGAACAGTCAATAATTTTCGCATTATTAGGTCTGTTTAATGAGCTGCTCTAGGTTACTCTAGAGCAGAAAAAAGCAGAAAACCGTGTTTAATGAATACAGAACACTGCTGAACTGAACTGTGTTTGCTCTAAATTGAACTGGAGTGACCTAGGACAAGAATTTCTAGTCTACTTTTATCGAAAGAGTACGTTAGCGCAGTCATTTGACAGTTGTAAATTGTGTTGACAGTCCTGATACAATTCAAATAATTGAGTTTTTTTTTTTTTTGGAAATATTAATTTCAGGACTATTATAGTGGAACAACTTAAATAATAATTGTGTTTTTGTGTTTGAAAAAAGGTATTGCATTAATTTAAGCAATTGTATTTTTTTGGTGACCGATCTTAGAAAAGTGCGTTTAATGAGATTTCTGCACCTTTGTGCTCTACTTTTAATTTTACAGTTAACCTAAGTTGAGCTGAGCTGCTCGAGTTCATTAAGCAGACCTAATATTTGAGGATAAACTTGTCCAAATGATTGTCGCATAGCAATATATGCTGGATTTACGTAGCAGAGCTTGCATATTGTTTTGTTATACGCTTATCTTCTCTCAATCCTGTAAAGTATTTTCGTAGCATGCTAAGCCTGGGATAACTAGGTGGTACTAAGAGGGCAATTTAAAAATTCAATTGAACATTTTTTCCTTATTTTAGTGTAACTTCGAATGGTCAATGCAATAAAACTACGCCTGAATTAATTTTTTTCGAAATGCGGTTCCCATACAAAAAAATAAATAAATGTTACATTGGAAGCATATGACAAATATTTGGTTACATGACGAGCACACAAAATTCAAGGGAGCCGCGTAAATGCATTTGCTTCATAACTATGTAGGTATATATAAAATATAGCGTACCCCAATGGTGTATGTAAATTTCACTTATTTACTAAAGACAACAAAAACGAATATGCCAAACTTGAGAAATTTTTAAATAGGTACAGACAAATTTCCCATTATGAAATTCTTAATTTCGATTTTTCCCCAATGACTACTGGAACACTCGCCACATTATTTAGTTGTTAGATTTTATTTAATATTATTTCCTTCGCGTTATACGGCGCAATATATTAATCAATTAAAGCCTAAAGAAGAAAAAAAAATACTGAATAATTCATGGTATATTACAACTATATTCTTTCTGTGGAGAAAGAGCACATAATAGTTTTATTTTAAATTATATAGATATTTATTTAACTAATATACGTTAAAAACTTCTCAGTACTCGATTAGCCCTATCCATGTTTTATTTCTAAATGCGTAATTGTACGGTGTATTTTTTTTAAGCTAATGCTGCTAATGTACGTATAATTCATAGGAATAAGCAAAAAAGTTGAATCAAAAATAAATTGCACCAATTGAAAGCAAAATTGTCCTAAGCAAAAATGCTTACAAAAAAAAAATGTTAAATATTTATCCCATGACGGTCTTAGTTTTCTTCTTCTTCATCTTAATATTATTATTATTATTATAACTCCTCATTCTCACGTTTTAACATTACATATTCAAACAATTCTTAACGGTAAAAGTATCTGAAAGGGAACATAAAATACGTTACTTTGCGCATAATTTGTGTTTTTTTTTCTTTTGTGCTATTTTTAAAGGTTATGTATTTGTAATTTTTACTCCTACTTTATACAGTTTTTTTTTATTCTGGTGTATTAGTATGTGGCATCACTTTATTTTTTATTTTATTTTTATTTTAATAAACTTTCTTCTGGTTTTGTAAATGGATTTATCAAAAAAAAAAAAAAAAAAAAACAAAAAAAAAACATACATACATATATATATGTATATATATATTGTTTTATGTTTTGCAGACTTTAAGAGTGTTCTTGCTGTGTATTTATTTATTATAGCTTTATTTTTATTTTTAATCTTAATTCCACACACGCAAAAATGAGTCCCATGATCCTGTTGCTACAGCCATACCATTTTCCGTAACACCTAAACATGATACTCGGTTATCGTGTCCCGCTAGGATACCTGATAATAATAAAATATTCTTTTCTGTAATGATATTACATAAGGATATACATAGATATATATAAGAACTCATGCAAAAAACAAACTAAGGTGTGCTAAATAAGTTGAAACACACAGTTTTGAGAAAATCACCAAAGAAGTTCATTCACCAAAGATTAATGTTCGCTCTCAATTTACTCCCTATTCAGGATATAACCGCTTAGTTTTATTTCAAAAACTAAATGGGTATTGTCTGAATGGGCGTTAAAACAAGAGGTAGTTCGAAAAAAATATGAATTGCAGCATTGATTTTTTTTTTATTTTTTGCAACAGAAAAAAGCTTAATTAAAAACAATATAAGTCGCTTGATAAATGAATTATTTCATGAATATTGGTGACGGAGAATGAGAAAGAAAAAAAAATGCATGAGCTATGAAATGATTTTTGGCTTCTTATTTCTGAAAAACATGCCTCTTTATTTTATATTTGTAGAAAATCTTTACTAACTAAAATAAAATTTTCTCCTCGTATTACTTCCTGGAAAAGAGTTACCGACCATTTAAATTTTTAAACTTTGTTGCTAAGCTTGTATACATAAGAATTTTAATTTTGGACATCTCGTCGTCGATTAAGGGGTCACACTTCCTAACAGACCTCTTCATAGAATGTGTGTTTAAGCAGATAAACAACGCCAACAAGTTCTCACGAAGCTCTCGAAAATACCACAGGTAACGATAAATGACAAATGTCATTCGAAGTAGCCAAAGCTTAAAGCATCTAATTACATTTCATCTGTGCATTTAAAAAAAATAAAAAGCTTTTTATCACACCGTTGCTTTTGTCCAGGATTTAACCAGTGGCTGCAGCGACGAAGTTTTTTTTTTTGAGACTGAGCCTTTACCACCGAGCTTTGATTGACCGATACATACAATTTATTTGCACTGCTATCATAAAGGTAAAGATAACCTCGGACAGATTCACAGAATTGATATAGCAACTGTTTTTAGCCAGTCAATTGTGTATGTGCGTACAAACATGAAATATCCAGATGCCGATGACTGTACTAACAAAGTTATGTATGAGAAGAGCCAAAACACTCGAGAAATACTTCCCAAACCATATAACAGAATCCCTCACAGCTACAGGAGAGCCCTAACATAGCTTTAACATTCAACAATAATAACAATATTTGCATGTTTTTAGGAATACCAATTATATATTTTGAATTAAATAAACTGAATTAAGTATTTACCATTGTCGACCACTTGATAAAACGGTGATCGATTACTGGAAATACTGTGTATTTTATAAATTCGTTTTAAAAAATGGCACTTCATGCATTTCATCCACAAATTTGATTACTTTTACGTTAAAATAAAAAAAAATAAATTGTTTCCTAGGCTCTTGCATTTGTGGTATAACTTAGAGAAATAAGAAAATTTTAGTTTCCTTTCTTCAAACACAATATAAAAGGTATTATTATTAAGAAAGAAATAAAAATTCAGTAGCTCTAATATAAATTAGAGTGTACTTATCAGTACAACAATATTTTATAGTAGTATTACCTACAAATTTAGTAAAAAAATAACACTATTTTCTAACACTGAGTCCACTAAATATTTAGTTCTAACGGAACACGCGACACAGTCATCAGAAATCTCCCACAGAGTGATGCGAATTGGATGTTTATATTACAACAGTAGCAGTGAAACTCCGTTAGCGCGACTCAGTTAGAAATTCATAGAGCCCAAATATTACACTCTTGGTTAAATGAAGTGTGCCAAGTACTAATTATGACGTGTTTTCCGCGCGTGTGGTCGAGCACTGGAGATGGTCGAACTAATGCACCTCTACCCTAGTATGAGAAGAGATATCTGAAAATTTAACTTTTTGGGTTTAACGATTACAAATCTAATAAATTGTATATCATAATCAGAGGATTTATCGTGCGTAGGTTTAGGGTTGGTGCATAGAAAATTACAAAACCGTTATCCCCCTGCCCTATCGAAACCGTCAGGACTTACAGCCCACATCCATGAATCATACACCAACCTATATAACCTCAAAATATCAGCTTTGTACAATATCATTATTTCTTCTGTGAAATCTATTTCCAGGACCTCAACATTAGTGGAGAGAGCTATGCTATTGCATGAACAGCAAGAAGAAACTGCAAACTATTAAGTTAATTAGTTTTTATCATATCATAAATTTCAGTGGGCTCTTGGTCGTCTATTTGGCAAGTTATTGATTTATTAATAGGACAATTTGTAATCCTTAAATTTTTAAGGCACTTGTTACATTTTCTTAAACGTTTTCCAGGTAGAAGTGCACTTAAAAATCTGAAGGTAAGCGAAAATATTTTGAATCTAATGGAAATTGAAAGATTTTTGCCAATCACCATCAGCTATTGAATACAATGAAAATGAAAATAATTACAGCATAAGTGTAAAAAAGCCAAATGAAATTATAATAGAACCTAATGTTAAAAAAAAATGTTAAAATTTAATAAATAATAATAAGAACCACATTTACCTGCACGTTCTGCTTTCATCGTATCCCAAACATTGCAATTGAAATCATCATAGCCAGCTAAAAGAAGGCGTCCACTCTTTGAGAATGCAACCGATGTAATACCACAAATGATATTATCATGGGAATACATAGCCAATTCTTGATCAGCACGAATATCAAATAAACGACAAGTTGCGTCGTCTGAACCAGTTGCAAATGCTTGACCATTTGGAAAGAACTGTAAAGAAAGATATTGAAGATGCACATTTTATATACTCAGTAATTAATATGAATATCACTTACTGTAACAGCGTTAATATCACTTTCATGACCTGGAAATGTTTGTTTACAGACACCTTCACGAATATCCCATAGTTTAGCGGATGCATCGCATGCGCCAGATACAAAAGTTCTACATTGTGGTGCTAGAGACAATGCCATAACATCACCGGTGTGTCCCATGAAAGATGTGACTTGTTGACCTGTTTCAATATCCCATAAGCCGCAAGACATATCACCGGAGCTAGTTACTATCTGTTAATCACAAATAAAACGATTTTATTTACATTAGTTTGGTAACTAAAAAAAATATAATTATTATCTTATGATATTACCTGATTGTCATCCAAAAATCTACAGCACGACAAATATCCTGTGTGTCCAGGTAATTCACGTGATACACGTACATTACCCTCTCTAGTTTTAAGACTGTATATTGAACAAATATTATCCAGGCCTCCGCATGCTACATAGCTACCAGATGGAGCATATGCACATGTCATTACCCATGAAGAGCGTAATGGAATTGCATGAACCTAGGATATATTATATTATAGAAATTAATTGTGTGGGGCTTATTCTGCAAAATTCTTACTTTGTTAGTGGTATGTGAATCCCATACTATGAGTTTTCCATCCTGCGATGCTGACACTAAATTTCTAGAATCATTACCCCAGTGCATAGCATAGATCTTAGCTAAGTGACCACGTAGTGTTCGCCTTGTGCGCATTTGTATACGACCAATTGGTTCGAGATTACTAGTTGCCTGCACAAGGCTTGTGTCGCATGCCGCCTTACGTGCATCCTGCAAGTAGAGAAGAACATAATAAACATATGTATGTGTGATGTGGCTGTTAACAAATTACAACAAGATAACAGATCTTGAACTATGATTGAAAAGGCTAAACAGAATCAATGGAAATCGTCCAAACCACTACTACACAATTATCATCATTCCTAAATGATAAAAATTCTTCTGCCTCTCGACATTTGTACAAAATCAGAGTTATCGCTTTTGATGGACTCATTCGAGGTTTTATCTAATCTAGTTTCAAAGTCCTAATGCCGGTGAAAAAAAATTATTTTATGAAAGAGTTAATATTTCATCAACTAATCATTCCAGCTTTGAATTAAAAAACTAATGATTATGCTACCTTTGCTATAGTCCATCAGCATAATCCAAATGGTTGCATTCACAAAAATATCTTTGATGAATTAATAGCGACGAAAGCATACATCCTTGACGAAATATCCTTCAGGAAAATCTGTTTCAGGCGGTGCTTTCTCCTGATATACGAACCTGCAATTCCATTGTGCGTGAATTTATTCCTAAGGGACGTCCGGATCTTCTAGTATGGAAAAAAACTTGTTAACGAAATGTCGGTCTACTACGCCAACGTAAGTGGTCTTCGCTCTAAGACGACTCGCCTTTTTACAAATTCGACGAACTCCTGTTTCGACGTGGTCTGCTTTACCGAGACATGGCTGTGTGGGAAGATGAAGAGCTTTTTGGTCCCGAGTTCTTGTTGTTTCGCCGTGACCACCCTCGTCTGTCTCTGGATGCTCCTGTTGGAGGTGGAGTACTTTGTGCTGTTCGTCGCGACCTTCCTTGTTTCTTGGTTGACTTCGCTCATTCCGGTGATCTAGAGTTTATTTGTGTGGCTCTGAGGCTTTCACACAAAACCGTATATATTGCTACAGTTTATATCCCTCCATGCCCATCTGCTGAAATATTTGATTTGTTGGCTTCATGTATAGATAGGCTGACTGAAGTTCTGGTGCGTACCGATGAGTTGTTGCTTTTTGGTGATTTTAACTTGCCTAATGTGAGTTGGGTACACTCTCTGGACGATGAGGGCTTGCTGCCCTCTTTTTTAGCGAGTCCTCAACATGCCATATCTTTTATTGACAACATTATTTCTTCAGGCCTAATGCAGTCTAGCGGTGTGACTAATGACTCTGGAAAATCTCTTGAGCTGGTATTTTCGCCCGATCCCAATGGTAATCTCGTTAAGCGTTGTTTATCTCCTATGGTTCCTGAAACAAGTCATCATCCGGCACTACCTATAGTTTTGTTTTTTGATCCTGTAACTTCATCATCTAATGCTTCTAGTAACTACGCGTATTGTTATAACTTTAAACAAGCTGATTTAAATAAAATGAATGAATGGCTATCCGCTTGCGACTGGACCAGTGTCCTGGGTGAACGTGACATTGATAAAGCTGTGAGCTCGTTTTATGACATCCTATTTCTTTGTTTTACTCACTGTGTACCATTTGTTAGTTCGAGTCGTACTTCGCATTGTCAACCGTGGATCAATGGCTCTTTGAAGCATCTTAAAAATTTGAGGAATAAAGCTTGGAGGAGGTTCTGTTCCTCAAGGAGCGATGCTGATTACGTAACTTATTCTAATTTGCGTACTCAGTACATATCATACCTGACTGATTCTTATAATGGTTATATACATAGAATGAGGTCGGCCTTGCGTACGGAACCTAAGCAATTTTGGAAGTTTGTGAACTCTAAACGCAACTGTGATGGATACCCTTCATCGTTGCGTCTTGGAAACATAGATAGTGTTGATCCCTTGGAGACTTCCAATCTTTTTGGTGACTTCTTTAAAACTGCCTTCTGTGATATTAGTTATAACGATTTTATCCATTTGACGAAGCTTCCGACGACTTCTCTTCAACAAGCGTCTGTCTTCAAGTACATTTCAAGCATAGCTGATAGTTTTTCTATTGGTCCGGATGGCGTTCCTTTCACGCTCATAAAACATTGTGCTACGTCCATCGTTTCTGTTTTGTGTTATTTAATTAATTTATCTTTAACCTGTGGTGTTTTTCCTAAACAGTGGAAGCTTTCTTTGATTATTCCTTTTCACAAGAAGGGTAATAAGTGCAATAGATAATATTTCTGGTGTTCCTCAAGGAAACCATCTCGGACCACTAGTTTTTATTATTTTCATTAACGACATATCTCTGATTTTGACTAATTCAAGAATAATTTGCTATGCTGACGATGCCAAAATCTTCCGCATTGTTTCTAATGAAAACGAGTGTGGAATTCTAAATTTGGACTTAGACACCTTTCATAAATGGTGTGCTATTAAGTGTCTTCCTCTCAACATCAACAAATGTACTGCTATGTCCTTTTATCGTAAAAGGAGCCCATTGAACTTCAGTTATACTTTAGATGGATGCTTATTATCTAGACTTGACAAAACCAAGGACTTGGGTGTCTTCCTTAATACACGTCTTTCCTTCTAGGATCATATGTATTAATACAATCGTTGCCAGGGCTAATGCTACTCTGGTCGATTCGAGAAGTGTGTATTTCGAGTCGTTATCCTGCATGAATGTTCATCGTCTTTTAAAAATAGAAACACAGCATTTTCCAAGATACTAACATATCCTTCGGCGTTCAATATTTCTTTTATGTTATTGAATCAACTGCATACAAGAAAAAACAGACCTAAACAACTATACCATACCCTCCGTACTTTAGCGTCCTTTTTTTCGGAAATAATTCTACACCAACGGACGGACATAGATTTTCTTTTACTGCCCTTGTTTTAAACCACTTTTCCTTGTTTTAAACCACTTTTGGGCATTACAAATCATTTTGGCGTAGAATCCGAGTTTTTTTTTTTGCTTTTTTTACCAGCTTTACATTTCTCCTTCTCCAATCATCTCTTTTATTAAAGATCTCCTTCTCTCTTTCGAGGAATGCTTACTTCGTCCATTATTTTATTACACTAAAAAGCAGTCACAATTTGTAGTTTTAAAGCATACTTTCCAAATTTCTAAAAAAATAAAAGCTTTTATATAAATATGTATAATTTAAAAGAAACCCCAATGAAATAAAAATCTAAATTTAAAAGTTTTATAGCACTTGAAAGTAACTAAATTATGAGGGGTTATTCCTCCAAAAGGGGTAATATCCGCAGTGTTTGAAATCAGTTTTGTGTGAATCTATCATATAATTTTTTTTATAAAAATAGGCATACCCAGGATGCGAACCTTCCCTTGTACAAAAAAAAATTAATTTATTATTGGTCTAAGATCAATTTTGTCGATACCGTACCTACAAATATGGCTTTCTTAAAAATGAGTTTTTTTTTATGTATTTATTATCTAGAACAACTTTGTTCATTATTGAAATTGTGCCCGATATTGTAATATAACTACGACATCCAAATTTGAGGTCTCTTATTTAGCGCACTCTGAACCAGTATCGAAATAAATGTATGTAGATGTAAATAGAAATTCATGTTGGGCAACCCTATGGGTTGTCCGATTTATTTTTTATATTTTTTTTTTTTACACTTTTCATTGGATGTAAACTTCTTCACTCTTCCCTTATTATTTTCCATTCACATACCGTACTCCTCCTTTCTCAGAAGATATGGCGCTTTTGAATTAAAATCTTGGATTTCTTATCATCTTTTTTCGAGTTTAACTACGATCTTTTTGGAAAAACACTTCACACACACACCTACATTTTGGGCATAGATTGTCATCATAAGTCGAAAGGTTACAAAAGATATAATAAATAACATAATTTTCCAAAATACTTACTCGAATAGCGTTTTTCAATGATTCTGCTTCTTGCCTTAAGCTGTCCAATTCATTCATTTTCAGCTACAAAGAAAAAAAACGAAATAATGAATTTTGTCATTTTCTTCATACTATTCATACTTCAATACTATTTTTCAGTCACAGAAAAAATTTCATCAACATTTTATAAACGAGGAAATGGGTACAGAACAGAATACTACAATGCAAAAATCACATAATTTTATCTATTATCAGCCATTATATGCTCTTGAAGTGAAAGAGCCTTTTACCATTCGGGAATAAAATTCTATCTAGATTCGGCCTGTGGCATCACAGTGGACCATACATGGTCTAAGTGTAGCTGGTCGTACATGCTTTTACGATAGCCGACACTCTAACCTAACTTAGATTCGGCCTAGAAAATGTTATGATAAAACTGATATTTTGTACATAGCAGACTCTCATCATTATCTGCTTTAATGGCAGTTTCTTGATAATGGTACAAAATGAAGGCTCTCAACATTACCCTCGGCCAAGTTCTCCTCAGTCTATTTACAATGAGTAAAGTACATACTTATTTTTCTACATGAGCAAGTTCAAGTCTCTACCGACTTTGAGCCCAGAATATATGGCTTTATAGACTTAACATTTTGTAATTCAGTTCTAGTAATGCATATTACAAAATGTTTCCTATCCTTAACACGGCTCCAGAGAAGAAAAAGTCCATAGCAGTTGGGTCAGATTTAGCAAGCAGGAATGGGGCGGAATCAGCTCCCTATGTTATTTGAGAGCATGTTATTTAACTGTTGCATCGTGCGAGATATCCCGGACACATCCGTTTACTTGTTTCGCTCCAATAATGCGCATTATAAAGATTAACATAACCGTCGCCTTTAAAAATAGCTTCATTCGTAAAAATAACATTTTGAAAGAAAGTAGGATCTGGAGGATGCGTCTCTCGAAACCGTGTTCTGTGAGCTCTTGATTTATGTGTTAAGGACTATATTTTTGCCTTTTTAAAATCGTCAACTACCGATGTTTTATTGATGTCCCGATCACGTGCAATGCCATGTCTTAATAGTAACGGATTCGCTCCAACTACAGTTACATAGGCAGTATGTAAGTATGTGTCGTCATATCTTACGATAATGACGGGATCTAGGTTGTACTTTTTTCACTACTTCTTACTCTTTGTAATATTTCAGAAAATTTATGTAGTTCCGGATATCGTCTGGCATTTTGCAACTTGTGGTGAATAATTTTGGTGGCATGCAACTAAAAGCCATAAATATAATCAAACGCTTTGAATTATTCCATTGTTGTAAAAAACAGAGAAAACAACTAAATACAAACAAGTAAAAAAAACTAGAATTTGACTAAATACTTATTCTTATGATACTCTACAATCTACATGAATGCCCGTATGTTAATTTCGTATGGTCACATATCTGTGCAAGTTTGATTGTCAGGTGGTTTTTGGCACATATTTGTAAATTGATTTCATATTCTGAAGAACATTTCAGTACAATAAAAACTTCTAGGACTGATCGTTTTCTTAGTATATAGAAAAATCCCAAGTTTTTATATGGCAGCATCAAGAAGGAGTTGACCGATTTAGCCCATTTTTGAAATTATATTTACTATTTTTATAAAAACGTTGTGTACAAAATTTCAGTTTTGCACATCGACGCGCTTAGTGTCCAAATAGTATACAGGGTGTTTCCCCTTAGGAGGTTAATAGAGCAGGTGGTGATAGTACTTACCTAGCCAAACAAAAAATTATCAACCGTTTAGGAGTTACAGGGTGATTAAGAAAAAAAGCTAGTTTTTCACAAAACACCCTTTATTTTAAAAATTACTGGGCCGCACGTCACATTTAACTCTTGAAAAGGGAGGTACAGGGCTGGTTGAGCAGTCGTTGGCCATGAAGCTCTGTATACAAGAGCTGTTAAATGTGACCCTACGCCCTTTTTAAGATACAGGCTGTTTTGTGAAAAACTAGTTTTTTTTCTTAATCACCCTGTAACTCCAAAACTATGAGTACTATCACCTCCTGACATCCTAAGGAGAAACACATTGTACAGTGAAAAACGAAGGTCCTATTTTCGAACTATAATCTACAATTTTTTTAAAAAAGGCCGTAAATCAAGTTTTTAGAAGAAACTAGTTGATATCTGGAAAACCAGTTTTAGAAAACGCGACACATTTTAGAAGTCGTTTATTCTTCAAACACTGTCCTCAAGTATAGCACTTATAGCTGTAAAAAAAAACAATTTTGATCTGTATCTTAGTAACAGATCATTTTCAAGATCATCCAGGGTCACCAAAAATGTTTCCCCAGTATACTCTATAAGCTTCATCATGAATCCATTATCTTCCGATCTCCAAGCATTTCTGAGAAAAATCTACTGAGCTTTACCAGAGAATCAGCCTGTATATACTGGGTGGGTGTCATTTGTATCAAGTCTGCACTAATGCAAAAGATGATGAGGGATGCTGAGAGGAAATTACTGCAAAGTTCTATATAGATAAACATGAATTTGTTAGATATGTAAACCTTGGAGCTTTTCAATGGTCTAAAATAATAATAATGACTTAAAAACAAACCATTCCTATTTAAAATTTTAGAAGACTAAGGTCTTTAGTTTTAAATGGGCGGCATAAGAAGTACCCAAAATACATTTTTTTTTTTTTTACGCATATCAAATCAAGTGAATGTGGATTTAAAAGTTGTCTACTCTTAATGTGCATCTACATATAACACAAATTGGCCAAAAATGTGCATCCACATATAACACACATTGACAGGATATTTGTGTGAAAAATGTTTTCCAAATGTTCAATTTTAATCATGTATTCTCCGAGTGAAGTAATGGGTATTGCAGCATCTTTCGTCGTACTTGCCTCAACGTTTGAGGAAAATTTTCGAAAAAGGAGCTAATTTTTAGACAGAAGATTATACAGTACAGTCGTGATTTATTGAATAATAAATTGACGATCTTCCGGTTTTCCAGATTTCGCAAGAATCTAATAATTCTAATAATTTTATTATAATTATCTTCATGACTCATTTCTCATTCATAATTAAGATTTTATTATTAAAAAATTCCCAAATGAAGTTTCACTATCCACAGCTGTTGACAACTGACTGTACAAACTTAAAAAAACATCTTATGTTTTCCATTTCTTGGATTAAATTCGAACTTTTTTAAGAATCCACAAATGTAAAATTTGAGTCCAAATCATCAAATAAATATTACACGAAAGTTTGACAAATGCTTGTCAAACATTTAGGGAATGTTTGTTATGTGGGGACACGCCCTAAGGGGGGAAAAGTTGATAACCCATTGGAAAGCTCAGTTCCAAGGATTGTCATCTAAGAAATTTTAAATCATCTTCATCGGCTTTAAGTTGTAAGATGAATCAAAGTATATTTCATACAATATGTTGTTCCTTTTACCTCCTGCATTACCGCGCACTTGGTACAGATCAAACTTTCTATCTACATATATTATACAAGATTTAAGAAAAATATTAACCTTTACTCAATTTCTATAAGAGTGGGAGAAAGAGCTGGGGATGATTCGGTGTATGAATGTTGGCTAATACAAAATAAATTAGTTCTAGGTATTCAACAATTCCCCAGAAAACAGTAGATTTAAAATAGAAGACAATATTTAATTCGTGCAAAAAATCTACAAATTCATAAATGGTGAGAAAAGATCCTGTTAGGGTCAGATTCATGTTTTATTTTTACTGCAATGATTTGTTTATTTCTCCACATTTAATTTAATTGGAGTCGACGGACCGAAAAGCAAAGCTCTATGACAACTGAAAAGAATATCCTCTGCATAGTAGCAGCAGTATTGGAAACATTAAAATGTTTACTTCAGAAATTTTTATACGATTTTCTTTTCAGTGATTAGGTATGATCTTTCTAACTTAGATGTACATATATATGTGCCTTTTGCCTAACTCATACAATTATTGTTCCTTTCGACATCCCTCATCACCTCCAGATCAAACTTTCTATCTACATATAATATACAAGATTTAAGAAAAATATTAACCTTCACTCAAATGTAACAGTGGGAGCGAGAGTTGGGGATGATTCGGTGTATAAATTTTAGTCAATACAAAATAAATTAGTTCTAGGTATTCAACAAGTACCCAATCAGTAGATTTAAAATAGATTATACATTTAATTCTTGCAAAAAAGCTATAAATTCATAAATGGAGAGGGAAGGTCTTGTTAGGGTCAGACTTTTTTTTTTTTGTACTACATTTAATTTAATTGAAGTCGACGGACCGAATAGCAAAGCTCTATGACAACTGAAGAGAATATTCCTCTAGCATAAAAATTTATTTTAAACTCTGGATGGCAGCAGTATTGGAAACAATAAAATGATTACTTCAGAAATTTTAATACGATTTTCGTCGCAGTGATTATGATCTTGCTGACTTGGATGTACATATGTACCCTTTTGATGACTTAAAGTTTTCTAATACGATAAGCTCCATACGATACGTAAATAAAGACATGTAGATATTATTATTCAGGTAATGTCTAGAAAAAAAGATTAAGTGGAAAATATACTCTATGATCAAAAATAAGGATCAATTTAACACATTCGAGATTTTCAAAGTCAATGATTGTAATTCTCATAACAAAAAACAGACTTAATTAGTTTTCACAACCTCATTCTTTTATTCCCGGAAATGCTTGTGTCTTTTCAAAAAATTACTGCAAACAAAAAATAATGTCGCGTCGGAAGTAATTTAATTAGAATAAATCAGTGGTTCTCTCTAAACTACACTTAATAAACGAATCTTTCGCTGGTAGTGAAATTAGCTAATACTTTAAAAAAAAAATTAATATACAGTGTGGGCATGTGTGCTTACGAATATACAAGAAGTTCTTCGGTTAATAAATAAGATGGATTTACAAAATTAACCTATAACCATGTACAAAGTATATAAGTTGAAAAATTTTTTTAATTCTATGAACAATTTTTCTGAAACCTAAATAATTTTTTGGGTGAATGTGGGCAATATCTATACTGCAATAAAACAATCGGTAAGGATTACGAATTCGAATCCAGGGACCGGAAGGAAATGTGCCCGAAAACACCCGCCCCAGGCCTGAATTCAGAAGTAAAGGGACAATTACAACCAATGTAACTGGGAGGATTGAAACACTGAATTCCAACCAAATGTTCCCCGTTGATTGTAAATCTTAGAGTATGTAGCAAACAGGAAGGCTTATCAAAGATTTCGCGCAATAAATTCTGGTTGTGTCGTAGTCCATGTTTTTGTGGTTCAGGGTTCAGTACAGGCATAAATGATAAATCCGGAGAGAGCAAAAGTTTGTATAAACGATTTAAAAAATTGTTTAGTTTCTACTTTTATTTAATTCAACAAAAAACAAAGAAAGCAGTTTGACAGTTCAGTCCAAAGGGTTACGATTAATTCCATTCCATTTCATGGACCTTAAGGCCTATGGTTTTATGATCACCTAAATTTTAAATGCTAAAAATATGGATTTTCCTTTAACTACATACAGTAGCTCGCAAAAGTAAGTAAACAGCGTATTCGTCGGAATACATATAAAACATTTGGATTCGACATTACCAAAGCCAATATAGTATAGCTGTGTTCTTTTGTGTCCGCAGAACAGGGCAGAACAAAAGATACACAAAAGAACGCTTCATACATTTTCATAGAAATTTATAGGTGAAGCGAACAGTACAAATAGTTCGCTTCAATCGACAGAGCAATTTGTTCTCTCCAGTATATGGGAGCTCTAGAACAAGGTACACAAAAGAACACAACTAATAATGGTAAGAAATTGAGATTGCACTTATTTCAATATTTCAAACAGATCCAGCGGAATAAATTTACATAAATATTAACACTTTATTTGTCTCTTTTTAAGAATCGATTCGCACTTGACAGGCCGACCGATCATAACTTGTTACTCTGTATACCGTGTGTACGACAAACTGTTCTATATAGAAAGAGACAAGCGGAGAGCCACTTTAACTTATCTAACTTGCACTCGGGTTTCTAGTGATTGGACTCAACAACGCACGATTCGGTATTTTGAATTATTTGTCGGCTTTAATTTTTGAGATTCTGGCAACATGATACAGGAAGACTGAAACGATTATGATAAAGCATTTGTAGTGTTTTGTAAATACATTTTCAAACTCTCCTTGTGATTTGAAAAGGTTTAGTTGGCTCCGCCTCAAAAAGTGTGAAAAACGGGAAATACAATGTGACGGTCATCAATGCTGAATAATGTCAAAATGAATAAAAATACACAGCGGTGATCAAAATAGACTTCAGTCCTATTCTGATTAAGTTATTTCAGCGTTTTTTTTTTTATATTTTTATCAGCTTTGATGAACACTGATCACATTGGTCACATTGTGTCTGGTGTGATGTTGCTTGTATGAAGTTAACCCCTTTGAAATTCAGGTGTATTAACAGGCTGTCAACATCAAGATCTAAGTCCTCATAGAAATATTGTAAACAGGCGCAGTCAACACAAGTTCTTATATAAATTAGAAGGCCTTACAACACCCAGTTTTCTACAGAAATCCATTTACTTGATAAAGATTTTGATAGCAACAATTGGCAAATAACAGTTATTGATCATCGTTGTTTAAACATACATCCGATAAAGCACACTGACATTAAGAATGAATTACACAAATTTCCATATATTCCTTTTTTATGCTTAGTTTTTAAGTGGCAATAAATCTTGTGGAGAGAATATTTTTCAGTGATTTTCAAATGTATTTTGATGTTAATAATTACAATAAATTTACATATAGCTTATAAAATATTTTACTTTCAATGCAATTATAGTTTTTAGCAATATTGTGTAGATTTTAGAATCTAATAATAATAATTTTTAGGATACTATAGAGGAATATTGTTCGCAGTGAATGAATCTTAGCACACTGCTTCTTATAGCTCATTCTTATTGTCAGCGAAGGTAAATCGTATCACTAGCGGAGATTGACGAACATTGACGTCATTTTAGCCGACTTATTGTGACCATAGAAAAACTGATTTAAAGTTTAGTTTTAAGCATAGTGAGTAGCCCTTATACTATAGTCCACAAAACAAATGTATCTATTTATTAAGGAAACCCCTATTTATTCAGATTAGAAAAAGAATTACAGCAAGCAAATACTATTTGCTGGAATGAATATTTTTATATTATTATAAAAAATATACTATGAATAACATAAATTAATAATTTACAATTGTTTATTATTTTATGAACAGTTTTCATCATCCAATGATCAAAAGGGTCCGAGATATTTAAAAAAAAGAATAACAATGATAACAATATTGACAAATTAATTGTCAGTGAATAAGATTTACACGACAGTTTAGTATAGGTATTAACAATAATTATTAGCTAATGAATTAGAAAAGAAAAAAATACAAGTGAAAGGTGAGCATGTGCCTGTCGCAAGTCACTATATACACAACCACGGGAAAAATGGACTGTGATGTTGACGCCCATATAAATCTATCTACCTGCTTTTTACTCCTCCAAATTTCTTTCGAATCAAAATTCATAAAAGTATAAATAATAATTTGAAGAAATAAACAATACGGAATAATACTAGATAGAGATACATGTATGGTGTAACAACTATATTCCAAAGCTTCGAAGAAAACTACATTGTTATTTATAAATGAAAATTTTCCAGTTTTTTTTTTCCATCCTTACAATAAAAAAAAAAAAGTATTATAGTATTAGAATTATATATGTTGAAGATGTCTTCAATTTCTACTCACGCAGAATGGCTCTCAGAATATCATCTAATCACTACTGAAAATTAAAAACCAAGAACTAATTGGAAGTTCACGTTCCTAAGTGTGAATTTAAAAAAAAAAAAAATGGAAATAATCACGTTCACCTCACAATCATACAAAAATTAAAAACACTGATCACTTAATCACAATAACAGAATAGATTATAATTATATCAACAAAAAGCAAGAAATTTCCTATTTTCACTAGCATAACAAGCAACACAAAAATATCTCTTAGAAATGGAAAATAGTTATCATAATAACTTTTGCAAAGAAACTCACACTAATAAAACTATGTGTCCTCTTGGTAAGCCAAACCCGGTTCTTTCTTTAAGATTTTTATAATATAAATACCTGAATTTACACTCTTACTTTAATAATCTTTATTTATAAATGTTGTTTAACTACAAAATTGATACAAATTAAAAACAAAGTTTTCTTTATTATTCACGAACAACTTGCTTCAGCCATCTTGATTTGTTCTACTTCAACCAGATACCGAGTTTTTCATGTTGGCAGAATAAATGTATGTTAAGATGGGAATGGGATGGGTGAACGAAAAAAACTATGATTAAGGGAGTAAGCAAGAGTATACATATACACAAACAATGCATACTCGTGTCATACATATTTTCGCATTACACTGTACTGTTGTGCTCTCACGGTGGCTGCCTTGTGCGATTGTACGAAATTTGTACATACTTCATTTGATACCGCTGCTACTGAGATGGTTGGGTTGGTATTACTTAATTTTTAAAATCAGGAATATGTTGGTTCGGTAGTACCTTCTTCTGATGCGTCCAATTACATTTCCTTTTAATTAGAATTTATTTTAGAAAAGATGCGATACGTAAACAAATACAAAGAATGAATGAAGAAAATATTTTAAAATTTCAGTTCTAAAAAAAATTCACGTTGCAGGTAGGTAAATTGTAGATGGTTTATAAAACAAATTGCTCAAAAATTTGCCCTGCAATCTGAAAATATCCTTATTTTTTTTTAATAAAGTTTCCGGGGCGCCTATCATAAGGCAAGGCTCTGGTGGATAAACAGGGAGACCTACCGTATCGCGAGGCAATTCTGGCTTGCATATGAATGACAGGAAGAGGACAACAGAACATATATGTACAAGGAATCCACTAGGGTTCATTGGGCCATAATAGTCCATGCTAGGACACTGGGAATAGAGGCGAACGAGTTCTGCAGGATCTGTAAGGATTCAGAGGAAATCGATCCAATACGTACTTTGGGAGTTCCCTGCTCTGATTATGATGATGAATAAAAGAGGTAGGCTATTATAGGTGGCTAGTTATTTTAAAGTTTACAAGTGTCAAAAGTGCTCGAACATGCATTTCTTACCAATTTACAATGAAACAAACGTGACCAGCTTGAAAATGGATTTATATATATACGAAATTAATAGGTGCGAGTATATTGCATGATTATCCGACCCATAGATGGGTGTCATCATTGTCATAAACATAACAGAAAATATCCTTTATGACGTATAGTCGTCCACTCAAATTAGAAAAACTAACCGGTAAAAAGCTATATGGAGACCTTTATTTTGACATACTTTTGAAACAAGTAAAAATCCTAACCTCTACACCTCCAAGGCTGGATCCGCCATCTTGAAAAAAAGCTGCTTCAATCCAGTTTGTTCATCATATCTCAGTAATCTTTGATCCGATCGCGATGAAAGTTATTATAAAAATTAAAGCTCATTAAATTCTCTATAAAAAAGGTGAATTCATTTATTCATATCTTCAATAATTTTGCGTTATACACTGTTAAATATATGGATAAATGTATTTACTGTCTCAGGCTGTCGTTAAAATCACACTTTTTAAGATATAGGGTGTTTTGTGAAAAGCTAGAATTTTTTCTTATCACCCAGTTGATACCACCCCCCCCCCCCCCCCACACCCCGCCATACAATTTCATGTATGGGTTGGTGAGTATTATCTCCTTCTGTATTTAAGAATGTGATATTTTTATAGTTTTTGAAGTTTTGCTTTAAATTCAAAATGAGTCCTTCCGAATCTTTCCAAATTAAATATATCTATTTATTATATTTTTCACAGATTACCCCTCTTTCAGAAAACCAGTAAGAGTTTTCCACATTTTGCCCCTTTTCAGAAAAACGATGTTGAGGTTAACAGGGGTACATATACTTGGAGTCAGTTTTTAACGAATTAATGCAGAAGATATCAAGTCAAGGCGGAGTTTTCATGTTTTATTTCCTTATGGTCCAAACAAAAGGCCATGCTACCTGACATTTCAGAGAATGTTAACAAAATTCTTATTATTACAATCCTGTGTTATTCCACTACCGCATGTTTCTGTGAGTGTAATTTATTTGTTTTATGCTGTTGCCAAGGCTCAGTGGATACCCTATGATGCAGTAACACAGCATTGGCAGGAAAGGAAGAAAGGGTACGAAATTGAGGACTATTGGGTTAAGCCAAGGAGGTGACGTTGTGCATTACGTTTGAATGTTTGCAGCGCATAGCTGACAGGCAAACACAGAGGATGCCAAACTGGTTCACCTTCTTACTGTTCTGTTTATGAAGGATTCATAGAATTTCACGCTACGGCCGAATTTAAATTCAAGGGTGTGAGGGTGAGCTCAGATTACAACTCGAGTGGTGAGCATGGGAAGATTTCTACCAAAGTTAACCTAATGACAAGTTAAGAAGCAGCAGAGCAAAATTGGAAAATTTCTGGTGTTTTTTAGAATGAAACAAGTAATCTCATATACTTTTGTCTTTTGCATGAATGGGGGAAAAGAACTTCACTATGCATTATTGTAGTGCGACTGAGACAACGAGTTAAAAACAAAAATTGAGCAAACGTAGGATTACCCGAATGACAAAATCTTATTAAATCCCTCAAAATCCTTTCAAACTATTCATAATAATGTACATTGGGTAACCCTACCTCCATTTGGTAAGAAAAAGATAAATTTCACAATGAACAACGCACTAAAAGGAGATGTAAAATTTCTGTAAAATAACATTCCCCGAATCCAGCATGAGAATCCCCCACTTAATCTCTTTCGAGCAAAACAGAAAAACGTGCTGTTCACATATCATAGGATTACACTAACAAACATTAGAATTCCTGCGAAAAACATTGGGACAATTTCTGAAAATCGTGTTTTCATAAAAACGCAGGAACATTTTATGAGCGTAAAATCAGAAAACCCCACCCATTCTCTCTTATTTACGAAAATAAATCATTTGCCATTCCGTTTCGTTGCATGTAATCTTCGCTTTCACATTTTTTGTGTTATTCGTAAAATGTTCAAAGAGGGTTTGATTTGTTTTTTTATTTTTTTCTCTTCCTTCCTTCCTTTTCTCTCCGTGTACATTTAAATGGAAAAGAATCGGAACACTCTTCTGTGTCCTTTCTTTTATTTAGTTATTCTTTGTGCTGAAAGGAGATGTAAAATTCCTCTCAAATAAATTCTCATTTTACCCGAAAATATCAGAGAATCCAGCATGAGTTCTCCCACTTAATCTCTTCATAACAAAACAAATGTAAACAGAAGCACGTGCTGTTCAAATATCATAGGATTACAACAACAACATGTTTCCATTTACAGCAACAACATGTGACCAAAACATTGTCAATATTTTATGAAAACCGGTTTTACAAAAGCGCGGGAGCATTTTATGAGTAAAACTCCACCCCTTCTCATTTATTTACGAAAATGAAACATTTGTCGTTCTGTTTCGTTGCATGCAACTTGCGCTTTCGTATTTTTCATCTTTATTGATAAAAGTTTTAAAGAAAGTTTGATTTTTTTTCTATCTTTTTTCTTTCTTTCTTCCTTTTCTTGCCTTTTGCATTTTAAATGTAAAACACTCGGAAATCTCGCCTGCTTCCTAACTTGTCATTAGGTAGGAACTTTGATTTCTACAAGGGATCGAGCGAGAGATTTCGTCAGAGCCATAGCCGTAAAAGTAGTGATAAAAGAGAGAAAGACATCCGATATTACGCCGGTGCTCAAATGAATGAATAGTGCTATGGATATGTTTGAGTGATAACAGGCAACAATGCGTTTTGAAAGCATTAAACAAGACTCGATTCGCTCTGCCCCAAGCGAGTACTATTATAGCGTCATAGTTTAGTGAACTGAACATGCTTCGTTTGTCAACTATAACATTCCTATGAGAACCAACTAAAGAGTCCAATGAGTACACGAAATCAAGGGTGCTGTCGTCTTTAAAACTATGAATAGGATTGAAAGTGAGAGGTAGCAGATCATTGATAAAAATGAGGGAGAGAGTAGGAGAGATCACAGAACCTTGCAGTACACCGACATGGATTATAAAACGGTCCGAAGTAACTCCGTTCAATATAACTTGAATTGAATGACGGGAGAGAAAACATTCAATCCATTTTAAGAAAAGAGGGATCAGAACTAATGCATTAAGTATAGCTAAAAGAGCAAGACACCACACTCTATGGAAGGCCTTCGACGATGCGATCGATGATTTCAGACCAAAATTATGGAGACATTGATTCCAACGCTGGATGTTGATGAGTGTTTCGAAAACCTTCGATAGAATCGAGGTAAGGGCAATTGGTTTATAATTTGAAGGACCGTTAGTCTTTCCTTTTTTTAGTATTGGCTGGACATGTGCAAGTTTCCATGTCGAAGGAAAGACTCCTGTCGAATGATGCAGGTGAAATAGTTTGCGTAGAGGTTTAGCTAAAGAAGAGGCGCAGAGCTTGAGTACCAGGGCGATATACCATCAGGCCCAACAGCCTTGGACACATTAAGATTCGCGAGCACTTCGAAAACCTTCCTTATGCCTATTTCGAACGAAATGGTAAATTTGCCTTTACATTTCTCTTGACCTAAAATGAGTTTAACACAAACGCGGTTTGTTATAAGAGGTACTGATCGAAGTGTATGTTGGAAGAAAATTAAGTGTTATGAAAAAGTTTAAGATGTGGGTTAATTCTAAGTTTATAAATTTAGATCTAATAACTAACTTTATTGCTAAAAACAAGTATAGTGAGAAAAAAAACCTGTACAGAATTCATTTTATCGGAATATGGCGGACAACATTTCGATAGCTTCATTAGTGAGGGACAAAAGTACCTTGTGCCATCATTAAGTATTGCAGCCATTAGCGCGGAATCACGAAAAGCGGATGCATTCATATTTTAAGGTACCCAACGAAACTGTGCAATTCATGCAACCAACTTCTACGCGAGCAGCAGCAGTGATAGGCTTATGCAGCTTGGGAAATAAAGATCCATTCAAGCTTTTGCTAGCAGCTCATAAAGCTGTAATTCACTATTTGGTTTCTTCCCACGATAAGCCATCTGTGGTAAAGAAAAATTATCTCGTGAAAAAGAAAACTCCAGAAGGAGCACTATCTATGATATTGGATAACTCTCTATCGAAGCAACTATACCTGAATATGTATATATCACAATTCTCAAAAGCTTCCAACTATGATATATTCTCTTGTTATCAGTATATTCTGAAAGCGAAAGCTGTTTGCAGACCGGCAGGCGAAAAATTTACGGATACTTGGGCTGAAGCACCTATACAGCATATTTTGAATCATACAGCTATAAGAATTTGCACTTATCAAAGGGAAATATTTGATCAAGTTGATGAAAGCATGAGGTATGTCTTCCGGATTTTCCAATTATAGTCAAAAGTGGACAAATTATGGTTAAGGTGACGATTCCACCTTTCCTTTCCTGCTTTAAAATAAATTGTGGAGCCTACAAAAAGTGTTAATCTTTAAAAATGAACAATAACGTGAGCTCACAGCCTTCCCTTATAAATTCTGAACATCATGCCTTGTAAAATCATTAATGTTGAAATAACAACACAATCATACTTACTAGATTACAATCCTTTAACTTGTATAGATTCACTTCTTAAAATTTGTGTTTAACCAAGCACCTTAGACAACTCCATTGATAGGAAAACTGCTGATGAGCTCCGTGGCTGGAGAGAAACGTTCAGTAAAGCCTTTAGCTGCCTCCACGGCAAATTTAATTTAAGTATTCTGTTTACCTTATAGCATTTTAGTCGGTATTAACGCGCGAAATACACACTAGCTGTATTCATCATCATTTAGACATCATTCCATCTTAATATTTCTCACTCAAAAACCAAAATGCTTTTTCAACTCTTGTATTGCTTATGGCTGCTCATCGGACCAAATACGATCTTCACCAACACTGGCGGCTACAGCAGCAATATTTTCTTCTGTACGCACTTTACGCACACGTATGGGTGGCTTGATATCCAATAACGTGATATTGGTGTGAAAATTGGTCACGATGGCTTGAATAGCCTGCTCAGTAGGGCGATTATGACGATCATAAAATGGTCGAAGTCTCCGAAACACATTTTTCACAGAGCACGAATTTTGATAATAAAATTCATTGTTCGAGTGAAAGTCTTTCCATGATAAAATGACAATGCAAACTGAACAAAACTTTTACATTGAAACGTGTCACGAATCACGCGTGAGCTGTCAAAAGCAGAGCACTGAAAACCAAACAGCAAAAAAAATTACCCTATACTAGGGTGGTCCTTAATTTCAAACTTGTAAAAGTTGGTGCTCCCATAGAACGTTCAACTGCATTATAAAACGCTGTCGCCGTTTTTTTTAATGTTTAGTGGTGGGCCCAAGTCGTATGTATACATTTGTATCAAGTCGAGAATAAAACTCATCGCTGTAAATTATATTTAAAGACATCTGGCGATGAATGTAGTCTTCCTGACATGGGTAATAGCAAAGGTAAATGGCACAGGTTTCCACAAAGGTGCGTGTGTGTTAATATAAAAAAAAAAACTGGACAAAGAGTTGTTGCAGTTTGCTTGCCGGCCGTCACCATAATATGGAACTACTAGCTAACACTGCATTTACTTTGAGTTTACAATCCTCATCAGCACCCAAAGTGTTGCTCTTTAAAAGGTGGTTTAAAGGAATATGGTGTACTATATCAACCAAAGTCTCGACAAATGCTAATGTGAATATTGTAACAGCTCTTCTTGATCCAATAAAAGCAGAAATTATCGAATTTGTTAAAGGGCCTTAAAGAGAAGTCAGTCCCGTTTATGACAACAGGAGCAATGCGCTATGCGAAATGGACGTCCAAAGTGATTAATTTGCTGAAGGTATGGACGTTTCGTATACAATTTAAGCTGATTGCTATTGAGGAGAAACGTCTTCGACCTGCCTACTTACTGTAATTATCCATCTCAAGGCCTAGTTTACTTCTCCTTTGGCAGCAAGCGCTCCAACGAAAATGATCTCTGTTGGTTGCAAAGCCTCTATTATAAGCCTTCTTTGATCCTGAAGTTCCAATCACAACAAAATCCAAAATAGTCGACGCGAATTACAGAATTTGTAGAGGCCCAAAATGCAAAACAATCACTGCAAGCAACGCCTTAGACCAAAGTTTAGAAAATTTCATTAGTCGCAACACAGACTTGGAGTACTGGAAATGATTATAAGGAAAGAGTTGAAAAAATACAAAAGCGCGTAGTCGCCAACGATAATGCCGAACGAGGGGTGGCATTCGGCCAAGAAACTCAATACACTTGTCACACACAATAAAGATTGTAATTTCTTCTCTAGATTGTGAGTGATCATAGTGAGAAGCATAGTACCATAGTGCAAGAACTAGAGCAGATTACACCGATTATGAAATGGGTAGTACATTCTGGAATGTACTATAACATGCTTTAGAGCGTGCCGAAAGGAAATGTTTTTATAATAGCAGTTTTGTATACATTTGATCGACTTCCTCAACACTTCAGATACGAAAAAATATGGATTCCTCGACGTATACATCATTTCAAATGTTGTGGTCCATTCCGGAATGGACCACGCAGCCATATAAATTATGTATACTTTTTTGATACTACATGCGACATCTTGTTCCATATATGATAGCACTTAGTAAGGATTTCAGATTAATCCCGGTAGAAGCTGGTTGAAAGGTGCAACGTATGTTTTCAAGCACGTTCTGTTTCGTTAGTGAAACTTGAGTTGTGTTTTCCCTTGCATAGAGTAAATTTATTTGTGAAATTGTTGTGGTTATTTTTATAAAATAGAAATAAAATGAAAGAAGAACTTTCTAAATAATTAATATATGTAAAAATGGAACTTCTTTTAAATATGCTTGGGTGTCTAATCCATTATTTTGTTTCCGTTTCCGTTCGAAGGAAGCTAGGAGGAAGCACACAAAAACTTGAATTGCTTCCTCCAAAGGAATGCCTATACAAATATTCCATAAGAGAGAAGAGGTATGCTTCCAAGGAGGCTAGGGGAACTACACGAAAAAGCTTGAACTGCGTCCTTCTTAAGTGATGCCTGTACGAATGTCTTACGAAGTGTGGAATACACCCTGTAAAAAAAAAGTAGGGCTATTCCCTAAAAAGACACTTTTCCCTAAAAATAAATGTAATTTTCCCTGATAGAAAAATTTTAGGTAGAATTCCTCGGATATAAGAAAGAGAATATCCAACAAATTAGGTATTATTCTACATTTTTTTTGGAATATGTACTTACAAATATATTTTCGTTAATATAATTCACACATTGTTTTTGAAAACAATGCATATATTGTTTTACAATAATTTGTTTGATCGTGCCCAGCGCACTAGAACTACCGTACTACTTAGTAGTATGGCACATAAGAAATTAGCTATTCAGTTCATTCTTATGTTTTTTTAAGGGGTGGTACTCGTACTATTACCTATTCCCCACATTTTAGAGAAAAAAACCTACCTGCATTTTAGGGATAAAAACTAAATCTACGTTTTCCAAGGTGGAGCTTTCCCCTAATCTTATCGAAAAATGTGGCTCAAAAAGTTCAATTAGTGCCAGAAAGTCGACGATTATCTTTTGGGAATGAGTTTTTGAGCCATTTTCGCTGGATATGCTTAAGAAAAAGTGCAAAAAAAACGCAGTAACGGTAACATTTTGGGTACAGAGTGTGATAGGCCATTTTAAAGCGAAGCTTTCAGTATAAAAAACTGGCGTTGTTTACGAGTTCTGTGATAAAAATAGTAGTTAAATAAAAAAATCGAGTTAAAATTCCGAAATTTTGATTTGCCTTCAAAACGTTAAGGAGTATGAGATATTTTTATAGATTGTTGGAAAGTTCGAAGGATCATCTATCTAACAAAACCGTTAGGATCCCCCCCCCCCCCCCGTAGTCATACAATATTTTGCTCGCCTAAGCATGATCCATAGCCTGCGGGTTTCACACCACTTACGGGACACCCTGTATAGTGAAAATGTGTTTGTATGGAAACCCCACGAAGGGGCTACCCGAGTTGTCGCATTTTTGAACTTAAATTTACTTTTTTTTTACAAGCCCAGCTCACTAAGGCAGGCCACCCCAAAGATGCAAATGCTGGTGCATGCACTATGCACCTGCATCGTGCCCTGCAAAAAAGTATCACAAAGTGAAACGCCGCTCACATGCTGCAAGTATTTTCATTTGAGCATTACATGTACAGCTTTTGCGTCAAGAATTTTAGTAATGGTCGATATTTGACCGAGATATTAATAGCACGAAGGCATGATAAAAACAATTCATTAATAATATAACCACTTTACTTGGGAATATGCAGTGCAGTTGCTCTTTTGGTAACCGGCAATACAACATATGCGAAGTGCATATGCATAGTTCATGAATGAAACATTTTCATCTTTGGTGACCGACCTGCCTAAGTACACGTGCTCTCGAGTTATCGTGAGGACAGACAGACGGATAGACATGCAAAAATCAAAATAAATTTTCATATTATGCGTGGGTATCCCACCCATATTGCTCTACCATCATTATCACTATGCGCTACAAATGAAATGACAAACTTAGTATACCCTATAGACTTCATCTAGCATTATACAAATTACAGACTTCCCTGCATCAGGTCGAAGCATCGTTGAGTTTATATTACGTAGACAACCAATCCATCTGTTTCTTTCATTCCAATAATATCAACAATCTACTCAGCTAAAAACAAAACACAAAATTTGCTTCGTACTATCCTTGTGTATAGAACTATATAGTAATTGCGAAACGAAGTATGTCCTAGTTACTTGTTGTATCTCAGCGGGAAATAAGTCAAGCGCTTGTCAGGAGAAGCGCTTACACAACATAGCCAGAAAATATCTTTGAAGCTCTCTTTCTCCATAGCCAAAGGAATCTCTGCGGAAGCAGATCTCTTCTCTGAGTTTAAACTTATTCGTTTTTTGTTGTGAACATATTACTCATATGCATCTGAAAGCGCAGCAGAATTTTCATTCTTTTGTAGTCAGTCGAAGTGTGCGGTTAATTAAAATCTTTTAATAATACAATATTGCTATTTTTAGCAAAAACATCCTCTTGTAATTCGTATAGATTAAAAATTAAATGGAGTGCATTCAGCATAAAACTGAAATTTTTAGTAAAGCTCTTATCTTGATTCCTTCTGTATTCCCTATAAGCGCTCCAAGAGTGCTACCCTACAAACGCTCCAAGAGTGCTGCCCTACAAGTGCTCCAAGAATCTGCATCTGAGCGCTTCCCTCTGCGGACATGTTCACGTTAAAACGATATGAACAAGGATACGGTAGGGAAGCGCTGCGAGCTTCCAAAGAAGCGCTCTTGCATTCGCCTTTGAGCGCGTCCATCTCGCACTGGGATTGTAGAAGCGCTACTGCAGACAAAACCATTCTGCCAAGACTCTATAGTTGTGTCCTTTTGTGTCCGCGAACAGAGCAGAACAAAAGATACACAAAAGAACGAGTCATACATTTTCATAGCAGCTTTATAAATGAAGTGAAGCGAACAGTACAAATAGTTCACTTCAATCGACAGAACAATTTGTTCTCTCCAGTATATGGGAGTTCTAGAACAAGGTACACAAAAGAACACAGCTTATAATACAAAGATGTTGCAGGCATATAATATAGCCTGGCTATAGAACTCAATTTCCTAAGATAGAACTGAATATCTGAAACTCCACAGTGTCTCACACAAATCTGCTTAAGGAAGCCCTCAATTTTTTCTTAGACATTTACTGGATATTTTTTCATTAGAATTTGTACGCATTTTTGGCTGCCGACAACGGCACACTATCTATTCTGTAGAATAAATGCTTTACTAGCGTCTACTACGCTAATAAAAATTACTAGCCGCCCTCAAGCACCTGTTGACGACCAAAAGAATACAAATTCTGAAGAAAAAATATCCACTAAATTTCGAGGAAAAAAGTGAGGTCTTCTCTACATCAGGTCGAGGCATCGTTGATTTTATATTGGAGCGAGGCATTGGTGTCGGTCTCCATTACTGCATGCAAATTCTAAAGAAAATATTTCCAGTGAATTTCTAAGAAATGGGCTTCCCTAAATCAGGTCCAGGCTGTGATGCTCCATGATTAGTGGAGGCCGTGTTGTACAATTGTGTTTCTCAACGGAGGTGGAATCTCGGAGGTTCCACATTATTTTTTACTATGCCCAAACTACACAATATGCGTGCAATATCTTTGTAGTATTATAGAATCTTTGATACACTGCTCTCGACTTGCTGACGTAACCAAAGGGTAAGACAGCGTGGGAGCGTTGATGAGCAAGACGCATTATTTCATCATAGAAATTTACAGAAAATTTTTCGGCAGAATTTTTATTCGCTTTGATGACAGACTGGAGTTATTTTCAGATGTTTACAATACTTTCATGTGTGCCGTCGTTTTCGGTCTCCCAATGCTTAAAAATTCTAAGGAACAAATTTCCAGTAAATTTCTAGGAAAAAAATGGGCCCTTCCCTACGTCAGGGGCCGGATCCTGTAACTCGGAGAGTTTGGGAGATGAGATATTTAGTTTTCCCCGATTAAAGCCCTGGTCACATAAGGAGCGGCGCGGCACGGCGTGGCACTGCCCGGTGGCACGCGGCAAAATAGAGTGTTCACACCGAGAGCGGCACATTTTATCCAAATGTACTCTAGCTCCGAGCAAGAAATTCTATTATTAGTAGCTCTGCTTGAAGAAAAACAAAGAAAAGTGATGAAGTTCGATTGCAAATACTTAAGAATGCAAAAAGCCTCATTTAACGAATTGTGGGGAATGAAAAGGAATTTTGCCGCCAGCGGCAGCGGCCGCGCCGCGCCGCTCCCGGTGTGACTTATACATTTAATTTTGCAAGAACAATCGTGCAGCGGCAACTGAAAAATGCCGTACCGCGCCGCGCCGCTCTCGGTGTGACACCCATTTAAAACTCCCTAACTCCCTAAGTGTCGCAATATTGAAGGACGGCTAACTCTGTGTGGGAGGGTCGTAGAGCACTGCGGATTTAGGGTCTAGGAGTACAAAAATATAGGTGTACAATTTCTGGGGGAGGGGCTTTTAGGGATGGAGGGTCGGATCACCCCTCATTGGGGGTTGTCCAAAATACGTCATGTTTGGTATCAAATTAAAGATGGAGGAGCGGGTAATCGAGTGGTGTAGTTTTTTTTATCATTTTAATGTCATAACTGACTTTTTACCGCCGAAGGACGGATTTTTTGCACTTGGGTCATATACACCCCAGTTCCTATGTTTTGCATATACATATTTCATCCGTTCTTTGTTTCACATCCAGTAGTACTCTGTTGTGAACAATTTTCTCATGGAAAGTGAATTTGCGTAGCTTACCAGTTCTTCATAACGATGAGTTCAAAATATGTCGATTGTTTTTACCAAAAAAGGCCATTTTTCATCTTAAGAAGGTTCACTTCTGTTGCAGTTATCTCCAAAACCATTTACCGGACTCAAAAACTGATTACATATCTACTTAGGTTACCAATGACAAAAATCCATGTTATTGCACATAAATCGCTGCCCAGAGACAGCTTTATACAGAAGTCTAATGAAGGAGGATTTGCGTTGCTATCGAGAAATACACCGGAGCTTAAAGAAAGATCGAAGATAATATTTGTTGTTGCTATTGTGTCAGAGAGCTATGGCATAAAATTGAAAAAGAACTTGATCTACATGCACGTATGAAGTTGTCCTTATACACCCATAATCATTGGCATCCATAAATGCAACACCACACTTTATATGTTACATAGATTTAATTTAATTGAAAAAAAGAGGACACAATAATCAAATTTATGAGATAATATTAAAAAAAATATATTGAAATTTTTCGGTTAATTGGATGTGCAAGAAAAATTTTCTTATCACTGAGTGTATGTAGGTACATCCAAGAAAAACCATGTACGAGATGGAGTTTTTTCCATGTGATATGCCAATAGCTGCTCCTTCCTATCTAGCAAAATGGAAAAGATACTTTGACGAGTAGAGAATCTGATAGAAGTAATTATAAAATATTTAGAGAAGCTTAGAATTATTGAATCGGAAATATTGAGTAGACTTACAAAAATTTACACCGGAAACAATGAAATAATACGTGGGCAAATTTCTGGTTTTGAAATTTGTTTTGTAAAAAAGTAAAATTGAAAACTTATACATGTGCAAGTTATGGCCATGAGTTCAATTGTCCGGGTATTCATTTTCATATAATCAGCTTGGGATAATACGATTTTCCTCCCCCCTCATTCCAATTCCTATTATTCTCGCATTGTTATTTGCTATTTAGAAAACGTTGGCAATTTGAAGAAAGAACGCATATTTTCTGTGTGTATTTTCCTATTTATTTATTTTTAATTTTGGTTTTACTTTTTATTTCATTTTGGAAGCCATGAGATCAATAAAAAACCTTCAAATACTTGTTGCTACAGAGAGAGTGTTTCCATCCAGCGCCTCGTTATATACTTGAATTATGCATAGGAGCAAAAGACGACCTGGCCTGGTATTGTATTGACTAGACTATAGTTAATTTTCTCTGCACTCCTACATTTTCCTCGTTATTTATTATCGTGCACATAACTCTTCTATCTATATAATGTAATATAAGTATACATACAATATTCTAGTGACCTTCAATAAACTTAGGAATTTGTTTAGTCGCAAACATGAAATCCTTTTGATTTTGGAATTTTCTACGAATTCATTCCTTGAAAATTCTGAAGATAGTTTACTCATATACCTACCTACTATCAACTATAGCTACCCCCGCACAGTATCATAAGGTTGAATTTGAAGAGTTTCAAATATTAAATTGCCTTAATATCTTGAATACCACATGCCCAAAAGCCGTATATTTTACACATTTAACTAATCACTCAGGTAAAATAACGAGGTCACAATGTCACATATAATTCCTTAGTTAAGACAGAAACGCATTATTTTATGAACATGTTATATACATATATAACATAGGTATTAGGAATTAATACGTATACGAGAGTATGTTTTCGGCCTAGTTTGCTCCATGTAAGAACAAACAGAAACTATCAAATTTAATTTTTGAGATTTGGAGCATTTAGTAATGCCTCAAGCAAAAATCATGTGTATATTATATTGTGGACTAAGCTTTATGCTCTAGCAACTGGTTAGTAAAATATATGATATAATATACAGGGTGTCCCGTAAATGGTGTGCAACATGACTATGGATAAGTCATAGGTACTAGGATTTCCGAGATAACAGAACTTAAAGATATTTGGGTATGTTTTTATAGATCACCCTGTAACTTCTGAATGTTACACCCTACAATGATTCTTTAAAATTCGTTAGATAGATACTCCTTGGACCTTCCAACTGTCAATAAATATATCTTCTACTCCTTTCCGTTTTGAAGTCATTGCTCAGCAAAATACACACGTCATCACCACAAATTTTTCATACTGGATTTAAGAAGATCAAAAGCTTCGTTTTAAAATGACCTATCACACTCTGTACCCAAAATGTAGCAGTTTCTGAATTGTTAACACTTTTTCTAAAGCATATCCAGCGAAAGTGGTTTGAAAAGCTCGTCCCCAAAAGATAATCGCCTACTTTCTAACACTTGTTGAAGTTTTTGAGCCATTTTCGCTGGATATGGTTAAGATAAAGAGCAAAAACGCAGAAACGGTTACTATTTGGGTACAGAGTGTGATAGGTCATTTTAAAACGAAGCTTCTGGTCTTCTTAAATCCAGTATGAAAAATTGGTGTCGATGACAAGTTTTTTGGTAAAAATAACGTTCAGGAGTCACAGGGTGATCTATAAAAACATACCCAAATAAGTTTAGGTCCCGTTATCTTGGAAACCGTTAGGAAGCCCCCATCCGACCCATTCGTCTAAGCATGAGCTATCCATAGCCTACGAAATTTTACATCACTTACGGGACACCCTGTATACAAGACCAACATAGGTTATTCGTAAAATGCTTCAAGCTCGAATAGGATGCCCATTCGTTACTTAAGAATAATGTCATAAAAGATCTCACACATCGTAGTGACTAGATGAGAAACACAAGTCTGTTTAAATTTCCCATTTTAATAATAATAATGAATCAGCACAATCAACAAAAGCAAATTAAACAATTTTTAAAAATTATAAGTTTTTTTAAATATTTATTAATTATTGTGACTCCACAATTGTTAGACAAATAAAACGAGATACGACTCTCATGCATAATGATGATATATGTAGATGCTTCTCACAAATTCTGCGACGAAGCCATGGTCTGGTGTTATGTATGTATGTATATCTCTATCATGGAGGTTAGATGCGTTACGCTTGAAGGATCTTACCCATCAAGAAGCGTCAATTATGCCCATAGTATAAATTCTAATAACCATCATACCTCCAAGGGCCAGTCATATTTATTATACATATATATAATGATCATCGGCAACCAACCAGCTATGAACAGATTTCGGTGAGACAAGTAAAAAGTATTGATGACAGATTGGGAGTGGTTAAAGATTTTTTCGAAATTTTTTATGAATCCATATCACTGTCTAACTTCTGGCAAATAATGATGATGATGATAATTTAAAATAGTTTACAGAGATAGTACATAATTATAGGTAATATCCTACATGTGTTTTTCTCCGCCGATTCGAAGTTACGGCTCAACAAAATCGAAACTTCGGAATAAAACTAAGTATTTTTCATTTAACTCTAGTTTTAAGTATCAAAAAATACATAATCAACACCAGTTTTTCATAAGGGATATAAAAAGCTGCAAAACTTATATTCGGCAACTTGAAATTGGTCTTCGAACACTTATTTGGGACGTTTTTAATAGTTTAATTTTATGAGCGAAAAGTTATATTAGATTTTTCAAAGAGAAAAAAAACAGTGATCTAATTTTTAAATGAATAACACCAATCTTATCCTCATTAGGTGACCTTTGAATTTCTGGTGACGTTTTATTAATTTTTCAAATGAGAGTAGGCGCTATGTGAATAAATAATGCTGTGATTTGAAAAAAAAAATGCCTACTTATGATAATAATAATGAATGTGAATAAAACGAGGAAAAAAACACCGAAAAAATCACGTTTCTTGTATGGCGGCCCCCTTAATTTTCTAAAAAGTATAAACAATAAAATAAAAATCGCACATTATTTTTTTTTTATCTTTATTTTACAATTTTTTTTTCGTTATGAAATAAAGATTTTTTGATAACTTTTATAATTTTCCGATCATTATTTTATTGGTTATCCATTCCCTCATAATTTGAATTTATTTTTTCGGGTTGATCTACAAGAATTACACTAGTCGAAACAGATTCTTCTGTCACATAAATCCTATTAAGCGACTCTTCTAAATTTTTGCATATTAATAACGAATCCCGTAGGCATTTGATTTCTCCTATCTCACGTCAGATTTCTTATATGTACATAAAAAAATATATAATTTTCAAGTTATTTCATTCAGGATACTTTAATTAAATAAATAATAAAAAAATAAAAATATATATAAATTTGGAAGATTAAAGTGCAATTTTTATCATAGAATTGCGGTCCCTTCCTGCTTTATTAAACGAAACTTTAATATACATAGCACATATTTACATAAGAAAGAATGAAATAAAGAAATAATTTCATATCTCGAATCATGCAACAGGTTTGCATTCGTAAAAAAATTTATAGCAATGATCAATACATTGCTATCACCACCACAATCACAAAACTTTATTTTATAATTAATTCAGCTAGGACTACAGAAGTATACTCTTATTATAAATTTCAAAACAAATTTAAACGATTTAAAGAAAAAAAAAACAAGAAAAGAATTTAAACAGATTTAATTAGGGTGTTGTATACGAAAATTTCGTTAAACCGAAAATTTTATTTTCCCACAGATATACCTCTTCAATTTCTTTCCATCGATGTAAAGGAACTGCTCTTCGATTGTACTTGTACATGATGCACTTTTGAAACAGCTTGAAAACTAGTATTAAATATTTTAGAAAAAAATATTTCAATTGCTTACTGCAATTTGCTAATTTATAGTATTAAGAGCAAAGTTAACTATTATATTTCGTCCAATTAATTGAATAATATGAAAATAACTTATATCGGATACTATTTTTAAAACCACTGTGTAATTTATTTAGTTTTACGTTTAATTTCTTATTTTATATTCACAAAATATATTACTGGAATTCTTCCGTTGTGTTCCTGACTACAAAAACGAACAACAGCCTTCGGCCAGAGTTGAGATGATAATGTATCAAACTTCGAACGTGGACTACCTGTTATAATGACAAACTGAAACTTTTGTGGCATAAACAAATCTAAATGCCTATATTAGCGCATGCTCGCTCACCCATAGACAAACTTGATTTCGAAATTGTGGCAAACATCAAAGCTTTTATCAACAGGATAATAAGAACAAATCGCGACTCAAGTTAACTTAAATATATGTGATAGCATCAACTGTTGCATACAATTGTTGTGATAGCACCCAAACTTGTTCTCTCTTGTAATGCATGCAGGAAATAATAAATCTTTATCATATGGTATAGCATTGAGAAGTTATATGGGTAACATAAAAATAATAAGCAATAATACTAATAATAATTGGAAGAAATATATAATTAAATATAAATTTGTTTATCTTATCAAGGTCAATCTGTAGTTGTTAGTCAACTATTCGGAGAGCATCCTGCATATTTTAAAAGTTCTTGAGAGAAACGGCTCTCTAAGCTGATATTTGTAGAGGCGGTACTTATGTACTTCATTAAAAAAATTTCTTTAGCAGTTCCATTTTTTTTTTAGGACTAAGGAAAGAGGAAAGTAATATTACACCCATATTATTTTTGGCATGACTAAATATTAAATAAATTACAAGGCGACTTTAGAATACATAAGCTCTAACATTCGAAGACAACTTCTAATTAAAATTGATTCTACTAATTGATAACAAAATAAAACAAAATATCATAATGGACTTGGTTTTGGAAAAGTGATTAAGATAAAGTCCAATAAAACTGGCCGTCTACCGTATACGTACCTTTTAAATCATTTAATTCAAATCCTTTTTTATTGCTTAGTTACGGGGAATATTTTATAAATGATAAATATCTCTTTGTCGAAAATTGAAAAAGCCCACGTACTAAAGATGGCACGATTAAGACAAATTAATCAAGTTCGAGAGATCTAGGGAATATACATATGTATCTAGCTATGTATATAAACATAAATAATATTTTTTTAGGTATAAGCAATTTTCTTGCAGAAAGCGAGCGTGGTAACGTTCACATTTATTATGTATATGTGTAATACCATAACAATATGCAGTCCAATAATAGAAACAAAGAATTTTAAAACAATTAATTAGTAGTACCTACTCTTAGGTGTGGCATCACTTTTTTATCCATTTTACACAAAAACATTTTAATATAATAAGTACTATACTGAATTTATACGAAAAAAGGATATGAAATAAGAAATCATTTAATATGGAGAATTCAACAGGTTTCCTTAACAGAAACAATTTACCGCAAAAATGACTGTGTACACAAAACTTAAGTAGTATTGTTGTCTATAATAGTTCAGTTGCCCACTTTTATTATAAAATTTAAAAAATTTTATATAAAAAAAAATCAATTAATTATTAATAATAAGGTACACAGAAACATCTTTAAACACAAAAATTTATTTCGTCACATATGTACCTCCTCAATTTCTTTCCATCGATGCAAAGGAACTCCTCTTCGATTGTACTTGTACATGATGCACTTTTGAAACAGCTTGAAAACTAGTATTAAATATTTTAGAAAAAAATATTTCAATTGCTTACTGCAATTTGCTGATTTATACTTTAAAACAGAAAAGTTAAATATTTTGATCCAATCAATTAATTAATTGAATTAGTATGAAGATTATAATTACTAGTTATTTATTTAGTTATCATTTAGATATTATTGATTTAAAATTAAAAAAAAATATTACTGAAATTTTCAACTTCAAAAAAGCAACGGTTTTATTCACCAGAGTGTTGGGATGATAATCTATCAAACTTCGAACATGGACTGCCTGATATGATGACAAAGAGAAATGCCTGTGCCAAAAACAAATCCAAATATCTATATTAGCGCATGTTCGCTCACGTTTAGACACAACTTGAAATTGTGGCAAGCATCAAAGCTTTTATCAACAGGATAATAAGAACAAACCGCTCTGAAGGTAACTTGATAATATCTTGTGGTATCAACTGTTGCATAGAATAGTTGAGATAGTAACTAAATTTATTATCTCTTCTGATGCATGCTGGAATGATTCCTTTGACCTGATATTAATGGAATTATAAATTCCGCTAATTATGGAATTTATTTTCTTCTCTCATAGAGAATATCCACGTAATTTATACAAAATCTGTTCTATTATATTTATAGCTTTATAAGACATTTATTTTCAAGAGAACTCTTGATTTATTTATTTTTTAATTCAGCACGTATATGATGGTCTGAAGTAATGCAAAATTTCTGTTTCTTTAAAATGAATGAAGTTTTAACGGTTAGTTAGGAATGTACCTATTAAATTAAAATTAATCTTGGAACATTCTTGAAGAAATTAAAACCTATTACAAAGGTATATATACCTCTATATCTTTAACTAGAGTTATGAATTGCATCATAAGCTCTTCACCCTTGAGCACTATACCGCACTACTAATTTCTGGGTGGTGATTGTGTCTTTTCTAGAGAAAACAATCACTTGTAGAATTATATTCTAAGAAATTCTCAGGAGTGCCCATAATTGAGCACAGAGCTATTATAAGGTATCTCCACTATATTTCCTGACCCTGAGAACAATAAAATTATCTTCATATATAGGTATGTACAGGATGTTTTGCATTCTGGCCACAATATTGATGCACAGGTGCACTTAGTTGGAGGAGGAATGGAGGAATAGGGTGGGGGGTTGGATGGGGGGGGGGGCTGGTTGAACGGAAAACTTTGTATTGGAATGGAGAGAGTGATAATGTTTCAAGGTCGTCATTTCTTTCATTTAAAGTTTTTTGAGATTTTCAAAGAGTTCAACTCGGAAGAACTAAAAAACATAAACTTATTTAATTAATATAATTTAATTTATTTTTGAAGTTACGGAATTTAATTTTTTTTAACTTTCCAAAGTCTGTTCTGTTCTTTACGTCTTGACCCCCCGCATATTTACTTTGTTATATTCGTATGTTTTAATATTGATAAATTAATATTTTAATGGAAAATATTATAGAGAGAACGAAAGGATTATTTTGAAGGCCAGGAAATCGTACGCAGTATAAATTTCCGTAAAATTTGTAGACACACCTTGAAATTAACTATAACCACGCAGAAATACAGAAATATAGCATTGTAATGCAAAACTATGGTCACATGCATTATTAATTTAACATCCTAAACAAAATCGAATCTTGCAATTCTGTTCTATTCTCTAAGTCCTCTAAGATACTTTAGTTTGAGAACAATAAGCAATCAAGCAATATTTACGTAAGGATGGCTATTGCGAATAATTATTTAAGCAGGACAAATTAAAGGTATTAATTGAACTTTCCTGTTCTCTCAACATTCTAGTTAATGCATCCTTATTAGCAGTTCATATTAGCAAAGTTTAAGTGCCATTCTTTCTTACGGTGGGTGGGGTGGAGGATTGTACACGGAATGAAGAATAACCAAGTGGTTTCAATATTCAGCAGGAAAACTGCTATTAAGGAAGACCGAACAGAGATGGAAAAGTAATATTTTTCATACAGAGTACATTAGGGATATGAATGATAATTTCCCGTAGAATTGAAATGTGAAAGAGGTGAAACTTTTATGAAGGGAAAGGCATATTTTAGTGAAAGATCGCAAGCGTTATAATTATTACATTGTCTCAGTTGGGTTTTGTAAATAAAGATAGCCATAAGAGAGCTTCTGATATACTTAAAATATTGCTAAAAGTCTAACTTTTTAAAATCCGAAAAATTCTCCTCAAAACTATACGAGCTGCATAAATGTGCCGTAGGTAGGTACTATATTGATCTGAATGAAATTGGGGTTGAAATAACGTTTGAAAATAGTATTGCACTTTCGTTGCGAACAAAACTCAAAAAATCTCGATTTTAAAAGTTTTGTTTAAGTTTATTTTCTACCACAGTCAGGCATAGCAATTAGACCAATTTCATCTTCCACGGCGAAATCAAAGCTCGTATGGGAATGATAAAGTGCCCCTCACTGAGTATATCCATCGGGTTAGCCTGATCTAGATCCCGGGACATCAAGGCTTCACTGGTAACGATGAAATTGCTAAACAAAGCTAAGCTGCACCTCTGCTCTGCCCATACCAGCCATATCGTGTACCATATGCACAAAAGCCAGACCTAACAAACATTATTAATGAACTTTTATTGTTAAACCATTATCCAACATCCACCTCAGAATATGCGAATCCCGTAATCTTAGTTAAAAAGAAAAATGGTGAAGAACTCAATTCTATCACGAAACTCGAAACTTTTCCTATCCCCAATATCGAGGAAACGCTGAATTCTTTAAATAAAAAAATAATATTTACCAGTCTCGACTTCATGTCCGGCTACCATCAAATTCCTATTTCCAAGGATAGTCAACACTTAACAGCGTTTGTCACCCCAGATGGACACTATGAGTACAAACGAGTTCTTTTTGGCCTTACAAACTCACCCGCGTTATTTATGCGACTAATGTCGAAAATTCTACAAACTTTACAAGGTACAGACTTAGTCTCGTATATGGACGATGTACTCGTTGCAAGTGAAAATTTCGAGAAACACTTTACAGCTTTGGAAGAATTGTTCAAGGAACTGTTGAACGCTAAGGTTACCCTCAACATTAAAAAATGCGTTTTCATCAGTGAAAAGCTAGACTTCCTTGGGCATGGAATTTCATGTAACGGTATTCAACCCGGACAAAATAAGATTTTGGCAGTCTCCGATTATAAGAAGCCTGAAAGTGTGAAAGAAATCAGACAGTTCTTAGGAATAACGGGCTACTTCCGCCGATTTGTAAAAAACTATGCTTCGATTGCAGGTCCACTTAATAGATTACTACGAAAAGACGCGAAATTCCAATGGAGTGAGGATACAGAAAAGGCTTTTCAAGACTTGAAGCTAAGTCTAATAAAACGGCCAGTACTTACATTGTATAATGCATCTGCAGAACACGAGCTACATACGGACGCCAGCGGTCACGGTCTAGCTTGAATTCTTTTACAAAGAGAGGGGACTAATGTTATAACCTGTTGCGCATTTTAGTCGAGCCACGACACCAGCAGAAACCAAATATAATAGCTACGAGCTCGAGGCACTAGCGGTAGTAGAAAGTCTTGAAAGGTTCAAGTATTACCTTCTACAAAAAAATAATTCAAGATCTTGACTGACTGCAATTCGTTACGGTTAACGCAGGAGAAAAAACATCTAATACTAAGAATCGCAAGGTGGTGGTTGATGTTCTCGGAGTTCGATCTCGAATTAGAACTTAGAGCTGGCCAAAAATTAGCCCATGTCGATGCCCTAAGCAGAAACGTAGCAGGAAAAGGAAAGTCGGTGGAGAGCGTCGCAGAAAAGGTTTTAGTTCTCAACATCTCAGAAGAAGATTGGTGGTTACATTGCAGCAACAAGATCCATGGCTAGAAGAAATTCGGAAGGTGCTAGACGGTATACTATCCAAGAACATGCAAATTTTAATGGAATCAAATGAACATACGAGATAGTTAAAGGTAGGATATAGGTATAAGAAGACACCAAATGGAAATAGATCTTTTGTTCCACGTGGTATACGCTGGCGAGTGATACAGTCAGCTCATGACAAAATGGGTCAGTGTGGTATCGAAAAAACTCTGGACAACGTGAGAAAAACATTTTGGTTTCCAAACTTGAAACCTGTTGTCACAAAATATGTCAATTCGTGTATTGATTGCTTATATCACAAACAGCTCCCAAAGGATCAGAGGTATCATTTGCACGCATATGAAAAGCCATCAATTCTGTTTCACACAGTTCATTGTGACTTCGTGGGTCCATTTCCGAAAAGCAAAAAGGGCAAAATGTATGTCATTGGTTTAATTGATGCATTTAGCAAGTTTATTATGCTAAAGCCAATACGTTCTACTTCAACCAAGGAAGTGTTACGTACATTGGACGAAATAACGCAGTACTTTGTGCAAACCCCAAGAGCTAACGGCCAGATAGAGCGTTATTTCAAAACAGTGAAAAATGCAATAGCAACTATGTCTCAGGATGAAACGGGAAGAGATTGGGACGTTAACATGTCAGCTATACAGTGGTCACTCAATAGCCTAAAACACAATACTACGAAGAAAGCTCCACATCTTGATCTTGATCAGAATCACCCTGTATATATACAGGGTGTTTCACAAGTGGTGGATAATAATGAAGGAGGCGATGGGTCATGCCGAGAAATGAAAAAAATTGTATGGCAGAGGGGGGTGCATTCTCAACCCTTTCCGAGATAATCGGGGTTAAAGGACTAAGGGTACGTGAAACGTAGGTTTGTACTAAAACAGTTATATCTCCTAAACGACAAACAGTAGAACAGTAGGTCGGGGTGCTAATTTATAGAGAACCCCCTGCCCTTTGATTCAATGTGTCAGTGCTTCTTCTACAATATGTAGTTTAGAAGAAACGGCCTGCCAAACTTCAAGTTTCAGCTTTTGTACCTCATTTTTTTGTGTTTGAAGCAAAAAAACTAAAATAAAAACCTTATAATTTTTTTTTCTGTCTTACTCCTGTTAGAAGCTAAGATTGTTTTCTTTAAAACGCACTTTATTTTCATTTTGTACTTTTCACCGTTTGTGAGTTATGACACAAAAATTATTCCAATGCATGAAAAGTCTACCTTGCAAGAAAATATGAAATAGTACTATAAACAACATTTTTATATTTATTTATTATGATCGAGATAGGAACAATTAATAACATTAACTATTTAAAATATTTTCAAAATGCCCCCCGTCCTATAGCAGGATTATTCCTTGCCATTTCTAGGATCCTCTCCTCTGCTTCAACTGTAGTCGTTAAAGGATTGAAGGTTTCTCTCGACACATTTCCAAAGGTGCCAGTTTCTTTAATTCTTTGGTAGGTTCTTTGAAAGACACGTACGGATGGAAGCCTTCTCGCCGGAAATCTTCGATGATATTTGCGTTGAGCCTCAAGGGAATTTCCGTCGCTGTAACCGTAACAGTACACTATGTCTGCGTATTCGTCATTGGAAAATGAAGCCATCGTTGCTTTAAAGTTTTTCTTCTTAGTTTTGAATTACGAATAATGAAATCTTTTCTAACATTGGTATTTATAGTAGAATAATTTACCTGCACATGAAGTTAGTGAAATTAGTGATAGTTATTGCTTACAATAAGAAATTAACTCCGTTTTCTCAGGGACCGAATTAGTTATGACTTTTTACGAAAAAAGCCTACTTTACTTGTTATTCTTGACCGATAATAGTTTGAAGATAAAAAAAACCGAGCTGGAAAGACTTATAATTTTTCTGGCAAAAATAAAAAGCCAGCTTGTCTTTTTGTGTCATAACTCACAAACGGTGAAAGGTACAAAATGAAAACAAAGTGCGTTTTAAAGAAAACAATCTTAGCTTCTAACAGGAGTAAGACAGAAAAAAAAATTATAAGGTTTTTATTTTAGTTTTTTTGCTTCAAACACAAAAAAAATGAGGTACAAAAGCTGAAACTTGTAGTTTGGCAGTTTCTTCTAAACTACATATTGTAGAAGAAGCACTGACACATTGAATCAAAGGGCAGGGGGGTTCTCTATAAATTAGCACCCCGACCATCTTTCTACTGTTTGTCGTTTAGGAGATATAACTGTTTTAATACAAACCTACGTTTCACGTACCCTTAGTCCTTTATCCCCGATTATCTCGGAAAGTGTTGAGAATGCACCCCCCTCTGCCATACAATTTTTTTCATTTCTCGGCATGACCCATCGCCTCCTTCATTATTATCCACCACTTGTGAAACACCCTGTATACAGGTTGTCCCACGTAACGTGTTCCCTAGCCATTTTTCTCGAAAATGTGCGAAGATATCGAATAAGTCCTGATAATAAAAGTTACGCATCTTTAGTCAAGGTATCCTCTGGCATATCCAAAGTCCTTGAAAAAGGACTTGGAAAAGGATATATTAAAAAATGTCCTCTTCGTCCTCATTAAGGATACATTTAGATTACATTTTTGAATTCCGCGAATAAAACTAATACGAAAGTGTTATATTGAAAATTCCAGTTTAACCCTTTATTATCCAGATATAAGGCCTCAAATTGTACTTTATGCACCGTATTCCATTGCCATTTTTCTCGAAAATGCACACAGATATCATTTTATTTTTCAAGGACTTTGGCTATGCCAGAGGATACCTTGACTAAACATGCCCAACTTTTATTATTAGGACTTTTTTGATATCCCCGCACATTTTCGAGAAAAATGCCCAGGGAACACGTTACGTGGGACATCCTGTATATATACTATAGTATATAAATAAAGAGAATTAAATAATAGAACAAATGGCGTTGTTGCTCTATGTATATGCCTTCGTGGTGCTAATTGTCGTTTTTGTTCTGTATGCCTTCGGGGTGCTATCTGTCGTTGCTGTTCTACATGCCTGCGTGGTGCTATATGTCGTTTTTGTTCTGTATGCCTTCGTGGTGCCAGTTTCAATTGCTGATGTGGATACCTTGTGATGTTAGATGCGTTTTGGAGTCCTATATGACTCGGAGACGCAAATTGTCTCAGTGATGTAGTAACTACAATAAACTTCGTCACTGTGGACAGTTGGCCGAACTGTAGTAAGCCGAAAGGATAATGAGTTTAGTCTCGATATAATAAAACGACAACGACATGAATAATAAAACGGGGACTAAGCCGAAAGGAATAACTCACTGTGGGCATAAACTATGGCGACAGAAATTTTTATGTTTCAATGTAGGTATACAGGTAATGTAATCATAAAACGAGCTCAGGGAAATCCCTCCTGATCAGCACGTATAGACATGATTGAGTTTGTCTACTAGGCTTGAGGATCGGGTGTTGTAGTCCAATATACCTGAACGCAGAATCTACCTGAGAAGGGAAATGTATGAATGACTAACCTTGTGGATGAAGTATGAATGTTGGAAAAGGGATAATGAGCGTGGGATTGAATGGAATGTGATGACATGAGGATGAACATTCGATCATAAGGGCTCAAACCTAGTTGACGCGATATATTTTTTACAAAGAAAATTTGAGGAATAAAGTGAGGAAGTGCGGATCATTACAGTAGGAAGTTAATGCAAATCGATGATAAAATGCGTAAATGCGTAAATTCAGTTCGTGGAATGCAAAGGACGACAGTGCGTATGTACTTAAATACAGCAAAAGAACGAATAATTGCAACAACTCTCAGCGATTTCGGCGCTTGACTAGTCGTGAAATATGAAAATAAATATCGGGATTCAACAACAAACAATCCTTCAAGACGACAGACGGAATTTGCTCGGACCGTCTACTCTACAGCCACCAATAAGAAATAAATCAATTCTTTCCTACATTGAAAACAATTTATAAAGAAAGGTGTCTCAGAAAAATCCGCGCTGATATACCAGATCTAGCCGAGACTGTCCAGCAGCGTTGCCATATTGACAGTTATTCCTGTAAATGACAGTTTTTTTGGTAGCTGTGCAGTTTTCCAATTTTCCCCAGTTATCCTCCAAATTTGACAGTTTTTTACAGTTTTTGTAGACAAAAAGTAATTTTTTATAATTACTTAATAATTTTACAAAAACAGACCTATTATATAACTTTTAAAGCTCAGATATTCTGCTTCAATTCCGATCTTTTCAAAATTAGTTCAAACGGCAATTCGGGAATGTCATTTTTTTCTGACTCCCATAAAGTGTCATCTCTCATCTCATCTATAAACTGTTAATATCGTCTTCCATTTGGTGGCGTGAACTGCGTCATATTAATTTTTTCAAGTTGATTTGTTTGAAGAAACCAAAATAGAAAAGTTTTGGGAAACAATTTTTAATTTAAAGCGCAGCGATGCATCCATGTGTTTTCCTTTGTTGAAAAAACTGCTATCAACAGTTTAGTCAATTCCTGTAGCCACAGCAAAAGTAGAAAGAATTTTCTCGCAAATCAACATTAATAAAACGAAAATTCGGAACAGGCTAGAGGTCCCCACATTGTGTGGAATTTTAAGGACGAAAGATTATTTAAAAAAGCAAAATTCAGATTGCACAAATTTTAAGCATTCTAACGAAATGTTACAAAAATTCGACAAAATATTCTACTAAGTATTCAAGTTTTAGTTAACAATATGCTATGCATAGGAGGGTTTTTGTGGCAATACAAATGTACCTATTATTTTAATAATTTTTGTGATTTTTCTTACACGAAGTGTGATTTTTGTAATATCTATTATGGCCTGAGTAAGTATATAATAAAAATGATAGTTAAACTAAGAAGAAGCTATCTTTTTTTCAATGACAGTTTTTTTCTCTGTTTGTTACAGTTTTCTTTAAAAAAAATATGGCAACGCTGTTGTCCAGACACAACTTATTCGAATCGTCTTCCCACCAATAATGCACACAAATTCTGAAGAAATATGGGCTGTGTTCACGTCGGCGACTGCAGTCGACTTTAGTCAATTTGACTCAGAAAATGTCGTTCTGGGGCCCTATTCTTGAATAACGAAGACAGATTCCGTATTCGTTATACTGTCAAAACCATTCGGAATCGTATTCTTGAAATCCGCATTCGTTATATACCGAACGCAAACCCTTCGTTATTTAACGAATGGGTTCAACCATTCGTTATGCCAAACGAAGAGTGAATCAGCTGCTACTTTACGAGTGATAATGGGAGATAAAAGATGTGCGAAAATTTCATATGCTCAAAAAACTAAACTAATTGAGTTTTTAGAGGAAAACCTGAAACTGAAATTTGGTAAATACGATAACTTTTTCAGTTCAAAAGATGCCACGGAATTGTGGCAAAATAAAATCAGTATTAAATTCCATTCCCGGAGCTCAAAAGAACCAGAAAAGTTTTATTATGATATTATATTAAACAAAGCTAATAGAAAATTTCCAGAGTTGGCAGGATTTAAAATGTGTGGTGAAAGGAAAATCTGTGGCGGATAAAAAACACTTGCATGGCACTGGTGGAGATCCTCCTGCAACATTTTTCTATTTAGCGTTGAATTAAGGGTGCAGGAATTGATTAACGATCGACGTAATTGATAGTCCATAGATTCTTTAACGATTTCAGACGTAAACAATAATGACAACTCACTGAAGCTAGCCATTTTTTACAAATTATACTTTAAAACATGAAACAGCTGACATTATTCAATTTGTAAATTGACAGATCTAATCTTACCACACTCGTTATGTTGAAAAACTTTTCCACCACTTCGACTTTATAACGATGAGGTTCAAGAATATAAACGGTGTATACGATTTGTTATCAACCATTCGTTATATAACGAATACGTTAAAACCATTCGTTATTCAAGAATAGGCCCCCTGGTCGTACTCAGAAGTGTACATGGACACGGCTCTTTTAATTGTATGTGTAGGCGGACGGGTCATTTTAGGGAGTGTTCATATACTCCAAATTGTGTTCACGTCGTCCTCCTGAGGTGGAAGTAAGTTAACTCGCGCGGGAAATGGGAAAGTTTTTCAAAATAGAAATGGACGATAATAATTTTATGGTGATTGATGAATCAGATAAGACCTAAAAATGTAACAAATCTCTTTGGCGTTTTTTTATTTGTTGATTACGAGGAAGCTTAAACGAATAATTAATAATCGAAGCACAAGTTTCTCGTCTGGCGTCCATTTCCTTTTTTACATCTTTGAAGATTACTCACACATTCTCCAGGCCGCCGAGTTAATTCGACTGCAGTCTTTTTGACTAAAGTCGGCTGCAGTCGCCGACCAGAACACAGCCATGGTAGGTTTAAATTCGATGAGAGAAATGAATTTTTTGCTATATTGAAAAACATTTTTGGTTCGTATCCATGATATATTTAGTCAAGATCATTGAGTTATTGAGGTTTGCTATGATGAGCTCTTCCATACATCACTTTCTTAGTACTAACGTCGATATCCAGATATTTCTTGTCTGTGCTGATAGCTCACTCCGTCGTAGCGTTGAATATGCAGGGCGGCATGCTAGCACACCGTTGACACCTGGGTACTTCTTGTCTGAGCTTGTAGATTCAATTTACAAGTCTAAAATATTTTCCAGGTTAAACTTAGTGCATGTAGCAAAGCATAAAGTCTTCCATATACGATTGTATAATGAAAATATAGTTTATTAGGCCCAAAAAAAAAAAAAATTCAATAGATCTAATTTTGGAAGTAGCGTAGACTTTTGTATGACTCGAATGTATAAAATCTTAGCAATCCAAGGAAAAGAAGCATAGAAGTACATATATAGGTTGAAGTTAATAGAAAACCGAGAATTTTTTACGGTTTTATGGAAACGATATTTGTCAATAAATGTTTTATTGTCTAATAAAATAAAAATTGTTCTCTCTATACTTTTGTTATTTCACGGAATACAAAATCATCATTTTCATCAGAACTAGAATTACTACAAATATATGTCATTTTATTATAAATAATTATTTTCCCAATAGACTGTAATTACCAACTACGTTAACGAGAATATATTCTATTTCACTTCCATTGGATACGGTTATTGCTTTCGGTTTCTTATCTATACTACAGTGTTGGGCAAAATTTAATTATATTAACGATTAATGCTTGCGATTAAAAGTGCTAATTATCAAGCAGGAACAATGATTTAAATATTTAATCGTTTAAAGAAATCATTTGAAAGGATTAATGATTAATTAATCATAAAATGTAATCGCATAACACCATTACCGATTTATCAATCGTTTTCAAAAATTATTAATTTATTTTAATTTCCACTAATTATTTTGATTAAGCATTTTTAATATTTTTGGTAGGCACTAATGAAAGAAACGAACGAGCCTTAACGTATGACGGGGAAATTTACGCCAATTGCATTCTCCTGTTCCTCGTATATTTATATTTAAGGGGGTACACTAATGATAGTGACGATTCTTTCCTACTATGTCAATCTAAGCTCTTATAAAATAAAGAAGTTGTTGTTTTAAGCATCTTCTATAAGCCTCTATTCTGCATTTCGTAGTTCGAAATCTAAAATGTTTAATTTCATAACTTTGGTTTTAATTTCTAATACTGTTTTCATGGTTATTTCATAGTTTTTATTATATATTTTATTACATTTTTTACTAATAAGCTTATTTTGAGTTACCAATACCTCGTTCACTTTTTCAAATTAACAAATCAATCGAAAAATACGATTTAACGATTAAAAACTAAGGAGTAAATAACGATTAATACCTGTCGATTGAACTTCATTATTATTATCGACTGACGATTAAATCGATCAATCTATTAAATTAATTACGGCTATTTTCTTGAAATTAATTTTTCAATTATAATTTTCAATCTTTTAATCAAATAATTTACTCGATTAATGCCCAACACTGCATAGAACATATAATTTTGAAAGCAATACGGAAGATTCTTGGAGCTGTAAAATGTTATTTACTGCGTAAAGTTAATTGTTAGTTACTATGTTTTGTATCCTAATTTAAAATGTTAAAACTAATTAATTCTAAATACATACATATATGTGTGGAAATTAATGTAGTTCAATCGAAAAAAAAAAATATTTTCAGTCTGAAAATTTTACTTTTTTCTAACTTTTACGAAAATCGACTAGTCTTTTCAGACATAGGTAGAAAATTCACTGAATTTCTACAAGCCATGATGGGCTTTCAAGTCGAAATGTAGTTTTCTGGTGCGGTAAGTTGTACAAGTCAAAATTTCCCACATGTAGAATTAACGTTGTACAATGAATTCTACAAGTATTGCTTTGTGGTACACAATTTTTCTGAATTGTTGAAAAACACTTGTAGTACAAGTACTTGGGGCCCTGATGTAGGGAAGACAGCAATTTTTTCTTAGAAATTTACTGGAAACTCTTTCCTTAGAATTGTTATGCATTTTGGAGGGCGACAACGGGTGCTTGGGCCATTAACAATTTTTATGAGCGTAGACGCGTAGATGAGCAATAAGCATTCATTTCTTCTTAGAAATTTACAGCAAATGTTTCGGCAGAATTTTTATTCAGTCTGGTAGCCGACTGGAGTTATTTTCAAATACAATGTGTGCCGTTGTCGGCCTCTAAAATTCATATAAATTCTAATGAAAAAATTGCGACCTTCCCTACATCAGGCCGAGACGAGACTTCGTTAATTTTATATTGAAGCGAAGCTTTGCTGGCTTACCCTTTGGGTACGTCTTCAGTAGTAGCGCCTCTACAATACAACAAGGTAACAAGTCAAAATTTGTTTCGCAATCGTAAGGTTTGTTCGATGAAAACACCGGGTAAGCCCCGGGCTACACCGGGCTGTACTATCTTGTTTTTTGAAAACCCTGGGCTTATACGGGGTTACAGAAACTTGTTCGATGAAAGCCCGGTGTTTCTGATTTTGTGCCCCGAACTTGCACTAAAAATTTCTAGGGGTAAACGTTTGACATTTGTCATTTGTGAACTGTCACATGGAATTTGTTCGGTGATTGCGGTATATAAAAGTGAAAAAATCGTGGAGCTCATACCAAATTCAGATTATATAAGGAAGTTGGATAATAAATTAGATGACACAATACCCATCGATAATATGCACATAGGAAATTCGAATGAAAATTATAAGGAAATATTTGAGGAGGCGATTAAGGTCGAAGAACATGGATGAAATCTTAAGATCTGCCTTTCTAGTAAGAAATTTGATCGTAAAAATGTTTCTTTGCCTTTATTAACAAGTAATTTTTATAGACCACGTTATCCCTGCAGCTACCAAGCAAGTAGGTTTGAAGCAAACAACATATAAGAAATTCTCTAAATTCTTAAATGAGATGTCAGGAAAGGGTTTAATACTGGCTCGAAAAGAAGCCACTGGGATAGAGAAAATCATTTCTGTTGATTTTGATCATCCAAACAGTAATTTTATATCTAGTGACAAAACATTGATGATAAAAGTGAAAATAGTGCAGCACAACTATTTCTTGCAGAAATGATGGAGCTATATCTGGTCACAGATGAACCAATTGTCATTTTTTCAAAGTAAAGTTACAGAAAAGGCGATAATATCGATGTAAAAAAGATAATAAAAGAATATGTAATTAAGAAAAAACTGGGAAATATTTTTTGTGCATTTTAATATTTATTTATTCTTAAATTTTTAATTATTTCACCTATTTTATAAATAAATTTTCACAAATCATTGGAAATTAGAAGTTAAATTATGCTCAGGAGAACTGTCAGAGAAATGTCATTTCATTAGTTTTACCCGGTGTTTTAAAAACTTGTTCGATGAATGCACAAAATTCCGGGTAAATTTGGGGAAGATTTACTCGGTGTTTTTACACGGTGAGAGATCCGTCTGTATCCGTTCCAGCATCTCCCGGCAGATTAGTTTTTTAGTGTTATTGATAAAGAAGCCGGATTCCATGTCGTTAGGATCAATGGAACAACTACTGGATTAGGGCCCTACATTTTTAATGTCCGTGTTGACGACCTTCGTGAAATTGATGCACACATAAAAAGAACTTGAGCTTTAAATTTGTATACCGTAGATAAAAATTCATGGGCTATAGATATTGTGTTTGGTAACGCATGGAAGTAAAGTTATTTTGATTTTTGCATCTCCGTCTGTCCTCTCGATATTATCTCGAGAATTCCTTTATTTAGAGAGCTGAAATTTGGACATGGCTGGGAAAATGAAAATCCTACGGCAATCTTATTTCAGTTCATTACACCAGCTTAAGATAACAGTTTGGTGTGGAGTGACGTACAGAAACATTTCATATATTTCTTCGAAAATGAGGGTGGAAACGCCGCCCATTACGATTAATGTAACCGCTATAGAATCATGATATACAAGACTTTTCCCAACCAGAGCTACATAAGCTACATTTGGAGGTTATGTCGTTGCAACAGTACACACAGCCGACATACTGATGGAGCTAAATAATTTAGAAATATGTATGTCGATTTAAATTGGCCAGTATGCGATTTGACAGATCAGAATCTTTTTTTGCATTATTACCTGAAAGAAGAGTCTTTATAAACAAATCGGGAATTCTATGCACACTGAAACAAAATATTCCAGTCGAAATAGCCGCTATAACAACCCAAGGGATGCCGGAAAGAATCATGGAGAATGCCATAGAAGAGACACACTCAGAGCTCTAACCGTGGACATTTGGTTAGATGTTAGTTTTAGAGATTACCTAATAAATAAAAACTTAAGGTAGCTTCACACTTCAGGGGCTCAAAAGCAAAGAGTACAAGTACACTTTTCACACTTTAAAGCTTTGGATATCCTAAATTCTGTTTAAAGTCTTAATTTTATGTAATAATAATAAACATAATCCGCATATCTTAATAATTTTTTGATGTGGTTAAAATAATGTTCGGTTGTTGGTTTAGTAAGAAGGTAATAATTTAATCTCTTGCAATCACTCATACCCCCTTTCCCTGTAAAAAGTACCTGTGAACAAAAACTCGTACTTGTAAGAGTACGGAAACGCACACTCACGTGAGTAATAAATTGTGTGCGATTAAAGCGCACATACTCATGAGTCGTGTGCGATTTTCTTGCGCATTCTACTCACGCAGATGAGTGAGTAATTTATTATAATGTATAAGGAAGCGCACACTCGCGTGCGCACACGAAATCTTTCACTGCTCATTACTCACGAGGGAGTAATTCAATATCAGAAAGCGCACACTCGCGTGCGTACACGAAATCTCTAACTGCTCATTTAAGGGAAATCCTTGAAATACTTACAGAGAAATAAGGATTTTTGTGTCTCAAGGTACCAGATAAAAATTGTAATTCACGCGAATATGGTCAATTTGGTCGTCTTCCAGTAAAGAAGAGATGCTATAAAAATTTTAAATATGCACGTTAAAGCTTGTATGTATGATGAAATCGCATCTACGTTTTGTCCCCTAATTAGATATGTTATTAGTTTTCGACTCCGGCAAATAGTTTTGGAGATAACTGCAAAAGAAGTGAATCAGTCCTTCTTAAGATGAAAAAATGACCGTTTTCTGGTACAAAAACTCAACTCATCTTTATGAAGAACTGGTAATTCGTGGAAATTTACTTTCTATGAGAAAAATTTTCACAACAGAGTACGAATGGATGTGAAACAAAGATCGGAAGAAATATATGCAAAATATAGGAACTGGGGTGTATATGACCCACGTGCAAAAAATATATTTATATTTTTGTACTCTAGACCCTAAATCCGTAGGACAAAACCGCAATGCTCTACGACGACCCTCCCACACAGAATTATCCGTCTTTCAATATTTCGATACTTCTCACGTTTTCTTTAACTCCTCAAATATGTTAGAGAATCTCAAATGGAGAGTTAGGGAGTTTTAACCGGGGAAAACGAAAATTCTCATCTCCCAAACTCCCAAATTCTCCGAGTTAGTGAATCCGGCCCCAGGTTGAGATTGAGCTCGAGTAGGTCTACTTTCTACTCTGTTGGAGCTTTGTCAGCATTATTTACGGGAAATTTGTTGAAAAGAAATTTGGGAAACATATTTAACTTGAAAAGTTATTCCTGCTGTAGTAAATTATTTCAAAATAATTTGAATTTTCGAGCCAACAGCACAATTAGCTGCTATCATACCGAAGTTGTCAAAGTTCGTATTGTGATTTGCAAAAGTTTACAAGGCTCATCAGGTTCAGGCTCTTAAAGTTATATTGAGGTCGAGGTTGGAAAAGTTAGCACTGTGTTTCTCGCTTTAATATCTCGTATAATAAAAGGGCAATAAAACAAGACCGTACATGCAAGAAATTTGCTAGGCGTGGGCGATATTCGCCACATAGCCGCTAATCGTTGCCAGGCATTAGGTAAGAGCGCACGTGTCATAGGGCTATTTATCTGGAGAAAAGTAAAAAAAAGTCGTGTCCGACCGCATGGACCTCCCTTATAGTCAGACATGCTAAGGACTAAGTCAGCAGACAGTTTTTAATTTCACGACAAAATTCACTTCTCAACTCGGTAAATGCTGCTTATGTACTGACAAGGCATGTCGCAACCAAAGTTAACCTAATGACAAGTTAAGAAGAAAATGGGCAAATTTCTGGTGTTTTTTTAGAATGAAACAAGTAATTTCATATACTTTCGTCTTATGCATGAATGGGGGAAAAGAACTTGGCTATGCACTATTATAGTGCAACTGAGACAACGAGTTAAAAACAAAAACCGAGAGAACGTAGGATTACCCGAACGACAAAATCTTTTTAAATCCCTCAAAATCCTTTCAACCTATTCATAATAATGTACTTCAGGTCACACTACCTCCCATTTTAAGAAAAAGATAAATTTCGCTTGGGCCATGCTGAAAGGAGATGTAAAATTCTCATTTCCCCGAAAATATCCGAGAATCCAGCATGAGTTCTCCCACTTAATCTCTTTATAGCAAAACGAATGTTAACAGAAACACGTGCTTTTCAAATATCATATGATTACAGCAACAACATGTTTCCATTTACAGCAACAACATGTGACCAAACATTATCGGGAGCATTTTATGAGAGTAAAACGTGAAAACTCCACCCCTTCTCATTTATTTACGAAAATGAAATATTTGCCATTCTGTTTCGTTGCATGCAACTTGCGTTTTCACATTTTTTATCTTTATTCATAAAAGTTTTAAAGACAGTTTTGATTTTTTTTCGATTTTTTTTTCATTCTTTCTTCCTTTTCTTGCCGTGTGCATTTTAAATGTAAAACACTCAGAAATCTCGCCAGCTTCCTAGCTTGTCATTAGGTTAACTTTGCCGATACTATATCGTTACCGTACCGACCCGTCAGGGAAGGGCCTTAGCATTGCCGTCTTTATCTTCCAGGCCGTGACACAAAACGATTTTCTACTTGCAAAAGTATTAGAGTGGTACGATTTCGCACCTCTTAGCAATTGGTCTTATGGAAAAATGCATTACTTTCAACTTCAACCTTCTGCACAATGTAAATAAGCCTCCGTACTAAAAGTTTTATTCAAGAATTTTGTTATTTAATTCCTTGTGCATTTACCAGCATAAAAATCTAAGTACTTTGTTTAATAAAATTGTTACTATTTTTCCACTCAAATCAAACACTAAACACAAAAATGAGAAAATGTGTTGAATTCTGTTGCCTTCATACCAGCTTTCATTTCTCTGTGTATTTTCTCACAGAGAAATGAAAGCTCACTTCAAAGTGGGACCAAATAGTTCTTAAATCAGATCTACTTTTGTTTGAAACTGATTTTCTTTTGAAAATGTATAAAAACCTAAAGTGTAAATTATACTACCATAAAGGCAACAAATTTGCCTATAAAATAGGATAATATTTGATTTACCTTTGATTTATAATTTAAAAGTTATGAAGAGTTAAACACAGAAAACCGTTGCCGTCCATTCGATTCACAGTGCAGTAAACAAGCGCAGCTTGTGAAAATATGAGGCGAATGTGTACCTCTGCCGATTCATTGATTAAAAAATACTTTGAGTCATGTTTGAAGTGAAAAAACTTAATTATTTAATATGGAAGGAGGGAAATATTTTTAAATTGATGGAAACATTATGGGATAATATAAAAAAATTATTAACATTGTTTTTTTGTCCTACTTATACTTAAGAAGTTACTGTGTATTAAACGTTGAAAGATTCATATTTTTTTTCAGATACTCAATAGGCAAGCACAAAGCTCTGATTGATTTCTAGTGTGTTTTGTGGTATGAAGGCAACAGATTTCAACACATTTTCTCATTTAAAATATAAACAATTTTCTTAAAGAAAGTACTTAGATTTTTATGCTGGTAAATGCACAAGGAATTAAATAACAAAATTCCTGAATAAAACTTTTAGTACGGGGGTTTATTTATATTGTGCAGAAGGTTGAAGTTGAAAGTAATGCATTTTTCCATAAGAACAAATGCTAAGAGAAGTGCGAAATCGTACCACTCTAATACATTCAAAGAATTCGATGTCACGGCCTGAACCATAAAGACGGCAATGGCCTAGTGAACACTCTGATACTACTTACAACACAACTACAGGTATGTTGTTGTGATTGTGTTCTATCTAAAAACATGGTCTCGTACTGTTCGGGGTAAAAAGTGCCGCGGTGATTTTAGGTATAAGGCAGATAAAACAGACTAAAGGTAATATAGCTACTTATTTAAATATTAATAACAACCTGAATTGCAATGCGGCTACAAAGATTTTTCCAAAAAGTAAATTTAAAAATAACGTTTTAAAAAGTGATGCAACTAAAATATGGCTATACATATTAAATTAGAATGCTCGTTTGTGTTGAATATTTATGATTATTTTTAAAGTTATTAATAAATATCGATAACAACGAACTAGATTCCACTTTTTTTCTTCTTTCTTACGCATAAAGTCTTGAGATATATAAATTGGCATATGGTGCCTCAACAGGTGGAATTTATTACCCGGCAAGATAGGTAAAAAATATCGAACGAGTTACACATTTAAAATCAATTGATAACGTAAAATAATTAAAAATTTTACATATATTTATTTTTTTGTATTGATACATGAAACCATAAATATTGTATGTTTAAATTATTATATAATTTGATCTAAAAGTTTATGATATATTGATGACAATTTAAAAAATGGCACTTCAAGCCACGGCCTACCCTACCGTAAAAGAGTGGTTATAGTGAGATTGAAGACTTGATAAATGAATAGGAAAATAAGCCCGAGCTCAAGGACACAAAGTGCATGAATTTTAAACATAGAATGAAAAAAGTGATACATTGAAATGTCTATCAGAAAAATTCTCAACAACAAATGTAAATTACAAATTAGTGGAAAAATGTTATCAACTACAATTTCGAAGGTTGAAGGAGTCATTCTGGAAAAATAAATTCTGCACAGGGTTTTCTACTCTTAATTCTGATAGTAAGTGATAATAATTGTGCTAGAAAACAATGGATTGAGCGCATAATATTAAAAGTTATTTTGATTTTTGCATGTCCGTCTGTCTCTGCGCACAATAACTCGAGAACGCGTTTTTTAAAAACAAAAGAAAATAAAGTGAAAACCCTGAGTTCTGTATGGGAACACCAAACATTTTATTTGCTATTTTTATGAAAACGCTGTGTACGAAATTTCATATACATATAGCGAAAAACTAGAGCTTTAATATCCAATGATCAGCCCCGACCCAGATGTGAGTATTCTATTACAATTGAGGTCTGCTTGTTACCGGAGCGCTAGATTTGACGAGCTGAAACATTTCCTACACCTATTCAGAAATCCAAGACATTTCAAATATTTTTGGGCAAGAGAGAAGATGTGGTCTGTTAAACTTAACTTACTGGAAATACATATTAATGCCAAGAATGCATAAAAACCTTAAACCTTCAATCCATCAAAAGTAACCGAAGTGGAATAATATTGATCTTGTTTTAAAAAGGTGAAACAGCATTGAGTTCGCCGCGATTCGCTTTGACCCAAGCGAGGATATTGGGGAAGATCGTTATTCAATTATCTAATCATGCAATCTCGTTTGACAGATCTGGCACTCTCTCTCTCTTGAGTTGACAAGAGTATCAAAGGAGTAATAGAAATCAAGGGTACTGTCATCGGAAAACTATGAATGGGATTGAAGCTAAGGGAAAAAAGATCTTTAGTAAAAATTAAGAAGAGAGATGGAGAAATAACAGAGCCATGGATCAGGCATTTATAGAGTGAGGTTCGGATATAACGCCATCTAATACAAGCCGTATTTGGCGACCATATAAAAAACGTTCAGTCCATTATAGAAGAGGAGCGGAGTCAACAAGTACTTTATGTTTGTCTAAAAGGGCAGGATGCCAGACTCTATCAAATGCAACGATTTTTGACACACCAAAACTGTGGAGACTACGGTTCCAACGTTCCGTAAGAAAAGTCGGCTAGTCTCCAGATAAGCGTCCAGTCCGAAAGCCATATTGGAGATAGTTGATGAGTTGATTGGTTTCTAGATACATCATTAATTTGGAGTTAATGATAGATTCAAAAGCCTTGGAAAGAATCGAAGTGATTGCATTTGGTCGACAATTTGAGGGATCTCTACCCTCTCCTTTCTTGGCAGTTGGAAAAATTCCAGTCGAATAAGACAATTAGAATAGTTTGCGCAGAGGTTTAGCCAAGGATAAGGCGCAGTGCTTCTTCTTTAATCTCATAATATATTCTCCTTTTCATTCTCACTTATATTAAACAAAGCTTCAGATTATATACTTCTAACCACTCTGAATATCACATTCAAAATGAGAGATGCGTTACTTTGTCAATAGTGGAAAAATCCAGTTTAGTTCCCAGAAAATTCGATGAGATCACCCCTTGTTGCACTTCATCTGCTGGAGCTTCCAAGAGATGGCTCTAGAAGCACTTGAGTTACTTACTTGCGCCTTTGCTTATTTTTCTTAAATTGTGCTCTTTCAGCAGCGCTCGTTTTTCGTCTCATTGAGGGGTGGTGGCCGAGACTTTGAACCGAATCTAGCAGCCAAAATATTAGCCTTATCCAGGGAGTCAATTACCACTTCTCCACTGTTAAGTAGTGAAGATATAGAGGAACTGGTAGAGTTGCTCCTGATGATTTTGACAAGAGACCAGAAACCTTTGCTACCTTTACGGCTTGCCAAGATTCTTTATCTCATGCTCTGGTCAAAAAGAAATTTCTCTCTCTGAATAAGGGACTTGCATTTGTTCCGTGCAGTCTTATAGACTTGTTTCAATTCTGGTGCCAAAAGCAGACCTTTTCGCATTTATTATTTGATTGCACTGTTCGTTAAACCAAGAGCGATTTTGTTGCAGCAATACGGAATGTATTCACGCATATTAAGGCTTAGAATGTTACTAAGTTCTAATTTGCATTTGTCCACAACCCTTGAAGCAAAACTGACCGACCAATCAATTTCTCTGAGACACTTATTGAGACTTTCCCAATCAGCATTTTTATAGTGCCAGAGAGGCCTTGTAGGTGCAGAAGTATGGCGGCACAGATTTGAGATGGTAAATTAAGCCGTGATTAAACAGTAGTCTGAATTACTGAGAGGGGAACCAACTGAGATGGAATATTTGTCGGAGTGAGATGCTAGAAACAAATCTAGTATATTAGCTCTATTTCCAGCTGCATCAGGAATTCGCGTTGGTTTACACCCTAGCTGTTACAAATTGAAGAGGAGTTCAATGAATCGGTCGGCAGGGCAGAATGTCTGAGCCACGGTATGTTATGGACATTAAAATAGTCTGCAACGATGATTTAGGAAGAGGTTCCAATGTTGTTGGCTATATTGTCAAATACAAACAAAAGTTACATGACATGCCTGTGAAGTTTGAATCTGATCCAGATATAATTAAACTCTGGATTGGCAGAAGGAAAATCTTTAAGAATGGTAAAGGCGGATCATTTCGAATATACAGGGTGTTGTAATTACGCTCGGTCAGCACTCAGCTCAAATCATAATTTATTGGTTGTGACAGTGCTTGACCGACGCAATTCACAACTCATTTCCCACGATACAAAGTATCGTTTTTTCAAGTGCGCAACGAACACTTAAAATTCTTTCCTCAGCGTATAATATACAAATTTTATCAAGAAGTAATCAATTTTTGTTTACTTCTTCGTTCTCCACTTGTGCTAACATTTTTTAAAGAGTCGAGTTACATCCTGTTGTCGCGATGAAGTGTGAAAGTTATTTTGCTGATAAGGCAAAGACGCGAGCAAACGATAATATTCGAAGGCACAAGTCGAGGAGTTCAGTAAAACCCTCAATCGGAGTCGGTCGAGTTTTCGAAAAGTTTATAATTCTTTTAAAAAAGTTAATTACAATAAAAAAGATTACATTGTAAAGTTTTATAAATTTATAAAAGTTAATTAAAATAAAGTCAACGGATTATCACGCGATCGAGTGTATTTTGTATTTATTTAATCAAATTAAAGATTAATTTCAGAGGAACAAGAAAAAGGAACGACAAAGACTCCGATAGATGCTGGACTCCGCCTGGGCGTTCTTCTCCAAGAAAGGAAAGCACGACGCCCCGGGATATAACAAACTGGTGGCAGCGGGTGCGGATGACACCATCTCGACATCACTATATTGCCGTTGCATCATAGCATCATCTACTTCAGCACTTTGAAGAATAAACAGGTGAAATATAAAAGAGTGAAATAAAAAAGTATCCTACTGCCGTCTTGGAGCAACAGAAAGTGCCGCAATAATACCAGCTCTTCAATTAATTTTCTTCAATTAATCTGCCGTTTTGGAGGAACAGAAATTGCCGCAAAAGTACCAAATCAATATTAATCATCATAGAAAGAAAAAAAAAATGAAGAAGCAGGCACTGTAAGTAGTTAAGACCTAGTATGCATGCTTAAAATCTTCTTATATATGATTATATATAAATATATATTTTCTTTAGTTGAATAAATAATAAATAAAAAAAAAATTTTAATGGGATTGTTAAAAACAAGTGAAAAAGTGTAAACCTTGCTGTGTTCAAAAAAAAAAAGCTGAAAAAGCATATATTCCGTAAACGAGCCAATCAATCGATCAAAAGTTTCGTGTGAAAAAAAAAATTAATTATTTAAAGTAAGAAGAAAACCCTTACTTTCTTCTATATTCTCCTTTTTGATATGTGTGTCTTGTTTATCGCTACTACTTATCATTTTTAAAAAAAAAAAAAAATCCCCTTGTAATAAGAAAAGTTCCCATTGTAGTAGTATTTCACCACGAATTTTCTCTCGCCTTTTGATGTATAATCGCGTTAACGAAAAGTGAAAATCTAAATACCTACATATATGTGTGTATATATGTGCATGGTTAAAATAAAATCTTTCTTGAGACTTGAATTGAGATTTTTAGGTCTGCTCGTAATTTCATTTTCGAAGAATTTAGCCTATACGAAGTCTTGAAATTATTAGGGGGAATAAATCTAAATTAATATTTCCACATAGTCAGAAATAAAGGCTCTGAATTGACTCGTCTTTGAGTGTGCAAGTTCTGGTTTAAATAAATTTTATTGAGAGTTCATTGGTGTTCAGTTCCAACTAGGTTTTCTGAATTTGAAGTGGTCGAGTTTAAATTTTGAAAATTGTTTTTTTGTTTTGATGGGTTTTATTGTGGTGGAATTTTTGTTTAGAAGTTTTACAAGATACATAACATTAAAGTCATACTATTCGGTCTCAAAGTGAGTATAATAGTACATTCCGAAATTAGAGGACAATTTTTTGTGGTTTTGCTCAATTTCCTTTTAAAATTCATAAATCCTTTCTTTTGCACCTTTTAATACAAAATAATTTAAATGACAATCCTGTTGTTCCAATAATTTTAATTATTTGATACATTTATACATTTTTTTTTTACAATTTTGGAATGAAATTTTCGAGTCATCTAAGATTCCGATAATAACGTGCTCATATCTTCTCCAATTTAAAATTAATTTGTCATTGCTATCCTGATACATAAGGCTTCTAATCAATCTAAGTGGCGTGATAGTTGCCTCAAATTTTTTACTGTTGTTTCTTCTTGTTTCGAAATCAATCACAGACAAAATACTTACCCGAAGCTGTGCTCAAATTGCTCTTTTATTCAGTGAGCTACCTTTTCATAACCCAAACATGCCCGACGTGCCTGAAAGACTTATTAGCGTGGCGGACGTTTACAACTTAGTCCCCTATTTTGATGGGTCCCCGCAGGAGCTAGATAAATTCATAGCCTGTGGAAACATACTCTTTTCTGAGTCTCTAAACGCAGCCGAACACAAACTTTTCCTGGACATAGTAAAAACAAAACTCAAGGGACAAGCATTTGAGTTAATACAATATAAATCATGTCCAAAATGGTCCGACCTTTCAAAAGAATTGAGAGATCAGTTCAAGGAAGAGAAATCCAGAGCAAGCGCTCAAAACGAACTGCTATCAATGAGGCAGGGCAGGGAAACCGTGAAAGATTTTGGAGAAAATTTACTCCTAGCTTTGGCCACCTTAAACTCTGCAACATACGCGAATGTAAATGAGGAAGCCGTAAGAACGTTCTTAATTAAAGAGAACGAGAAACTAGCGATCCAGACTTTCGAAGATGGTCTACGTAGTGAACAGTTGAAATTATTGGTCAAAGCAAAGGGAGAAAGTGATTTAAGAAAATCAATCGCTTATGCCAGTGAACATTCTACACGATTAGAACGGAACTCTCCGTCAGTCTCTCACCATACGAGACCCTTTGCGAAAAATACAATTTCGTGTGAACTCTGTAGACGCACAGGCCACACCAAAGAAACTTGTTTCCGTAACACAAATATTCCCAACTTTCCACCTCGCGAAATAAAAAGAGAGGTAAACCATTTGGTATGCGCATACTGCAAAAAACCAAATCACCATATACAAGATTGTCGGTTGAGACAACGTAATAATAGCAGAACTTCATATGGTCCCCCTCGAGTGAATCTTTTTACTAAATACACTCAACCACGGAACTCGCCCCACAATCCACATTATGCACCTGTAAGAGAGGACTATACTAAGGATACCACCATGGTAATAAAGGGAAACGAGGACTGTCGGGTGGGGAGTATCGGCACTCCATCCCGACTAACACATACAGCCGAAGTCCACAAACAACCGTCGAAAAATTAAAAGAGAAAGCGTTCACGCCAAAACAAATCTCGATATCATTCTCTAAATTCGATTTAAATGTAACCATTTGCATACCATTTCTGCCTTCAGCTCAAAAGTATTCTACGTTCCTTATTGATACGGGAGCGGACATAAGTATATTGAAGTTAAATCCTAACGTTATTCGCAAACCTTTTAAAACCAAAAGTACTATATCTACACTTTCCGGTGAGCCAATTACTACGTTGGGCACTGTCACAGGAACGCTCAATCTTTCTACGGAAAGAAATGAATTTTGCTTAACGCACATCTTTCATCTTTTAAACGACGAAATAACACTAAAGTACGACGGTATCATAGGAAATGATTTTTTGAAGAAATATAATTGTATTATTGATTATAATGAAGGTATTTTTACTATAAACAATCCTTCGGGTGATGGACACGATATCCAAACTGCCTCAGAGGCTAATCTTAATCATCCAGATAAAATTATTCTAAACGGGGCAACCAAAGGAAACACCATATATTGCTCCGACGATATAAAAATAATTCACGATCCTCAGAATAAGGAAATAACTCTACCGGCTAGAAGCGAAAAAGTTGTCTCACTCCCTTTCAATTGCAGTAAACCAGTTGTATTACAAAAATGCGAAATACAGCCAGGAATATATCTCGCAGAAACACTGGTTGAGCAAACAAACAACGCAGTAAACGTAATGTTATTAAACTCAAACGACTCAGAGGTAATCTTGAAAGTAAAAGAAATACCATTAAAATGGGATGGTCTCGAGGAATTTAGTGTTCTTCAATTCGACTTTAATAAAGATCCAGTGAAAAAGCGACTACAAAAATTAGAAGCTTTAATCAATCTAGATCACTGCAATCCAGAGGAAAAACAGCTCATTACAGAAATATATAAAGAATTCAACGATCTTTTCCTCTTAGAAGGAGATTACTTGTCGCATACGGATGCCGTTAGGCATACTATTCTCACTGACCCCAATAAACCACCGATTTATACACGTCCATATCGCCTACCCGAATCGCAAAAGAATGAAATCCATAGGCAGGTAAAAGATATGCTAAAAGACGGTATCGTTACGCCAAGCTATAGTCCGTGGAATTCCCCATTGCTCCTCGTGCCAAAAAAATCTGACAATACAGGCAATAAACGATGGAGAGTGGTTGTAGATTTCCGGAAGCTGAATGATATAACCGTGGGCGACGCATATCCATTGCCAAATATTACGGATATTTTGGATCAATTGGGCAAGTCCAAATATTTTAGTACCCTTGACCTTGCTCAGGGATTTCATCAAATTTTAGTAGATGAAAGAGACAGAGGAAAGACCGCATTCAGCACACCCTTTGGACATTTCGAGTATAACCGAATGCCATTCGGGCTGAAAAATGCACCCGCCACATTCCAACGTCTCATGAACAATGTACTTATGGGATTACAAGGTATTAAATGCTTTGTGTATGTCGACGACATAGTCATATATGGATATGATATCCATGACCATAACTCGAAACTTGTTGACGTGTTTTGTCGTTTAAGACAACATAACATGAAACTACAACCTGAAAAGTGCAAGTTCATACAAAGAGAGCTAGTCTATCTGGGACATATAATATCCCAGGACGGCATAAAACCAGATATATCCAAAGTGAAGGCCATAGCAAGTTATCCTATACCAAAGAAAACTAAAGATGTTAAGTCCTTTTTGGGGCTTGCAGGTTATTATAGGAGATTTATTTCGAACTTTGCGGAAATTGCTAAGCCTCTCACCCATCTATTAAAAAAGAGCGCAGAATTCAAATGGAACGCACACTGTGACGAATCATTTAGGGCCTTAAAAGCAAAACTTATCTCTCCTCCCGTTCTTGCTTACCCCGACTTTACTAAAGAATTTTTAATTACCACGGATGCGAGTAAATACGCAGTTGGCGCTGTCTTGTCACAGGGAAAGATAGGAATTGATAAACCAATATGTTATGCGAGTCGTAAATTAAATGATGCCGAAACCAGATACTCTACAACGGAACAAGAATTATTGGCAATCATATTTGCCGTAAAGCAGTTCAGACCGTATGTATTTGGAAAAAAATTTACCATAGTTACAGACCATAGACCCCTTCGGTGGTTGATGAATCTGAAGGATCCAGCTGCATCTCGCCTAACTAGGTGGAGATTACTATTAGAAGAGTACGACTTCGAAATTATTTACAAACCCGGCAAATATAATGCCAATGCCGATGCCTTAAGTCGCATTAAAACCGAGGAAAATGAACCTACGGTAGCAGTAATTACACGAAATCAGAGCAAGAATATCCATTCAGAACGCCCTATTACGCAAACGGAAATACCCATACAGGCTTCCATAGAGAAACTCGATGTTCCCAAAATTCTTGAAAATAATGGTACAATTTTCGAAAAAATAAATTCAGCATACAACTTTATTATACTACCTCTAATAAATACTTCTATTGAGGATACGTTGAAGGAAATAATCGAAGATTTTAATCCACCCGAGATCGGGCAATTGAAGACCTACCTCAAAGAGGAAAACAAAGCAACACTAATAGTAGCTAAAGCAAAACTACCCGTGAGGACTCATGATGATAGAAATCTCCTGATAAACATTTTACAAAACTTTTATGCTGAATGCATTAATAAAAATTTGACCTCTATAAATTTCTCATTCCCTAACTTTGATAATACTTACTCGTTCCATGAATTTAAAACTGATATCGGAAAAATATTTACTGCTGCGATCACAATACATCTTTTTACCGATTCTAAAATTCACCCAGAAAACAGTGAAGATATCACTAAACTGCTACATGAATACCATAATTCAGCTTTTGGTGGCCATCAAGGAATTTCGCGAACTATTAAGAGATTAAAACTAAAATATTATTGGCCCTCAATGGTTAAAGACGTTTCAAATTTTATTCGGAAATGTGAGTCGTGCCAAAAGAACAAACTTTATAAAAATCCTCCTATCCCCATGCGAATCACTTCGACTAGTTCTCGTCCTTTTCAAAGAATATCTCTAGATATAGTAGGTCCACTTCCCATCAGTTACCAAGGTAACAAATACCTATTAACCTTTCAGGACGATTTAACCAAATTTTCAGAGGCACTACCACTACGAAATGCCGAAGCAGAAACCGTCGCGCATGCGTTCGTAGAAAGCTTAGTATGCAGACACGGTGTACCGGAAATTATCCTAACAGACCAGGGGACAAATTTTTTAAGTAATCTTTTCAAGGAAACCTGTAAAATCCTAAAAGCCAAGAAGGTAAACACTTCTCCGTATCATCCCCAAACGAACGGTGCGTTGGAAAGAAGCCATCGCACTTTGGCCGAATACCTTCGTCATTACGTTAACAAAGACCCTCTTTCCTGGGACAGTTGGATCCCTTACGCTATCCTTGTTTACAATACAACACCACATTCGAGTACCAACTGTACTCCATACCAATTGCTGTATGGCTTTCCCCCAAATATCCCCAACACTTTCAAACATAAACCCCACTTGTCCTATAGCTACGACGATTACGCGAAAGAGTTAAAAGCTCGCCTGCAGCACGGATACGAAATAGCCCGACAAACCATTCTTACTAATAAGAATCGCTCCAAAGCTTACTATGATAAGGGAACCCTTCCAAAGCAGTTTAATGTAGGTGACAAGGTTCTCATAAAAAACAATACCCGCAAAAACAAATTCTCCACCTTATGGGAAGGTCCCTACGAAGTCATAAAAGTGTTATCACATGAGAATAGCGTCATAAAAATAAAGAACAAACACAAGACAATTCATAACAATGATTTAAAATTACTAAATGACTAGCTTATCCCAGTCATTTAACTACATACCTTCACTTTCAGATTACAGGCTGTCGTATCACTACCCGTACTTAATATACCTTGCTCGAATGAGAATCCTATAACTTTGTTTTGATAATATTGCTAGAAGTGTATTTTTGCTAGCCAAATTTACATCAACATACTCTCTGGTCATGGCAATTGCTTTTGCTTCCTGATCAGCGACAATTTCTAATTCATCTTCAGTTAAAGGTTTTCCAACAAGTGTTTTTTTTTTAAAACATTTAACGATTTTTTTTTATGAACTCTTTACTTTCCTCCATGGGGCATTTCAAATTGCCCTCCACCTTCTCGGAAAAGTCTTAGGAATTTATTTTATTTTTATTTTCCAGATTTCTGGTCGTTGTACCCCTACTTCTAATAAGTATATCTTCCTCGCATGGAAATACTATTAACGTAACTAGAATTAACAGCAATCCGGGAATATATTTTGAGGAGTTAGGTAGAGCCGAACTTTATTCCAAAGAATGGAAAGTGGTAGTTTACTATGATATTAGAAGCTTTAAATTTACTGCAAGAAAAATTGATAAATACGTTACAACAGTTAATGAATTGTGCGAATCATTGAAAAATAACCCATTCATAACTTCAGCGTGCCGAAGTACAATAACAGAAGTCAATCTCGTATTGCACGAAATTAAACAAAAATATAACCTGTTAACCCATGGGGATGGAACTCGTAGCAAAAGATCACTATTCAATGCCATAGGTGTTGTAAGCAAATCTTTATTTGGAACACTAAATGAAGACGACGCTAAATATTACGACCGGCAAATCGAAAAGCTGAAATATAACGAAGACCACTTACTGAGTTTAATAAAAAACCAGACGGTAGTTATTGAAACCACAGAAAACATATTCAATAAAACGCAAAGAGTTTTTGAAGAACAGATAATAGCACTAGATAATAAAGTTTCACTGATCAAAACTCAGATACAAAATCTAACTGCAGGAAGCGTGTCACTTACAGTAATATCGCAAATCGAATCCCTAACTTCACTCATAATGCTAATAACTTTGCGTTACCAAAACACGGTGGATACAATAGTTGACCTGGTTACAGACGCACGGCATGGGAAACTACACCCATCCATAGTCACGCCGGATCAGCTAAACGCTATTTTAAACACCATTCACCAAAAACTTCCAAGCGACACTAAACTTCCAGCGATCGTAAAGGACAACAATCTCCTCTCATTGTATCATATCAGTCACATTAGCACCTCAATATTCAATTCAAAAGTAATATATGAACTGAAAATACCACTTCCGTCGAAAGAAAATTATCAAATATTCAAAATTATCCCCTTACCAACACCACATGAAAAACGTCTAATTTTCATTCAACCGAGCATCGAATATTTAATAATAGACTACAGCAAAGAGCACTACTACGAAATAACGCATAAAGAACTCTCCAGTTGTATTACGGAAAATCACAATTATTTTCTATGTGGCATTCAGCGTCCTATTATTACCATTGGTAAAGAATCGAAGATCTGTGAGCTACACCTGCTAAGACGAGAAGAAAAAATTCTGCCCAGTTGTGATCTAAGACAATTTGACCATGAAATTATATGGATACAACTTTCTCAAATTAACAAATGGCTATTCTCATCTCTTTACGAAATTACAGCTGATTATATCTGCGAAGATTCAATCGCACCACTAGTAATATCAGGGATTGGCATAATAGAAATTTCAGGTAATCGCTACCTCCGCACACATGACTTAACAATACAAGGCTACAACGTTAAAGAAACCCGAATAAAAAATGCATTCGTCCCTCCAATAAATATAACGGATGTAATAAAGACAAGTAAACTAAATTTTACGACTCCTAATAGCGATACAAAGAAAACAAGAATAATTAAATATTCACCTGAAGCAGATCTAAAAATATTGGCGGAAAGTATTAAGATTTTCAAAGAAGAAGAAAATAAGGATCTAATTTCATTGGACCAGCATACGGTCCACCATTATGCACTAGTATACGTTATCGTTTCCATTATTATAATATATGCAAGTTTTAAGGCATATAAAATCTATAAAAGAAGAAATTTGCGGATTGTAGAAACACAGCAGGGTACTAATAGTGACGAAGTGAAAAATGAACCAATTAAACTTACTTTAGGTGTGAGAAAATAAATAAGGTAAAATCAAATAAATAGAAAAAAAAAATCAAAAAATTTTAAATAGCTACCTTTTGTCAATGAATATTAGGTAAAAATTATATCAATAAATCAAGGGTGTTTTCACTTAATTTTTGTAAAATAAGGTAAAATAATGATAGAAAAGAAGAAACTCATTGTAAAACAAAAAACAAAAAAAAAAAAAACTGGGTAAATAAAACATAAATATGTATTAGAAAGATCTTATTAAGTTATTATCTAAATTTTCATATTTCTTTTAAATTCACCTTTTTCTTTCGAAATTCTTTTAATAATGATATACTAAAAATAATTTACAATTAGTTTAAAACTGTAAAAAAAAAAAAAAAAAAAAAAAAAAAAAAAAAAAAAAAAAAAAAAAAAAAAAAAAAAAAAAAAAAAAAAAAAACTTAAACTTTCCTTACATATTGGCAAAAGTTAAGAAAACCTTTTGTAGTTTTTATATTTTCATAATACAGTCTTTATAAAAAAAAAATTTTTTAAATTTGCTTTTTGTTAAAGCGAGACTCGACCGGCTGAAAAAAATTTAGAAGAAGTTTTTATCTACGGGAAAATTTTTGTCCTAAAGCAAAAAAATTTTCTTTTTCTTAGGGGGATGGAATGTTGTAATTACGCTCGGTCAGCACTCAGCTCAAATCATAATTTATTGGTTGTGACAGTGCTTGACCGACGCAATTCACAACTCATTTCCCACGATACAAAGTATCGTTTTTTCAAGTGCGCAACGAACACTTAAAATTCTTTCCTCAGCGTATAATATACAAATTTTATCAAGAAGTAATCAATTTTTGTTTACTTCTTCGTTCTCCACTTGTGCTAACATTTTTTAAAGAGTCGAGTTACATCCTGTTGTCGCGATGAAGTGTGAAAGTTATTTTGCTGATAAGGCAAAGACGCGAGCAAACGATAATATTCGAAGGCACAAGTCGAGGAGTTCAGTAAAACCCTCAATCGGAGTCGGTCGAGTTTTCGAAAAGTTTATAATTCTTTTAAAAAAGTTAATTACAATAAAAAAGATTACATTGTAAAGTTTTATAAATTTATAAAAGTTAATTAAAATAAAGTCAACGGATTATCACGCGATCGAGTGTATTTTGTATTTATTTAATCAAATTAAAGATTAATTTCAGAGGAACAAGAAAAAGGAACGACAAAGACTCCGATAGATGCTGGACTCCGCCTGGGCGTTCTTCTCCAAGAAAGGAAAGCACGACGCCCCGGGATATAACAAGGGTGTTTCCCACTAGGAGGTCAATAGAGCAGGAAGTGATAGTAACAGGGTTCGAAAATATCGGATAATTATTATAAATATCAAAATATCGGATATTTATGATATATATCCGATATATATCAAAAATTTGATATACATATATCCATTTTGTACGACAGCTATATTATTATTTTATTGTATTATTTATGTATACCGTTTGCATATGTGTTTTATAAACATAATAAATTATTAAAAAAAGTTAAATAATTTTATTGTTTTATTTAGGTACTACTTATTAAACAAAATAATTTAAAATCAACTCAAAAACATAAAATCTTCTTATAAATCAGGAAAATAAACTAAAAAGCATAAGATCTTCTTATGCTTACATCAGGAAAATCAGCTCAAAACGATAAAATCTAATAAATTCTGATCAATCAGTGGGTTCATTAGTTTTTCATGAGTATAAATACCTACACTTATTGGTAACAAGAAACATTACAAACATAACTCAATATTTATAAACAAATCAAACAAGTCTTTTCGTTATCAAATCAGCCATGGTCTACATTTGGTAAACTATTAATTATCAAATAAAATAAAATTATCAAAAAGTGCCGTGTTCGTCATTTTGAGTGCAAGGAAGATGAAGGTGGGTCATCTTCCGATTCTGAATCAGGACTGTTTATGACATCAGGTTGAGTAATATCTTCATCGTGTGTTGGATCTGATAGCCAATTCAAGTTCCTTTTCTTTCCTGAAGACTTGGTTAAGGCGTTTAAGCAAGTACACCAATTTATTAGCCTTGTCAATTCCCAAACGGCTTCCCAGCTTCGACTGCTCCAAATCAAAATTTACAAAAATTCTTTCAAGACCCGCTGAGGATGCAACTGCAGTCAGGAGTTGTTCACACACATTCAGGAATCTTTTTTTGTGTTCTATTACTGCCATTGAATATCTGTGGTGTTCAAGTCTAAAAGCTTCCACCAATCCATTGGTGGGGTTGTTTGAAACTGAGACCAAAATAGATATTGCGGGCAAATTTATGATTGGGTCATTAGCAATGTAACCATTGACATAAATTCTATTTCCAATTCAGCAAATGCTGTGTTTCGTTCATCAGGGGTCAAGTTTTTGCCTGCCAATCTTTGATCAAGAATATTTGCCAAGTAATGTGGTGCACCTAAGGCCATATCGGGCCTTTTGTTAAAAGCGGATTTCACTTTAGTCATTTGAGTTGATAAATCTTTCTCTAGATTGTTCCAAATTTCGACAGTCGTTGTGTCATCTCGTTGGGAGAGATCTAAAGCTTTGGCGATTGAATCCAGTCTTGCTAGCAAATCCAAAGAATTATTGGCAATTTCAATGTCGTTGCCAATTCGGTAAATGTCACTCTCAATCGCTTCGCGATGATTTTCGCAAATCTACTCTAGTATTCCGCGATTTTCAACAATGATCGTACTGTATCACGAGTCAAGTTCCAGCGTACGACAATAGGCATGATCAATTGTTTACCTTTGGTTTCTTTATACCACGCTGCTGGCAAATGTTTATTCCTGAAATATTTAACGACTTTAATGACGTGTTTAGTGACACCTTTAACTTCTACATCTTCAGCAAGTAGATTTAACAAAAGTGCACTACATCCATATTGGATAATATCAATGTCTTCTTGCATTTCCAACTCACGTCGCATCGTAGTGACAGTTCCAGTATTGTCCGTAACAAAACTGCGTACATTAACTCCGAAATCTTCTTCAGTCTTTTTGATTTATTGCTTAGCAACAGTTGTCAAATATTCGGCAGAAAGTGAATTGCCTGACGTATCGACGAGAACGGAATCTCCTTCACCTGTTGTGATGCTACAACAAACAATCGATTCGTTGTGTATGTTCGACCAGCCATCTGAGGACATTAAAACTGTTTTTCCGCACAGGAGCGCGCGCGGCTTTGACTGACGAAATCGGGGGGAAACGAACAGTTACTATCGTCTGATTCGTCTGTTCATTCTCTATGCATTGGTATACATCGATATGCCATTATGTCCCTTATTTAAATAGGAATTGAGGTATAATTTGCTGCGAGTCGTATTGTGTTGATATATATCACAAAAAACCATTTGATATATATCGGATACATATCATGATATATATCCATTGATATATATCCTCGAACCCTGGATAGTAATCAACTGGACGAATCAAAAACTGTAAGGCGGGGGGGGGGGGGGGGGCATATCAATTGTTTAGGAGTTACAGGGTGATTAAGAAAAAAAGCTAGTTTTTCACAAAGTACGATGTATCTTAAAAACTACAGCGCATGCGGCCACAGTTAAGAGCACGCTCATTGTATGCAGAACTTCATGGACTTTCCAACGACTTCTCAATCTGCCCCATATCGCTCTCCCATCAAGAATTATGGTTGTCTTAACTAAAAATTTCGGATTTTCTTACCCTTTTTTTAATTTATCCTCTATTATTTACAAAAAGGTCGTTAACATAACTTTTTTATAAAAACTGTAAACTGTAGACTCTTCTCTTTAATGTGATCTATTACACCCAATATGCTATCTGAAACCCTTCAAGAGTTATTAGCTCTAAACCTATTTTCAAACCTATTCTCAACGAGAATTTGTTCCCTTAGCACGTAATTTAAAAAATATCGTTTAAATTCGGTGTGACCTGAATAGGTTATGAGTTAATAACTGTTTAACGGCTACAGTTAACACATAAGAGTGTAATAGTTCAACTTAAAGGGAAGAGTCCACAGTTTACAGTTTTTATCAAATAAGTTATGATAACGACCTTTTTGCAAAAATAGTACAATTTTTGGTTCGTCTAGGTGAGTACTATCACCTCCTGCTCTATTGACCTTCTAGTGGGAAACACCCTGTATATTGCGATCCCTCTATGTGGAGAATAAAGGATGCACCAAGCTGTAGCCAGGATGTGATATTGATTAATAGCATAAGAAACGACCTTGGTTACCCTTAGTGCAAGAATTGCCAAATTTTTCGAGTTAAGGTGGCAGTACATCGAAAAACGATTTGCTCCCAATTCACGAATGTTGGAAAAAGTTTTAAATAAAATTCTGCATGCTCAAAAGTAAAACATAAAAAGTAGAAGAAAGAACGACACACAACAACACAGTGAATAAGTGTTATGCATATTTGTTGCTTTCAGTACCCCAGACCGTACAATTCAATAATCTCAGCTGGGAGCACCTGTAATACTGATCAGTGACAAGTGCTAATGAACTTACAGTGATTTCTGATAGGGAACAATAAACATTACCGTACTGTGCTGGTGGTCAATGGAATGCCGATAGCCCATAGAAAAGCCCTAACTTGGCTGGTATAGATTTAATTGTTTAGTTAAAAAAAGCGCGGCGGATTTTAATAGTTATATGATTATTATGGTGGTGGGAATGGTATTATGGTGGTTATAAATTTAGAAAATTGACACTCCACCGATACATGCACGAGGTAACGTCTAACTAAGTTGAATCTACGTACTGAAATCAATGTCCAAATATATAGTGAAAAAGCAAATTTTTTGTATGGCAACACCAAGAGGGGGTTACCCGATTTAGTTAATTTTTGAAATTTCATTTACTATTTCTATGAAAACATCAAGCACCAAATTTCAGCTCTCTACGCAGACGCTTTCTCAGTGTCTAAATATATAGTGAAAAACGGAATTTTTGTATGGCAACCCAACGAAGGAGGTGCCCGATTGGTCCTATTTTCGAACTTAAATTTCCTTGTTATAAAAAGCCCGTGTGCAAAATGTAAGCTCTTTAAGAATGGATATGCAAAAATCCAAATAACTTTTTATATTATGCGTGGGTGTCCATTCCAGTGTGCTCTACCATCATTATTTCTATGCGTTAAAAACGGATATAAGAAAGTAAATTTAGGTTAGAAATGGAACAAACCGGGTAACTCCTTCCTGGGGTTGCCTTGGCATACAAAAATTTCGTGTTGCACTATATATTTGGACACTGTCTGAGAACGCGTTAACGTAGAGAGCAGCGTTTTCATAAATATAATAGTAAATACAATTTAAAAAATGGGCTAATTCGGGCAACCTCTTCTTGGTGTTGTCATATAAAAATTTAATTTTTTTATGTATACTGTGAAAACTATCAGTTCTAGACATTTTTGTACTGAAGAGCTCTTCAGAATATGAAATCCTATGAAAATTGTTAAAATAATTTTTACTGACCGATCTAGAAAAATATGCGAAAAGTCACTTCAACAAACAAACTTGCACAGAGAGGTGACCATACGAAATTACATACGGGCACTCATCTAGTCTAGGGTATCGTAAGAATTGGTCTTAGACAAATTCTAGCTTTTTTATTTGTTTCTTCGTAATTTTTTGGTTTAAACAATTTAGAATAGTTACTACAGCTGCGACCTGAGAAAATTTTTGTGTCTGCGACAAGTGTCAAATGTGAACCTACTTTTACCGAATAAATCTATTAGCTCCCACTTACAATGTTCGTTTTCTTCTATTCGTTCAGAAATTGCAAGCAAAATGTATAATTTTTGGGACAATCAGTACATCGAATACATATGTAAAGATGGTTATTTTAAAGATAATAAAACATATTTTCCATACCTGTATTTTGCTCCTGCGTAGCCTTCTGTCACAAATTCACAAAAATTTTTAAACACAAAAATTACACAAATTACTCTTCACACTTACTGCACTTGTGCAACTTTTTACTTTATTTTATTGTGAGAGTTTAGAAATTAGTTCACGTTCAACCTTCAGTTTTTTTTTTATATATATCTATTAACCGTTTGATTTTTTTTTTTTGATTTTGCTGTATTTTATTTATTTATTTTTTTATTACACACAATCACGAGGGCATCAATATTCCAATTTCCGAAATTTATTTTTGATTTTTTAAGGCGTCAAGTTTTATTGCATTTGTAAGACTTATTTATTTTGATCCCTGAAAATAATTAATGGGATATAGGTACATATGTATATGTATGTATATAAATTTTTGAGATTCCTTTTTGTTCAGGCATAAATTATAAAATTTATGAATAACGTAGGTACTGCATATTCGCTGACCTACAAATCGTTTACGTAAAACATATTCTAAATATAAAATTTAAAAAGCGACTTTCGTGTTTCTGAGGTGCTTAAAAAAGACAAACGGTAGTTTTTTGTGATGGCATTTCGAGACCTCGTTTATAAAATCTCCACTTGCTGAAATTTTGTTCAAAGATATAGTCGCTTATAAGCTGCTTGCCTCCACAAAACTATAATTTTCAATTTCGTCTAAAAGTAGTATAGTAGTAGTACAGCTGGAGAGCAATTCATAGTTTGAAAATTTTTATGACTAGTCGGGGGTAAATCTTAATGGATTCTTTAGATAATCCTTGGGAGCTTTCCAGTGCATTTCAATATATTTTCTTCTTCTCCCCTCCACCACGATATTTCGGAATTTTAATACAGGTTTTTCGAATAGCTAAGACTTTTTTTTTTCAAAAAAACATTTCATATCGAAGCGGAAAACCTTCAGTATAAAATGAAGTATATCTTGAGAACGGACCTCAAAAAATTTGATGTAAGTACATATATTGAAATTTCAGTTGTAATAAAAATGGACTAAATCGAGCGACTCCCTCGTAGGGGTTTGGTTAAAATTTTGAACTTGACTTTTTTGAGCCCAAACTTCGAAATAGACGGGGGCATTGGAAAAAGAATTATAGTAGCATTGAAGAGCTATTTTAATAAATATTAAATTATCATTATAGCATCCCTCCTCCTCTCATACGAAGTTCCGATCATCCCAACAGGACCAACATATCTACTCGGAGCGACACAACAGCATGTACAACTTTCATATGAAACGCGTAACAAGCGTAATGTCAAAAAATATTCTATTCAGCTGTGCAACATTCCATCGCTCATAAAATATAGATGAGTAGGTTAGCATGTGATTTTATCATGGCTAATCTATGTATGTATACCGCCTAGAAAACATCAAGGCTATGGGGACAAGAATCACCCAACAATGTGCAGATAATATTTTGGTTAAGCTCAAAATGCAGGACTGGCTATAGCTTGGTTTTTAATTAATTAGTCCCCTAATACACGAGGAGACACCCGGTTTCGTATCTAGAATGTCTCAATAGTGTTGATACATGTTTTTGAGACAGTAAGAAAATTCATCGCCACATAAATGTAATAAAACAGATTTGTATCAAGTCTCAGAATTGGGCTATACACGAAAATGTTCCAAAAAATGCAAAAAAAATCGTGTTGTCTCAAATGCGTCTCATATTGTATCAGAGGACTTTGAGAGAATTAATAAAAAACTTAATTGGATTGGTTTTCTTTTCGCCAGCAGTAACGTTTCTTTCTTAGTTAAGTGAATTCATCTTCCCCAACCCAGGTTGTAGCCTTGACTTTTGTTTTCGAAGCAAGAGCAACGGATCCATCCCGAAACACTATGTAAGGATATATCAGTACATACTTGGTCTTCCCAAAATCTACAATATGCTATCCAGTAAAGTAAGTACAAATTATATATATAAAATTATAAATATATATAAAGTTGGCATTATGCTTAGAACCTGCTCAATAGCTCAGCCATTTCCCATTTCATGTGATACCAAATTTACTAGGTATGCTGAGTGGAGAAAAAAAACGTTTTTTCCAAAACTTGAGATGGGTTTTGTATTAATAAAAGATTTCCGACGTTGTTGGGCTACTATGAAATTATTAAGCTTACCAAAACCATTGCAGATAGAGTAAAAAGCCCTCGAATTGTTTTTCCGTGAAGTTAAAACTTTCGTGGGTATATTCAGGTTGTTTTAGCCTGAGTCATAATAGAAAAGTGGTACCATGGTGCAGTTTTGTGACCTGTTAGTGGCCTCGCTAGAAAATTAGAATATATAATAATACAACTCCTTATGAGAGACTTGATGTTCTGGGAAGATACAATACGAAACAAATCTTACTCGAATAGTGGTACTTTCTCAGAACTCATAAAGCTGAAAATAGTGATTGGAAGTAAGTTAAATCCAATTTTCAAACAAATAGGTATATTATAAGAAAAGGAGAAACTGAAAAAATGTTAACCTTATTTTGCCAGAAAAGTACCATTTATGTATTGCACCGAAATATTGAAACATTCATCAATAAAGCAATTAGGTAACTGCAAATTAACTAAAGTACATATATGAGGGTACAAACGATATTTTTGCATATAAAATTTTAAATTTACCGCTCACCTAATGAGGTTTCTTCGAAATTATGTTCTCGTTAGTAACTTGTTAACCAAAATTTGAGGGCATAATGCATTCTTAATTCCAATAGCGAAAAATTCTTAATGAACAAAATATACCGATGTATATTACAAATACTTCTCACAAAACATTGGGCATGAAAACGCCTTGAAAAAATTGATGTGCGAGAAATGTGGCAGCGGCACTTTGCAGAAATGATAACGACACTTGGCCTTAAAACCCCGTGTTGGCCGAATATCAATAGAGACGAGACAATAAATTATTATATTAAAATAATCAATTATTAACTATTATAATTGCTTATTTCTAGCAATCGCTTGACATTTTTAATGTAATCGAAGGGCTAAATTTAGGATCCCATTTGACACAATTAACACACATACGTATACACAAATTTTTAAGTTCACTTTCTGTATATATGTACCTATTTATTTTCACAGTTGTACATCAAAACCATATCTAAATCCAATAGATTATAAACAAATACCTATTTTTACCGTGTTACTATTTCAACTTTATTTAACTTTGATTAAATACAATCCGGCTCAACAAACACAGCCCGACACGCAGTGGCCTTATACGTGCGTTCCTTCACAAACCCAAACAAACGCAGCCAACGACAACAATACATACAATGCAACTTGAATGAACTTGAGCGAACTTTTTCATTTTATCAGTTGGCAGCTCTACAAGCAGAATGCATTTGCGGTGTTCATTTTCAGTAGAAAAATTTTATTATAAGCTATAGCCCACACAGGGGAGATTATTGGCACTTTTTAAGGTGAGGGACATTCGGGGGAAGGAAAATTCCGAAATGCCAAGTTTCGAACTGCAGCATCTTGAGCAGGAAACTGAATGGAGTTGACATGAGCCGTGACAGAGCGTAACCACTTTTAAGGACTGAATTACAATTACGACTGATCAGTCGACTACAGCTTTGCTCAAATGGGAAATGCATGTGGTAAGATACAATTACAACTTCGACTGCAACTGAAACAAAACTTTGCTCAAAGTGCAAAGGTGGTGTTGGCTGCGGCCAACTTCAGTTCAATAGCAGAAGTCGGGACTTCTGGTTTGTTCAAGCAGATGAAGCTTTAATTTAATTACAAATTTAACCTCAGCGTCGACTTCGACTTAAAATCAAGTCGCACTCGACAGATCAGTCGTAATTGTAATTCACGCTTAGTTGCGTGGGTACACCAGTGAAGTCGAGTTGTAGTCGCCAAGCTAATTAATGGCGGGCGATTTTAAATATTATTAAGTCGAAGTATGATACAGCGCGAAATCTATTAGATATTCGCATAGTTATAAATATATGTATATACATAACACACATGTTTTCATTGAACAAATTCATTGGGACTTTTCTTTGGGCGGAAACTGATGGAAAAATAAATATCTATACCAGTTATAGTAATCTGGAAAGTATAAAAATCCAAGTTAATTGGGCAACTTTCATTTTTCCTATATCTTACTACGTCTACTACGTCTTTGAAATCTGACAGACAGGGTCCAATATGGCCGAACCTAATACACACATAAAGCGGGATTTTGGTTACGCTCATTTCGTAACCCCCGGAATAACAAGCCATGAACAAAGTCAAAAAAGAGAGCAGCGGGCCGGTCAGCAGGCGACTTACACAGAATTCTTGCCTTGTCTTTCTGATGGAGTTTTTCATATAAAAGTAGCTTGTATTTTGTTTAAAGGCAATAATTTCCATAAATTTGTTCTACATGCTATTATTTGTTTCAAACTATTAGAAAGAAAACATATTTAACTGTAATTTGTTTTAACTACATTTTGATGTGGGAGCGACAGCTTTGGGTTTTGGGACCTGTTTAAGATGAAATTTTAGTTTTTCCTCCATGACGAGTATACAAAAAGCAGTGAGAGTGAGCTCTTACTGCATGCTGTACCCGGCACACTAAGGCCTTTTACTGTGTCGGTGCCTTCGGAGACTTCATGGCTTGTATTATATTCCGGGGGTATGCTCATGTACACGTATTTTATACACAATGCCTACTCCATTAGTTTCCTGCTCGAAGTGCAGCACGAGCACAGCATACCAATCCTACTGAAAAGGAAATTGATTCGGCCATTTTGAAATTGTGAGGCTAAGGAGAAACACAGTGCCAGCTTTTCCAACCTCGACCTTAGAATAACTTTAAGAACCTCAACTTGATGAGCCTTACAAATTTTTGCAACTCACAATACGAACTTTGACAACTTCTGTATGATAGCAGTTAATTGTGCTATTGACCTAAAAAATTAAATTATTTTGTAATAATTTACTAAAGCAGGAATAAATTTTCATGTTAAATATGTTTCCCAAATTTTTTTTCAACAAATTTCCCGTAAACAATGTCCAGCAAGTAGACCTACTCGAATTCAACCTCATGTTGTGGAACTATGTAGAGTGATTGACTTGGACGTAAAGTCCAGACTGCTAGCATGAGCTGACAGCGTTGACATGCAGGGCGGCACGCTAGCTCGTCTCGGCTATTGGCGGAGAGTGTGGGGAGGTTCCACCACAACCTGCCGCTGCCACCAGCCATATACAAAAAAATATTCGTGCCTGACAAGACAAAGGCCGTCGCACACATCCAGTCCTGAAGGGATCTTTACACTACTTATCATTAACCATGAAGGCGCAGATAGTATGCCTTCAGCTGCCGTCGCCCCATCCACCCAATTGACACTGAGGGCAGAATATTTCCAGTGTCCCTGTGCTGACCTGAAACGAGAGCAGAGGAGCAGACCTTTTCACTCCCTACATCAAGATGGCTCCGGGAGAGTGGAAGGAGAAATGAAAAGTATTCAGTAATCCATAATTACATTATAATCATTCCTTTAATTTAAATAAATATACGATCTAGCCAGTGGTTTTTCTTATAAGCTATCTGCTAGTGAAAGAATATTTGAAAATTACTAAATTACACTTAATGACATGCCCAGTCCTAATGATAAACAATTGTGTTATTAATCTTTTGTTTTTTTATGCTGTGATCTGATCTCACTATAAACTCTTTTTTGTTCTTTTTTTTACTAAACATTCACACGCCCACGCACACCCATACACACACCATGTAAAAACCTCTCTATCTTAAAGAAGAGCATTATTAACCTGTTCGTGTTTGAAAATAATTTAGTATTTAAGTTTTTTTTTTTCTACCAAGCAACTTGTATTCGAAATTTCTTGATAAAGGTTCGATGGCTCTGTGGGAACTAATGTAATCGATTTTCCACTGCGAGGGAAAAACATTAACCAATAAGTTGAAACCCTGTGTGGCCTACGGTTGCATAGTATTCAAACTCATACCTGCCCTGTTTTTTACACGCAGTCCTATCTTTCCCACACAGATATTATGTCACCTCACTAGACAAACCCTATCAATCAAGTTCGAAAACTTTATGGTTTAAAATCAACTGTGTACCGTTTGCACATTTTTGGTACTAATGTAAGAAAAACGAATAATAATTTTATGCAAATTAATATGCCCTACCTACCTGTCACAGCTACAATTGTTAAAATTAACTTATTTCACACAAAGCATTATTTGTAAATTAATTAAGGGGCTGACTTTCAAATAACTATCTTAAAAATATTGCGTTCATTCATTTACTTATTTCATTGATAGTGAACCTAATTTCAGCCTTTATCCGATTGTTATTTTACTTATATATACTTTATATTATAATTCACAGAAATTACAGCAATGTACATACCAAACACAATCTGCAATACAGTTGACTGGAAGAATTTAATTTGTGTACGGCACCATGATGAGCATCTTTTTTACATTTTGCTATGCTCAAAAGTCAACGTATTGACATCTTTTTCTGCGAATTCCCATATAATACCAGGTAACCGGCAGTAAAATCCATCGGTAAATTCCTCACAGTTATGAATTCCTCAGCAGTATGATACTGCAATTTACTTTACGGATCTGTGTACCACGCTCTTAAGCCCGAAATGTCGGAATACTTTTTGCTGGACGAGAATATGGTGGATTCATTGAAGAGCAAATTACTGCAATTTCAAGCCAAGGTAGACTCTTCTCTGTTGCTAGAATTTGCCTTAAGAGACTTCCACATGCGTTTCTTGTTGGACTGCGACAAATTTGTCTAAACACAGGGGCACCTGCCTGCTATACACCCCAAATAAAAAAAAAGGTCCCAAATCAGCCGCTTTTGCTGAATGGGTAGAAATCGCTGTTTTTCTTGATTTGTGGGATATTCCGATCTCCTGGACACCTGGAGATTTCTTCTGCTACTTTTTTGGCAGCCGTATAACCAAACGGTCGAATAACTTCGCGGATGCACTCGTCGGATCTCTACTTGCTGGATGATTCGGGATTTACTTGGTTTTTCGCGTTTTAGAAAAGTCAGCTTCAGCTAACGTTCTTGACTTTTTTTTCACAATAACAATCAAAGTGCCAAGAAGCGCATTCCGTCCCTATAGAAAGCAGCCCGCGCATACATCATGCCGCTAGTCTCATTGTAGCATACTGCAGTATGCTACGACCATAACACTCAACCTGGTCGGCTTCACCAATTTTCCCGTTGGGAGCTTGATATTCTGATCTCATATATTCTACAAAACTGTCAAAGCTGGCGTGGCTGGCCAGGTTGGAAAAGCCAGCACTGTTTCACTCTTACAGGTGGCACTTTTTACCAACGGCACTGTAAGCCCCGCTCTACCCTACTAAATCTTGCTCATGCAAAGTATCAAGACACACTGAGACTGTTTTTGTTCATGGCTTGTATCTTGCCGGGGTTACGGCTGTACAGAAAAAGTAACTTGCTTAAACACGCACACAATTAACCTCGGTATTCATATAAGGAACAACAGCGCAGCAAAATTATTGTGATGACAAATGTGGGCACACGTTTGCAAATTTGCGGCTTCTGCGTAGCAAATACGTGCACAACGGCTCTAATATAAGTAAAGGCTGAATTACTATGAACGCAACGGAGTGGACGGAGGAAGTCGCAGACGGACACAACAAGTTTGATAAAATCTGAAATTACACAACAGAACAGATAAACATAACCTCAAATTTGCGTTAGTGGATTGTTTATCACGCTCCTGCGATAGATTAATGTGTAGATTTAAGTATGTAATAAAATAAAAGAAAGAAAAATGAAGAAACTTAGTAGCGTTGTTAATAGCTGCTGTATGGGAAAATAAGATCATTTATAATTAAGACAAGGGATTTCAATAAACTCAACAATAATTCGTACACTGGTATTTTCGTTATTGCTTGTTTAAAAAAACTGCTGTGGGTCATTCTTTTTCATGTTCTTTAAGCCAATGTTGTAATATCCCGTAGCGTTTCTATTATAAATAACAAATTCAATAGGGATTAATGATTTTCGACTCAATTTTGTGGCTCAACTTTATGTTAACTATACGTCCATTGTAAGCATTTTGACATTTCTCTCCGTTCCGTTGTGTTCATTGTAATTCAGCCTTAAGCCCGGTATGCTAGAGCCAAGAAATTTGTGTTCCTATACAAAAACTATGTAAAAAAAGTGTCATGGAAAGCTCAAGGAATTTTTTTCTTTGCAGATTCCTTGGAGCAGTATGCTAGAGAAAAGTAATTCGAACAGAAAAACTCTACTTCTCGATTGACAAAAAGATGTCGATCTGGTCGAAAAATCCATTTATGTGAATATTTCTTGAAGAAATAAGTACCGATACACTTATTTCTGTAAGGAATTTCGACGTAGGTGGAATAATTGAAAAATTGAACGAAGGAACGGCGATTTTGCAAGAGGTGAATCAATTTTAAAATGACAAATGGACGAATAAAAATTGTTTTACGTTTATCTTCATTTATCATTGGGAATTATCCATTTCTTCACTTTCTTTTCTTTATTGTCAGAAATATCACACAATTGACAAATCCAAATTGTCAAAAATTCCTTGACCTAATGTCAATTTTACTTTAAGAAATTAGTGGAAAAATTCCTTGGCTCTAGCATACCGCCCTTTAAGCATTTCTTGTAATTACCCTGGAAATTAACTATACCTTTTCAACTTGTTGATTTAATTGAAAATTTGTCCTGTCTTTCTATTAATTCGTAGTTCCGTAATGACATTTTGTGTTCAATTTAAAAAGTGGTAAAACTGAAAAAATTAACGAATGAAAGTGTTTAGATTTATATTAAAATTGTATCAATTGCATAACATTGTAATTCAGAAGATTCTCATTATGTTCGTTACTTTATAGAATTTGAAATGTTTATAAAGTCCATGTAACTCAATTTTGTATTCCACTATTCAAAAATAATTCTGATATATACTTGTCTCATTTACCAGCCGAAATTGCATCTAATTGTATTTATATAACAATAGAATAGACAATGGCATTAGAACAAAAGAATTGCTCCGTTAAAGCTAGTCATAGAGAGCTGGTGATTTTTTGGATGAAGGGCAATTTTTCTTCTAGTTCAAGCGTTCGTGAAGTGCAGTTGAAAATAAGTGCTGAGAACAAACCTTTTAAGTCCTAAGAGCTGGATAAATATACAGATTATATATTCGTGAAATATTGTACGAATAGTGCAAAATCAAGCAGAGTCTATTCATCAAGATAATCATCCATCAGATTAATTTCTCGGAGCTGAAATTAATCAGAAGAATTCACTTTTTCATGGTCCTTCGAGCCGGATTACGAATCAACGTAGATTTCATCTAAAATAAATTCTACAATCAACAAAAAACAGTTCACCGAAAATATAATTCAGATAAGTACACGTGGTTCATTTTATTATAAGTACATACATTTAAATACTGCATGCATGATTAAGCAATTCTACATGAAATTTAATATTTTGCGCAATAAACAAACTATTTAGTATTTGCATGAACATTATTTACATATTGTGGACATACAATTTATTTCCATAAATAGCATAAGAGTGCCCATTGATTAAATGCATACATATGTATATACGAACAAACTATATGCAGCGAAATTAAAGTGATAAGATAATCAAGTGAGTGATCTACAAAAGCAATTTCTCTTGAATCCGTTAATTGTACAAATCTAACAAAGACTTTGTGATATTAAATATCTTTCATTTGAGCACATTTTGGTGGTCATAAAGGTCAAACGTCTCTCACTTACCATTATCGGGTGAACATTATTGGACTATAGACTCATAACCTAAAGGAAATATTAGAATATCGTTAAATCAAATTGTGTGAATCGCTATCACACGAAAAGCGTACTGTTATATTTTGACAGCGCCAGAGCCACATTCTGTTTCCCTCTTAAAAGCCAATTGATGATGTAGATGTTGGCAATAGCTCAAATACTCCCAACTAAAGATAAGTGAACGTCCCTTCAGGAGAGATGAAGTGAACCTTCCCATTTATTTGTACAGGTTAATATTAACAGAGGCACGTTTTTTTTGAACCCTAAAGGCTTAAACATAGTGCGAGCGTGAGCGCACCCGGCGGTTGACAGTTTCTGTAGAATACATGATAAGAAGTTAGGCAAGTTCTAATGGTGAATTCGGCTGCAATGCAGTGCAGTTTATGTGAATTTCTACATTGTATTACATGAGCTCTATATTTTAATGCAGTGTAGCGCATTGCACTGCATCGTATTGTGTTTCAGTCTTTAGAATATATAGCAAACAGGAATGATGTTAAGCCAGATTTTGCGTAATGAATTCTGGTTGTGTAGTCCATGTTTTACATGTATTTACACAATGTCCCTATTCTAAGCAACTTGTCAATTTTCGAAAAGTAAATAAAGTTTTTGTGCTGTAAAAATGTTGTTTTTCTACTTTATTTTGAAATAATTCACATATTTAACTTATATAAATTTTTCCTTCTATTATTAAAAAAGATAATTTAAATAGTGCACTTGCCTGAAAAACGATTTTCCTAGTTTATAATCCGATTTATATTTGCAAGCACTGACCGAACACTTCATTTCTGTTTTTTAATTAACATGAAGGTTTTAACAGGGACTAGTGGCACTATAGAACTCTGCACAAAATAAACTTCAAAGATAAATATTTATGAATAGAATTGATTCCGTACTTACTTTTGTTAAATTTCGCAAAAGAATTTTAAATTAAGTAAACCTGTTCACAAAACAAAAGTACATTTAACAATCATACCCTAGTTTTGACAATAGAACCCACTCGGCATCTCACTTACTCCCATGTATGATGCTCTGCTCGCGTCCAATATTTCAATCTAACTCTACCTTTAGAGTCCACAGCATGCTACACTTTTACATTGAAAGACGTTCGGGCGAAGGACAAATTACGTGCTGCAATTTTCTAAGCTGCAGCATGGGCAGCATACCCATACGACTGCAAGCAAATAGTTTCGGCCATTTTGAAATTTCTGATCTCACGGCAGTGTAATTCTTTACCTGCGATTGAAGTGACAATATAATAGCTGTGTTCTTTTGTGTACCTTGTTCTAGAGCTCCCAAAAAAGTACAAATTGCTCTGTCGATTGAAGTGAACTATTTGTACAGTTCGCTTCATCTTTTGTTCTGTCCGTTCTGCGGACACAAAAGAACACAGCTAATAATTCAATTCTCGTTACGTGCTGTGGATTCGTGATACAGTTATTATTTATTGTGGGTGTCACGACAGGATTTCTACTGCAAAAATAAATCCGTAAGCTACATCAAACTACTGCGCGCGCAAAAAAGTTTCCGCGCGGCGATTTTGTCCGTGCAACTGGTTAAATTCGACCTTTGGCATTAAGTATTCGTAGAGTCCATCCTCATCTTTTTTATCTGCTTATCTTCAACCAGAGAGCTATTAATAACAGAACTTCTTCATCGGAACTAAAATTCAATTGCAAAAAATTCGCAGCTACCGGTGTGAACTCTATTTTGCCTCGTGGCACCGGTGTGACCGGGGCTTATATCAATAACTGTAACTTGATTGAACACGCACACAATTAAACTCGGTAATAATATAAGGAACTACAGCGTAGCAAAATTATTGTTCTGACACGTGTGGGTACGAGTGTATCAAAGTGCGCATGCTGCGTGCTGCGACGTGTGGGTGCACCCTATGTAGCTGCAGCACTGCATAACTGATGCTTTCTCCAGACATTTTTGAACGTCAACTAAATTCTGTTAGCCGTTGAAACTAACCATAAAATATTACAAATGGTGGTATACTTTAAGAGGCGATATATTAAGAATTGGAAATGTAATTCTTATTCCAACAAGTAAGAAAGCAGAATTGGTCTAAAGGCCGCTACACACGCTCAAGCAATTCATACGACTAGGCCAGTCGTATGATTTGCATGAGCGCGTGTACCGCAAGTCGGAGCTTGAGTTGAGACTGAAGTCTGCCATGAATGATGTCTGACGAAACTATTGTGTGCTAAAGCAATGAATTAAAGTTTGAACAAAATTCGTTGCGAGTCGAGGCAAAAGTTAACATCTGATTTTGATTAGTTTCATTCAACTCAAGCTCAGACATTCGCTACATACGCTCATGTAAATCAAACGACTGTACCATGCTTAAGTCGCATTAAAAGCCATACCTGGCCCAGTTGTATGATTTGCTTGAGTTGACACTGAAGTCTGCCATGAATGAAATCTGACGAAACTATTGTGTACAAGCAAATCTGACGACTTTGATATAGAAATGAATTAAAGTTTGAATAAAATTCGCTGCGAGTGGAGGCAAAAGTTAATATCCGATTTTCTCTAGTTCATGCAGTCATAAGTTTTGCTTGTACGCAATAGTTTCGGCCGATTTCACTCATGCACTCTCAACTCAAGTTCCCATACGCTAAACACGCTCATGCATATCAAACGACTGGGTCATACACAATTCGCAAGATTTGCTTGAGCATGTAGCGGCCTTAAGACCAGCTCCGATGATACCCTAGATGAATGCCCGTATGTAATTTCGTATGGTAACCCATCTGTACAAGTTTGATTTTTGAAGTGGTTTTTCTAAAACAGTTCGCCGGACATCAAAAATGGTTATAACCAATTTCATAGGATTTCACATAATGAAGAACTTTTCAGTACATTAAAACCGTCTAGGACTGATCGTTTTCACAGGCTATGTAAAAATCTTAAATTCTTATGGCAACACCAAGAACGGGTTGAGCAATTTAGTCCATTTTCGAAATTTTATTTACTATTTAAATTCAGCTCTCTACGTCTACACGTTCTCAGTTAGTTCCCAAATATATAGTGAAAAACGAAATGTTTGTATGGCAAACCTACGATGGAGTCGCCCGGTTCGGCCCATTTTCGAACTTGAATTTACTTTTTTTTTTAAAAGCCCGTGTGTAAAATTTCAGCCTTTTAAGTGAACGCATTCTCAAGTTATCTGCAAAACACAGGCGATTGCGAATTGAATTGATCTGTAGAGTGCATACCAGTAGAAAAAGTTTTGAAAGTATAGAAAAAATAATGAAGGTGCTATGACTTTAATTCTTACAAAACGCTAAACCTGTCAAACTTTCTTCCGAATTTATCCAGCTCTATTTTAACATCTTGCAAGGATTCAAGTCATGGCAGTTTTATTATTTTCTCTATACTTTCGAAACTTTTCTACTGCTTTGCATCCTACAAATTATTTATGCTCCCCTGTTTAATTAAAAATTCTGAAATCCCTAAGAATTCCATATAGAAATGCCACGGAAGTCTGGGAATTCCATGCAAAAATAACAAGGAAAAAACATGGAAATCTGATAGATTTGCATCTACCAAATAATCAAAGACTTGGAATCTCGACGCAGTTCCTTTCGGCCAAAGGAGCGGAAATCCGTGCGCAAATAGTACGGATTTCCTAGTAAACTCGTCGATCTGAATTCCATTCGAATTGCTTACTGGGGAATGACAAACTTAATATACCCTATAGATTTCAGCTAGAGTATAAAAAGCTCATTCAGGAGTCCAGATTTCACTTCAAGTGTTTTAGTTAAAACAGCTGAATGGGCTTAATAATAAGTTTCTAATAACATAATGGTGATAATATCAAACGATGAACATGCTTGATTGTTCTTTAGAGCTGTTAGTATTTGAATAAAAGTTTGTTGTATTAGTTCTATTATATCTAATATCTGTCAACTAATTTTAGCGATGACTACTTGGATGCGTTGTCGCGTGATTATTTGTCCATTAACCATATCAAGCAAGTCATTTACTGTTTTCGTTATCTTTTTTTAATTAGACTCATCTTTTTTTATAGGTTGTCTCAATTTTTCGAATTTAGACTTAAATAGCGTTATTTGTTGTTGTTCTAGTTCTAGTAGCGCCTGTGTATCCGCTTCCATATTTGCAATTTTACTATAAATTTGTATCTAATTGGTTACGTCCATAGTTATAAAAGGTACTGGCCATTACCTATCCTATCGTACTATGTTCTTCGATGTCGAATGGTTATAATTTCCCTGATAGTCATTGTTCGCTGTTGATGGATTCCAGAAGACCGTGCTGGGTACATATATATTTTGTACATGCACTCGTGGTGTAGTTGTGTACTTCACATAGTCGATTTATGAGGTACCCGGTATGTTCCATTAGTGTGGTTTTCGCTTCCAAATTGCTAATGTTTATTTGCCTGAAAAGATTCCACGTATCTTGAAATAATGAAGGTCCAAGTTCTTCCAACATTATAATCCGTATTATTCAAAGCCTGGGGTCCGCTGCAGCATTTGATATCAGCATAACAATAAAATTGCATTCAACATATTAATTAATACTGCAATAGAAAATGTGGAACCTTGTGGAAACTACATTCCCCACCATGCTTATGCTTTAGAAAAGCATTTCGACTTTTGCACTGTAAGTTCAAATATCTAATAACGAAATCTCGCATTATTAAAACTAATTAATCTCGCAACTTTTTCTCTAATATTTTGAGCTTTTCTTATGTAAAGAAAAATTAAAATTAAGAAAATATTTGTCTCTAACAAAAAATTAAAATTTAAAAAGAAATTTCACAAAAGGTTCAAAACATAATTATTTTATGAATTTTATTTATCAAGATTTCGAAAAATCGAAATTTGTGACGTTAGATTTTTTTTTAGAGATTTCAAAAATAAGGTTTCAGTCTGCGGCTAATCGTATCCTCCAACCCTCTTAAAATCATTTAAATTAATTTATTTAAGGGAATTTGCTAGGTAAAAGAATTATTTATTTCGCTTAAAAAATTAAACATGATTCTATTAAATAATAAATTTATTCAGTCTATAATTATTTGAACTAACTCTAGGTTATTCGCTGAAATAACAAGATTTCAATAATATTTTTCCTATTGAATTAAACAAATTTTCCTAAAACAAAGTGAGAAGTGTGTTTGTTTTAAAATAAAATGATAAATATTACATCGAAATTAAATTTGGTTATTGCATCCAAAATATGCTTTCTGTGGCCACAATTTTTTTTTTACAGTCAAAACTAAATTAATTTTTTTATTTAAATAAGTAAAAAGAATGTTATACAATCCAAATCAACAAATAAAACAAGTTAGCTTTCTTTTCGGAGCGAAAATTTACTATTTCGTTATCAAACAGAAATTCTAATCCTAAGATGATACAAGAAATACTGATGAGAAATATTCAGGAAAGTTTGAATACAAAATTCAATATCAAAGAATTTTCGAAATCGCGCGCAACTTGCAGAAAAGATTCACAATTGTAGCAAGAGCCATAGCACAGTATTGTACTTCTGCATAATTTGTATCGACCATTTCACTCGCCTTAATGATATCACCTGACACTTGAAAGTTTTTGAAATTGAACTGATACTAACATAATTTGAACGTTCTTGTACTTTGTTTCATCATTTACTTGGTCATTATTTTCATTATTTAAACATTAAGTTGCGCCGATCTAATCTTACATCCACGTCGATAATTCTTGAAAAGTCATTGTGTAGAGCAGTAAAAAATCTCTTACGATCAATATTAAACTTCTCTAAATATTCAATAACCACGATGATATTTGCGTTTAGTGTTCAAAGTGGAAAAACTGGAAGGCTCTCAGTAACTCAAGAGATATCCTTTGCGAAATGTATTGCGTGACTCTTAAATCGATATTATCCTTGACGTTACGGTCAACAGAATTTTCCCCGATTGTATAAGCACTTTAAATACATTAGGCATTTCTCCGGGATCTCATAAGATTTTGGATGATGAATCGTTTTGTGATCCTGAAGATGTTTTTTATATGTATGGCAAAGTACGAGGACCTTTTTGCCCATCAATTCATTGGGAGATATGCTGTAGGATTTTAATTCTCGACTTGGGGTTTGGGTAACAGGTTTTACTGTAAATTTCAAAATGGCGGTCCGCTAAAATTCAGCAAGCATCTGTGTAGGTCTGAATTGAGGCTTTTCTTTTTTGTAAGCATGCCGATTCCTTTTGACTCGGTGTTCCTTAGGAGTATCACCGTTCCCAGTACCGTACAGCATCTGGGTTAATAGTCGAAATTTTCACTCGTCTTCAATTTCCTTAGCTAATTGTCGATTCCGATATTTTTTTATTCGAGAAATGCTGAGATAAGTTCTTTGATATTGCAATCGATTTTTTCGATATTCTTCTGTTTCATTTGCTATTCTTTGAGATTGATATATCCCCATTTATGTTTTAATCGATCAGAGTGCTGATTCTGCAGATATTTTATCGTACTTTAATATCAAATTATACGACCAAATGAAATGAACACTTTTCTATTGCTTTTTTGTTAGAGCGTCATCATTGGAACAGCATAATGCAACAGCCACTGCGTCTGCGTCAGCAACATCATTCGCGACCGCTTCTCGCGACAGCGGCACATTGCAACTCATTGTTCAATTGCGTCAGTCATGTTGCTCTGTAAGCTCCCACATTTTTATACCATTTTGGAAAACTTTCCGTGCGCGATGAATAAAGCAAATGGTATTAGAGTTTTATTTAGATGATCTATTTCTATCTATGATTGTCCGGACAGTATATAAACGACGAATTTTTGGTGAAAGGTCAAAATGCGACAAAAATATACGCCTAAGCTTTGAAAAAAGATCAAAATCAGCACCCAGATCTCTATTCTTGAGTTTCATTTTCTGAAATTTATTTATACAACACAATTCAATAGCTATACTGGATTGCTGTTGAGCTATTTGTTGTTCTTTTCCTTCACTTCTTACGAGTGGCATTTCTAATTGTACAAACGTGCTCCTTTCTCCTTATGTGTCGTCTCATTAGGGATCTTATCATGACGACACTTTCTTAATTTTTCAAGCCAAGACTCACGTTGACTTGCAGTTTCTGTCTTATCCATTACACTAAATCAAGAATTTTCAGTTTAAAACTTAATATCATGCAGAATGTAATATACATATTTAAAAGTTTACTTTAATAAAAATTTTGTTTTTTTAGTTTTGCATTGCCCTTTTGTGATATTATTTTTGATTTGGATCTCAAAGAATTCTGTGGTAAATCGCTAGATTTTGGTTTTAATACCATAAACGCAGATTTTTGAAATATTGTTTTTTGGACCACATATTTTTTCCGCACACTGCGCTATTTTAAATTTTTGCGGAACATTACCGGAATTACGAACGAGAGTAGATGCCATTGAAAATGAAGCAAAGTTGACAATTATGTTATAAAATTACGAGTAAGGTTTTTCAGCTGAATCTTTAATATATGTATTTCTATAATTTTTGACGGGTTATAGTATAGTATTTCAAATTGTAATTTAATTAAAAATTTATTCATGAATACTGTTTCGTCCTTTTCTGTCCCTTAAAAATTCATTAGATAGTTTCACTTTTGTATTTTTTGCACAATTAATTTTCAATTTTATAAATCTCAATATGTCGAAAAAAAAAATGTCTAAGCTTTTTTTCACACAAACTGAATTGAATTTGACAGTTACGAAAATATGTTTACATTAAATGGAGTTCGTTCCTGAAGAAAGTGAAGTCAAGTCTTCAAAAAGTAAAGTAAAAAAAAAAACAATGTGCATCCAACGTGAAAAGCTCTATCAATATTGAGCTATTTTTTTTTTCAAGAATTCAAATTTTGGCTGCAATGCTGAAAGTGACTTATTACATATTCACAAGGTCACAAGACTCGCTTCCGTGTGCAGGTTAACTAAGTGCGAGACTTCTACGGAATGACGAGCTCGGCGTTGAGTTTCAATGGGAACAGTCGCGAAGATAATTAGTGAGTAAAGTTGGGTTTTCGTGAAGTAGCTTCGTTTATTAGATAAATCCTAATTTTAAGTAAAGTTTGTGTGCTTTTTTTGCTATTAAATCGGTGTCTCCAGTAAAGTTTATGCTTTTTTTCTCTAGGATACGACACTGCAATATACAAACTTGAAAGTTCTTGTGAGCCTTCTGCCGAAAAATGTTCAAACGTGAATTGTGTAGTATATTTATTGATGCAATACGTAAAACTCACAGATTTTTTTGCAATAGTTTATAAGTACTATCCACATTTGTTATGGCTCACAAGACTTATTGCAATATGGTCCAGTGGTTCATATTACAAGCCCAAATAAATACAACTGAGCTTGTTAGTAAGCTCGGAATCTAGCTAGCTTTTTAATTCGAATTATTTAAGGTTTATTTTAAAACAAATTCACAAATCGTGCAATCTCCTTTTTGAAATTCAGCTACTCAATGTGATGATAAATATCCACATTACGTGACTTTAAAAAAATAAATAAAAGCGTTTATTTCCAAAGCACCTTCTCTAGAAATATACGGTTCCGGTTGTTCTACCTACAATGTCATGCATTAAAAGATGAGTTAGGCTGTCGCTTATTACACAGAATGGAGCACGTATAAGAAAACCTTCAAGCTCATTGGTGATGTGGCATGTCCTATCGACTGGCTCGAGAACCACCACAATGTCTGTCGCTCCTTTGTCGCTACATGCACCGACAATATTCTGATGATATATCTTGTCTGAACCCTTGTACATTAATTCCAATACACAATACTTGCGCTGCAAGCCGCGCTCATCGTTTCGCCCATACAGTAAAATTCTGTGATGCTTTTTTATCCCGAACTGTGCGAATATGGAACAATCTAAGACGAAAATTTAAAAACAAATGATCGAAATTAGAGATATGAATTGGGATTCTAGAATCAAACGAAGAATAAACCTTAACTTTGTTATGTAACACTTGAGAGAAGAATACGTTTTGTTATTACTATTTTTTTTTATTATATAATGTTTCCAATGTGTGTCTCTGGCATAACATTATGCATTCATTAGTAAATATACACGTCTTAACCAAACAACGAACATTATATGCTAAAATGTGACATGTTTTGTTGTTGTTGTTGTTTTAAAAAAAAAAAAAAATTTAAATAAAATCTGTGTATCATTCTAGAATTTTGTTTATACAACACTTAATATGAGGTTATCATTTATTTTTATTAGCGTGCAAAGTTCATGTTTGAAATTCTGAAGAATTAAAATTCGTGGCATATCTGATTCTTCTGATTCTGTCAAATAACCACAGAACTGTGATGGAATTACCCAGTAGAATCTGCGATAGGCAATTTTGCACTTTTCCTTCAGCGCTTATTAATGTAAGAACTGAAATAAAATCTTCGTATGATAGACGCACAATACCCTATTTGGGTTCCTCACGAACTTAACATTTACAACATTACCAAAATTTAAGTTAAATAAATCAAAGTGCCCTCATGTTATCGTGTATACACAGACAGACAAATATGTAGATGAATCAAGTTAAACACTTAACTTTAGTAATCCTTATGATATAAGGGGCCTTAAGCCTGAATTTTTTTTTTTTTTTGTATTACATAAAGATAATATAATGTATCTACAAATGGATTTTTATACACAATATACATACAACAAATTGGTAGTCTTTTTGTTTTTACGATATCTTATTTAAATAAAGATGCTTACAACTAGAGAATGTATTGTGAAAGAAATTTTCTTTATTGAGAAAATATTATGAGATAATACATTTTTATCACGTTGAAAAACAAAATATTTTAAAATAATGAAGTCAGGTACAAACTACATACAATAATATTCTATCTATTACTGTCTTACTAAGTTCATTTCATATCAAATTGTCGTTTAGAGTGACATTAATAATTATATAAATTTCTAGCCTTTCTTATCTAACATTTCGAAAAATTTTAATCAACCGTGCCAACCAACAGAACAACCAATGATCTACTAAGGAATAAATAACAAAAAAAAACAGTTTTTCGATAATTAATATAAAAACATATTAAATATCGGGGTTGAAATTTTATGCATGCTGACAACACATAACTTGATGATTTTGTAGTAAAAGAAGACAGAAACAAACAAACCAATTAAAAAACGGACTACTTATGATTCACAGCAACAATGCTTAGAATTTTCGAATATTTGAAAATACAGCTTGTTACGGCCACGTCTATTGAAATTCGTTAAGTGATCTTTATAAACCTAATATTTGGTATAAATCTCTTGTATTGTAATTAAGCTGTCTTTGGTATTCAATAAATGCAAAAGATAATACAAATTGGTTATTCTGGCTGCAGTTGTTTAACACAAAAAACATTTAAACATATTCAGGTAGTACAAAAAAAAAAAAAAAAAAAAAAAAAAAAAAAAAAAATGACTTATACAATAGTTGAATACTAATGTAGAATATTTGAGTATTTTTATATAACCTAAGAAAATGGGTGGGGGTAATATCTACTCAACAAAAAAAAGGTTGAAGTGAGTTATAGAAATAAATAATAAAAGTTAATTTCTTCAAACTAAACCAATTTAGGCTTAATATCTGGCAATTTATAGTTGGCAAAGTGAAATGGTGGTTCAGATGGACTATCTGATCTGCTGTAAACTCTATGTCCGATAATCGATACCCCAGCTGCTCTACCACGTTTTCTTCGTGGTAATATCCCTTTTCTAGCCATATAAAATCTGAAATGAATAAAATCATATCTATATGAGCTCTATTTCCTTATGGGACTCTTTATTTGGATTTAGGATTCAAAGGAGGATATTTGTTGGACATAAAAAATAGTATAGGAATGATAGTAGAGGGGCCACACTACGAAGATTTTTTCAAAAAAAATTCTATTTTAAACACATCGCAATCAAGGCTTCCTCCTTTTAGCCGTTTTCTTAATCAGTTGTCATCTCTAGGTATATAATCATAGTTAGATGAATTTTGATTAGGAACGCTGCCACATTTATAAATATACTGAAGCACGTAAGACCGTCGCAGAGGGCTTTAGAGTGAGCCGCATTTCTTCTTTCATCCATTATCTAAGGCCTTTCTAGTTGTACAGGGTAAAATTTCATTACAAATAAACGTAAATTTTCTCTATTCTTTTACACTAAATTTAGAAATTTAGTTACAAAATCGGATTACAGGAACAGATTCTGGTGCAAAGTAGAATTACGCGTTGTTGTTGAATTACATTGAAACGATCTGATCAGAAATTAGATATTGGCCTCTTGAAACACAGATATTAATACCGTTTTCAAAGTATGCATAGCCACGTAACTCATGATATACATAGAGCTAAAAAGTTAAATTTCAAAAGTTACATAAATGGTGGAAATACTCCATTCATAAAAGTTTTCACTTTGTCGGACTAATACATTAATGTGGAGAAGGTGAAATAGGCGATTTATATCTTATCAGATTAGAACGCCTTTTCGTCCCCCTTAAATGTTCTGACAGAAAATTCGGCAGGTAGGCAACACCATGAATACTATGTGTACTTTAGACAGAGCTGGATCGCACCTAGATATTTTATCCCATGTATGTTATACAGTTAATCAGCTAAAGAATTCTCAAAGTTTATTAGCATATTCTGTCATATTATCGTTATCACTTTAAGTGAGAAATGGCGTTACGACACAAAAATGGTATTATAATTGTCGTTTAAAGTGACATTTGTTGAAAACTTACGACTTTGGACGTATTACTGTTGTCGTATTAAGTAGACAAATCACAAATTAAATTAAAATTAAATTTTTCTCACTTGGTTTTTGTATGTGACAGATGTTAGATGTGTGTAACGAAAAGGAAAATGCAAGCGGAAAAAGATAAATTTTATGACGGCTTTTTAAGTTGTTCATTAAAACATAAAATTGAATAGTTATTTATAAATTAAATTTTTTTTTTTTGCATTTTTAGTGTAAAAATTACAACAACAAAATAATTTGAACTCCCGATAGATTTTATGGTGAAGCATCTTTTATAGCTAAAGGGCTGAAATACATCGCGTATATGATTTTTTTCTTCTTTTAAACACTTTCAAAAATAACAATACTACGAAATAAGACAAGCCTCACTTTTGTCTTCAAATGTAATTCATAATAAAGCTTCGAAGAAAAATGTCACGTCACACTGTTCGACAACTAAAATACGAAAATTGAAGTGAAGTGAAGTGAGAGTGACTGCGGAGCTCGTCACTTCGGTGAGTCGACAACTATAATAAGGGTGAATATCTCTACCCAGTGGACAAAAAAACCTTTAGCTGCACATCAAATATAAAAACAATAATGAAAAACTCAATGGACACCTCGAAACATCAGCATATGGCTTTTGTTTGCTATTAGTGGAGGTGCATGTCAGATTATCCCTGGTCACTGCCTTTTTAACGTTTTACGTAACTGCTATTTTGGAACCTGATGACCAGGCCATCCCTATTAATTGTAAAATTCACTCATCGGGACACAAAGATTGATTGCAGTGGCCAAAGATCGTTTAAACTGAAAGGGGTTGTAATGAAGTTCCATAAATAGAGTCCAAATGTAACCGAATTAAAATTGCCTAGTGGCAGCCAGGCAGACAGGAATACGCTTTTCGATTAATAGCCCAGTACTGGCATTTGCTGGTGGCGTGATACCAGTAATATCCGTTTTGCATAGGGCACCACCTGCTAGAAATCCTTTAAATAACCGGCTGCCAGTCACGAGACGCCAGTGAAAGGACCAGACCTCTCGATAAATTATCACGACATCAAGAATACCAGCGAAGGATGACTCCAGGCAGAAGAGTTCATCATGACCGATAGACAATCACTTGGACTGACTATAAAAGTCAGTCAGCCACCAGTACTTTTGTCAGTTGCCTTCTAGCAGCTCGACAGATCACATCTCTCGATCCCAATCCGATCCGCCTAAGTCTACTTGACGGCAGCGCACGTTATTCGTGTTGGCCTGAAAAGCGCCGAGCGCACGCTCCTACCTCGCTCCCATCCGGTAGAATTAGCGAGTATATATACGGAAATAAGTGAGCTAGAGTAATATAAGAACCGTGAATTGTTTAGAATACGTACCCGCCAGTAGTAAGCAGAACTACAGCAGTATTCTGAATTACGAAACATCGGGGAAACGGGCCTGGACAGTCTACTGACTACCCACACAACTACACCCAAAATTTTGGTTTGTATGTCAAGAGACAATCTCGACGAGTGTTTCTACATTTAAGCAACTCAGCATATCTTCGAGATGGTTTCCTCATAGCAACCAAGCTATAAAAGCGAAAGTCTGCTTTTCACACCTATCAATTGCATCCATGTCCGGAAGTGAAACAAGTCTACAAGACTGCACGGAGCACCTGCAAGTTCATTATTGACGGGTATTTTTCCGGAAATTAGCCCACGTTTAGCCTATTGCCAAAAAAGGAGAGGGTAGCGATCCCTCAAATTATAGACCAATTGCAATCACTTCGATTTTGTTCAAGATTTTTGAATATCATTAACTCAAAATTATTGAAATATCTAGAAACCAATATCGCTTCCGGGCTGGACGCTCATCTGGAGAGTTCCTGACTTTTCTTACGGAACGTTGGAACCGTAGTCTCCACAGTTTTTGTGAGTCCAAAATCCTTGCGTTTGATACGAGTCTGGCATCCTGCCCTTTTAGACAAACTTGGTCTCTCCGCTCTTCTATTATAGATTGAAAGTTTTCTATCTGGTCGTCTGATTCGTGTTGTACTAGAAGGCGTTGTATTTGAATCTCACTCTATAAATTGCGGTGTGCCCCATGCTCTGCTATCTCTCCGCCTCTTTCCTAATTTTCTTTAATGATCTGCTTTCCCTGCACGCGAACTATTCGAATACAGAGAACTTTACCATCTACTGTTTTTCCTCGAGCTTACAATCTGCAAAGGTTCAAGAGTGACATACATCAGCACCTCCGCCACTTTCCTCTTGTCCCATAATCCTTTCCCTATCTCCTTCCTGTCATGCTGTGCTTTGCATCATAGGATATCCCCTGATCTTGGCTTAATAATAATATATATATATAAAAAAAAAAGAGATATAGGGGCATGTTTGGACGGGGTGCTCGCTTCACAGAACTGTTTGTTTTTTTCTAATCTAAGGTTTTTATACTGCTATGGCAACGAAGCAAGCTCTTGATATTAATACTATTAAGGAGAAGAATATAGCTAGATAATAGCCACGCTTCTTGATTACTTCAAATTTAACTTGCATGGCAGCGCATTGTATAGGCTCTGTATTTTCAGTGCCAATAACTTCGCGATGGGCATTAAAACATCAAAGAAGTATGGAAAATAGAGACCTGAAGGAATAGTTATGTCTCGCTCTAGCATTCATTTTGTGACCAGGGCACGTTTTAGAACTTCACCGATTGGGTCCTTCATCAAAGAGAATGTTCTTATGGCATGCCGTTTGTTGCGCTCTCTAGCCTCGGATGTTAATTTAAAAATTAAAAATTTAAGAATTCCACATATAGACATAGGTAAATTGAACTTCTTTTTGAAAGTTAAATGTACTAGGTCAATTAGGATGTAATTTATATACATATGTGGAGACTAGTGAGTATCAAAAGCAGTAAATTTAAAATCAAAATCTAATATTTTTTTTTAAAATCACTCACCTGATAGTTGAGATCGGTATTTTAAACATGTCACTAACTTGTTGGAACGTTTGACCTTTTGAAACACATTCAGCTGCTTGACTTAAATCTGATTCTGAACGTCGTACTCTTTTTCCAGAAGTGTTGTCCAAATTAAGTCGTAATCCGCCATCATATTCACAAATAACATTGGATAACGCAAAATCTGGAAAAAATAAATTGAGATTTTTCAAATGTTATAATCAACGACCGAAGGGAAACCGAAAGAACGAATACACTTCTTTCAGTGACGCAGTTATAGTTCATCTTTTAATATATGACTGGGCTTGGATGAAGATAATTCATCCATTCATTTACTTTGGTCTTCCAATATGACTCCATCCTAAATTCTACATTTTCTGCCCTTAACTATCAATACTACTGGGTGATTAAGAAAAGAAGATAGTTTTCCGCAAAACACCTTATATCCTAAAAAGTGCAGGGCGTACGCTCACAATTAACAGGTTATTGTATGCAGAACTACATGGCCTTTATAACAACTGCTCAACCAGCGCGGTATTCCTCATCTCAGGAGTTATTGTGTCTACACTAAAAATTTTTTTTTTTTTTTTTTTTTTTTTTTTTTGCAAAAATGTCATAAATATAACTTTTTTATAACAACTGTACTGTAGGTAAGAAAATCCGAAATTTTTAGTTAAGACCACATTAATTATTTAGTTTTAGATCCCTGTACTTTAGGATACACGGTTCTTTGTGAAAAGCTAGTTTTTTTTCTTAATCACCCTGTAATTCCGAAAAGTTGATATGCCTCCCCCCCCCCCCTGTCATAAATTTTTTTGTTTGCTAGGTGAGTACTATCACCTCCTGCTCTACTGACCACCCTGGAGGAAACACCCGTATGTTATTAGATGAAAATACGGAAGACAATCGTAGTCACTTTAAGTGAGTTGCGCTTTAAGTGAGAAATCCACTCACTTGGTTTTTGTGAGTGACAGATGTTATGTGTAAGGGAAAGGAGAATGCAAGCTGAAAAAGATAAACTTTATGGTCACTTTTTAAATTGTTCATTAAAACATAAAATTCATAGTTTTTTATAAATTAAATTAATATTATAATTTTTTTCGTTTAAACACTTTCACAAATAACAGCAATACCACGAAATAAGAAAAACTTCACTTTTGTAATGTAAATGTAATTCATACCCTGACGCTATCTGTCAGTTTAAGTGACAACGATAATAAGGCTCCGAAGAAAAATATCACGTCACACCGTTCGACAATGATAATACGAAAAGTGAAGTAAAGTGAGAGTGACTGCGGAGCTTGTCACTTCGGTTAGTTTGCAACTATAATAAGGGTAGTAAGATTCGGTAACGTCCTTCACGTTCTCCACCAGAAGATACCGAAAAATTGACTGTCTTTACTACTAAGTTGAAGCGATTAATCCTTCCTAAGAAAACCATATTTAAATTGTATGATTTACACGACCCTCACACGCTTTAAACAAACTCCAGATGATAAATCACGGAACCTGTACCACTTCTTAGCACACGTACAGAACATATCATTTATTCTTAATGAAGATATATTATGAATATAAATTACTTTGTAATTATGAAACCAATCACAAAACTCCTCAAAAATTATACATTGTTTACCAAAATTGACTGAAACATCTTATATGCAAAAGGCTATACTGAAATCAATCAAACACTACACTTACATTGTAGCATACCAGTTTGGAAAAAAAATTTAAATAAGATAAAAATTAAAAATAAGCAACAGGGCCTGGGATATGAAAACTTAAAATGAAATTAAATTAGTCTTTTACATTGATCCACATATACATATATATATTTCTTCTTATTCAGATATTTCTTCAATATTGACAAAGTTAGATGTATTTAATCTGAATGACATTTTAAAAAGATTTATTTTTGGTTTTGTTAGTTTGGGTTTATTTAATTAATATGACTTAGGAAAAATCATTCGTTTAATTTTATTCCAACATTTTCCATCAACGCATATTTCGAATGTAAAAAAAAATTAAAATAAAAATTAAATAAAAAATATCTACAATTCAATATATTATCTATATACTTCGAAGAAAACAAAACATTTTCAAGGTACATTAAATGTAAATAAGTAAATTAATATTTATATTAAAAAAATTAAATTCGGAAAATATCCCAAATGAAATGACTTAGATATACAGACTAGTTGCTGGTTGTCTTTCAAAATGACTACAAAAAAATTGATACAAGAATTAAATTCCAAAATGTCTAAAACTAAGCAGTATAAGAAAATGTGGACAAATTGTGGATAGAAAACAAAACAAAAAATAAATAAAAATTCGATTTAAATAATGCTCTCGAATATCCAGTATTTCGCCATCAATAAATCACTAATATCTTTGGTAAAAAATATATAATATTTACCCAATTCACACTAGCTATGTGTTCCTTTTAAACATTGAAGTGTATAACAAACATATTTTGTAAATATTTATGATGAAGGAATTAATTTTAGTTTCCAAGGACAGTAAAAATTGCATTAACTGCAAATAATGCAACTCTCGTATCAGGGAGTGCCCAATTTACTAATTTTTTTGATAATAGAGCTTGGAAATTTTCATATAACTTTTATTTGACATGCGCAAAACTTTAAATATTTTCATTGTATAAAATTAACACTTAAATATGTGAACATGAAGATTTTATCCTTATTATATCACCCGAGTAAAATACCTGGTACCCATCCTAACATAAATTCCAGGTAAATTAGTCTACGGACATTTGTCCTTTATGACCCTTACTACAACTTAATATAGAATCCATAAACCCTTAGCATAGACAAACTAATAGCTACAAAGACTGGGCAAGTAGAACAAAAATCTGTAACGCTTTGCTCCAATATAAAATCGAAGCCTCCACTTGCTGACGTAAGCAATTGGTAAGCCAGCAATGCTGCGCTCCAATACAAAATCAGCGATGCCTCGACCTGACCCGAATTCTGTAACACGGAGACGGGAGTTTCGGAGGTGAGAATTTTCGTTTTCCCTGATTAAAACTCCCTAACTCTCCATTCCTGATTCTCAAACCTACTTGAAGGACGGCTAACTAAGCTGGAGGGGGGGGGGGGGGCGTATCACCCCTCATTAGGGGTTGTCCAAAATACGCCATGATTGGCATCAAATTAAAGAGGGAGGAGCGAGTAATCGAGTGGTATATTTTATTTTTGATCATTTAACGTCATAACTTACTTTTTAGCGCCGAAAGGCCGATTTTTCGCACTTGGGTCATATACACTCAGTTCCTATATTTTACATATATTTCTTCAGTTCATTCTTTCACATCCATTAGTACTCTGATGTGAACATCTTTCTCATGGGAAGTGAATTCCACGACCTACGAGTTCTTCGCAATGAGTTGAAAAGATGTTCATTTTTGCACCGCAAAACGGTCATTTCTCCACCTTAAAAAGGACTGATTCCTTTGCAGTTATCTTCAAAACCATTTATCCGACTCAAAAACTAATTACATGCCTAATTAGGGCACAAAATGTAGATGCGATTTCATCCTACATACAAGCTTTAACGTGCATATTTAAAAAATTTTCGCGTGATTAAAATTTTTATCAGGGTCTTGAGACACCAAAATTCCATATTCCATATTTCTCTGTAAGTATTACAAGGATTTCCATAATTTGTTTTGTAAATATAGCCAGGATATGCGGTGAGTTCATAATTTAATTTAAAAATTCCTAGAGACCTAGCTACCTTCACAAAACACAACAAAAACAGACAATACTGTCAGTTTAGAAATAATCTTCTTACTTCTCCACAACTAAAACAGCCGAGAGTTTTGTCAAGTGGAATAGAGATTTCGGTAATTCTCAATATAAATTCCCCGAGCTACAGAATTCCGAGTGGAGAGTGAAGTGCCAAAACAACTCTATCTCCGCAACTTCACAGCTCTCCGGCCCCTGATGTAGGGAGCTCTTTTCCGACACCGGCACACATGAAAGTATTGTATCTGAAAATAACTCTAGTTGGCCACCGGACTGAATAAAAATACTGCGGAAACATTTTCTGTAGATTCCTAAGAAGAAATGAATGCTTATTGCTCATGTACGTGTCGACCCAAGCATCAGTTATCAGCCTCCAATAAAGCATACAAATTTCCACTAAATTTCTAAGAAAACAATGAGGCCTTAACTACATCAGGCGAGGCATCGTCGGTTTTGCATTTGAAGCGGGACATTGCTGGCTTACCCATTGCTTACGTCCGTCAGCAAGCCGAGGCATCGTCGATTTTATATTCGACGTTTCAGATTTGCGTTCTACTTGACCAGTCAATTAATCAATTAGGTAAATGGCAAAGCATACCGATTGGGAAAAACCCATTCGTGTAAATAATGATGTATGTACAGATATGAACTCTGCTCGCTTGTTCAAGGATGAAAAGGCAGATTTTGTCATTCAATACAACTCTTCATCCTATTTCCACTGGGGAAAATTTTACGTAGAATGGAAATGATTTTAGTGGAAAATCTGTGCCTTTCATACAGAAGCCACTCTAGTAAGCTACGTTCCGAAGAAAAAGTATTGTTGCTGTCAAGTAAGCATGTCCAACTGGATGTACGTGATAAAGACCTGGTCACACTGGGAGCGGCGCGGCGGATTTTATCCAAATTCATTCGAGTGCGCGGACTTATTGCGAATGAATAAGAAATTTTGCAGCGGCAAAATTTTTGTTTTGAGTAATCTCCAAAATCGCCGCGCGGTAACTATTTTGTTGCGCCGCTCCCGGTATGACCTATAGATTTAATTTGAACCACTAACGAAATACACCACTAAACGTAAAACCAATATGATGTACGCTAACATTTTTTTAACACAATAGATGTTGCATGCTTAGCAACATTTACTTTATATTTGTAAAAATTTGAGAAAATTTTCGCACCTTAACAAAACGAGCGCAACCCCGCCGTTTATTCATCAAGGACTTAGGGTAAGTTTTGTGCCTGCCATCAGTTCTAAACAGATCAAAAATTCAAAAAGTAATCTCTCATTACTACTTGCGAACTGTGATGAAATCAGTTCTGGGAAAGAGGATTAATCATCCCTGGCAGGTAGACCTAAGCATACTGGTATGTCTTCGATGCTTACAGACGACTACAGTCGCCGCAAGCCAACGCCGCACTATGAGTAAAAAACCGATATACCATTAGCATGTAAAAACCACACCAACTACCTGTGTTGACTGAGGCGATACTGAGATACATCTGACAGTCCAATATAAAATGTATCTACATCATTTAAATGTTTTATTACACTTTATTTGAATAAATAATTGTTATATAAATAACGTAAAGGATGAAATTTGTAGTTAGGAATATTGCCAACTTTAACAGCTATTGGCTTAAATTTTAACATTCTGTTTTTTTCTTATTGGAAAGTTACATTCTCTCCTGTTTAAAGAGATCACTGGAAGCTCTAAAAATTAATAAAATCTTTTTTTTTTTATTATTGTGTTGAAAATGGAACGGTCGGAAATTTGCACTATTATAAAGTATGAGCTCTTACGTGGCAATACGGCATCGCAACGGCGCGAAACATTAATAATATATTTGGCGGCTCTAGTGTTACTAAGCAGCAAACCGAATGAAAACACAATAATGACGACCCAAAGGTTACCGTTGAGTCTGACCCATGTTAGAGTGCCTATGAATTATCGTTGAAGTTTGGTGTTAGCAAACAAACAATATTAACTCAATCAGCTCAAATCGGTAAAATGAAAAATTTGAATAATGACTGAATGAAAAACAGAAACAAAAGCGTTTGGAAGATTGCTTGATGTTGCTCTCTTGTCAAAAATCTGATCCATTTTTGAATTGAATTGTAACTTGTGATGAATGGCAAAAGTTTATAGACAGTATAGTGCATACTTTGACATAAAATAGTTCCTTATATTTGTAAGTTATCAACCAACTTTGCCTTTTTTTCTACGACACCTAAAGGTGGGTACACTGAGCAAACAAACGCAAACACATGTGCTCGCACGTTTGAAATAGAAATTTTGTAGTGTGTACGTTCAAACTATTTCCAACGCTTCCTCGAACTGATGTAAGGAAGATTTCAATTTTTTCTTTAGAAATTTTATTCATTATTGGCGGCCGCAACGTGCATACGCGGTTCTTGATTTGCAAGCAAAATCAAACGAATATCTTAAGTGTGTACGTCTCATCAAACAGATGTGTTTGCATTTGCATGTTTTCCATTCAAGTTGGAAAATCGCGGCACATGTGCTACGCATATTGTTCGTTCTGGCTTGCAAATGCGTACACACTTTTTACATTTGTTTGCCACGGAATGAACAAATTCTTTGGAAATGTACATTTGAGACGGAACATGAGCACAGGGTATAAAACACATTCGTTTGCATTTGCAACACGTACACATTTAATCAAAGACAAGAGTTCAAACACATGTGTTTGCGTTTGTTTGCTCAGTGTGTACCCAACTTAATATACACATATACAGAGTGAGCACTCAGGCACCCGAAGGGGGGGCATGGATAAGTCATGCTTAGACAAGCAAAACAATTGTATGGGTGAGGGAGGTAAATCCTAACGGTTTTGTAGATAAGAGGACTTAAAGATATTTGGGTGTTTTTTATAGATCACTCTGTAACTTCTGAACGTAAAACCCTATGATGATGATTTAATATTTGTTGTTTGGTTCTTTCCAATCGTCTATAAAAATTTTTCCTCCTCACCTCTGTTTTTGACTTATGGCACTAATTTTTCATATTGGATTTAAGAAGCCCAAAAACCTCCTCTTGAAGAAAATGGCCTATCACACTTTTGACCTGAAATGTAACCCGTTCTGCATTTTCTGCACTTTTCCTTAAGCAAATCCAGCGAAAAAGTTCAATTAGTGCCAGAAAATAGGCAATAATCTTTTGGGGACGAGCTTTTTAAGCCATTTTCACAAGAAAAAGTACAAAAAAACGCAGAAAGGGCTACATTTTGGATAGAAAGTGAGATGGTCATTTTAAAACCGATGTGATAGATTAGTGTAATCACGTGTTTTTGATAAAAATAGTAGTTTCTACCAAATTACCGGAGCCATTTCTTTGAATTTAACCTCTTCCATTTAAGTCGAGTTTTCGCTCTTTCCCTGATCTATAAATATTAATAATTAATGAATTAATTATACAAATTCAATTTGTTAAAATTGCTTTATATGATGAGCTCAGATCTTTACACAGTTATGTCGGTAGCAGACCACTGGGTGATATCATAATTCCGTGATAAGTTTATGACTACTGCTGACCGAAATACGCAGTTTACTTGCACTCTTTTATTATTATTATTTTTATATATTTTAATTATTTTTTTGTCCACACTAACTACCGCAATAAGAATAATTATAATTGGATTAAAAAGGAATATAAAGAAAACATATAGAACTGCCCGAACACTCACAAAAATATAATAACACCAGAACGTTGCTTAATTTATATCCGTCCTTTAATAAGATTTTTCATTTTTACTAAAGGACGGGTAAGAATTTAAGTTCGGGTCTCGCTAATTCGTTCGGTTTTGTACCTAATAAAGTTTTAAATCACACAGAGAAGATACATATTATATGTATTATATAACATTTTGATAATTGAGTCTTGTAAACTATTTTCTTATAAGGAATAATTATACATAGTGTTACAATATGTATAAATCAAATATAATTTAATGTAATTTGGCTTCATTTGTATTATTTAACATAAATTTTTGTTTGAAAATATTATTTCGAGAATAATTCACCTTATTTGGTATCTCGTCGTTCTGATCGGATACCATAATAGGATTAGTAATATTTTTCATTTGTATTATTATTGTTTGGTTTAAAACTCTCACATAAATAATTGTATATTAATGTTCTATTTAATATGCGTGATAATATATTATATGTAAATTTTAGGTCGTATTTATATGATTATTAATTTATTTAAACATATTTTCCCTTTTTTTTTTTATTTACTGAAAAAAGCACAATTTTTTTATGAATTGATGAAAATAAATATGTTCAATTTCAGTGACTAGATACGTATTTATGACTAGATTAATATTACTTTTAATATTATTTGTATGAGTTACACAAAATTTTGTGCAATGTTCTTCTGTTAAAAGACTATTTAAAATGTTTTCTTTTTCAGAAGATTGTATTGTATATACTCTACTGTATATTCATTAATAATAAATTAATATTCTTATTATATTTACAGTATTTGATTAATAATTAAAGTACAAAGTTTTGTACACATCACTTTTTTACATTTCTATAAGAGCTACATATGATCACAAAATAAGTAAAAAATAAATAAAAATGAAATTTTAGCATAAGTGCATTAGTTATACATATAATATGTATATAAAAATAGATTAACAGAATTGATTTTTCCACATTTGGATCGTATTCCGCTTGGTCTTAGAAAAAAAGGATTGGTCACAATGAACGAAAAGATGCAAGCGTACAAAATCAAGAGGTATAATTAATAAAAGACAAAATTTTTATGATCGTAGTAGAAAATGCGGCCTTTAAAATTAATTAAAAAAAAAAATGTTCTAGTTTTGCATAAATAAAAAAAATTCCTCCCTTAATAAAAGTGTATGTTCTAATATCCAAAGTGTCAAAATAAATAAATAAAAATAAAATTTCCATATTAAATTGGCGATTATTATTCGAATTGTCCTGATGAAATAACTGGAAATTGTTTTTACAAATTTACCAATATCAAATACGGATTTAAAATTTGTTTGGAAAATAATCAGTTTTTCGATAACACGGAGAATTGTGGAGATGAGAGTTCTTTTGACAGTTAACTCTCCACTCGGAATTCTGTAACTCAGGCAATCTGTTGGGTGAAGTAATAAGAATATTTCTCAACGACAGTATTGAATGTTTTTGTTGTTTTGTGAAGGAATTTCGAAATTAAATTATGCACTCACCGTATATCCTGACTATATTTGCAAAAACAAATTATGGAAATCCTTGCAATACTTACAAAGAAATATGGATTTTGGTGTTTCAAGGTACCCACTAAAACTTTTAATCACGCGAAAATGGTCCTCATTCAGTACAGAAGAGATGCTATAAAAATTTTAAATATGCACGTTATGTATGTAGGATGAAATCGCATTTACATTTTCTCCCCAAATTACATATGTGATTAACTTTGAGTCCGATAAATCGTTTTTGGAGATAACTGTAAAAGAAGTGAATCAATCCTTTTTATGGTGGAGAAATGGCTGTGTTTTGGTACAAAACTTGACATATTTTCAATTCATCAGTGCGAAGAACTGGTAAGTCATGGAAATTTACTTCCCATGAGAAAAATGTTCACAACAGAATATTGATGGATGTGAAACAAAGAACTGAAATATAGGAATTGGGATGTATATGACCAAAATGGAAAAAATCCGTTTTTCGGCGGTAAAAAGGTAGGGTTGACGTTATAACGATCAAAACCAAACTGGATTACTCTCTACTCCCTCTTTAATTTGATACCAAACATATATTATGGACATAATCTATATTTTTGTACTATAAACCAGAAATGCAGAGAAACCCCCAATGCCCTATCAGTATTGCGACAAATATGCCGAAGCCGCTCAAATCTGAAAATTACCATTAATCAAAATAAAATATACCCTATACGAAGTAGAATCTCGTCTAACGGACTGAAATTTATTGAAAATAATTTCAATAAATTTACACAAAATGCATTTAAGTCCAAAAAAAAAACAAAAAATTACTGAACATTTATACCTAATTACCAAAGTGTTCGTCCTGAGCTCCCATTGTTTTTCATACCACATATATTCTTCTCCTTCTCTGAATTCTTCCGTTATAACGAAAAACATGAAAAAACCTACGCTCCTACATTCCTCAAAAATTCCCCCTTAAAAAAATAAATTCAATTCATCTCAGCCTTGGAAGATAACAGACACATGTACCTCGAATATAAAAAAAAAATCGAGCCCTCTACAACAAAAAGTGATACCCTTTATCGTCCCGGTCGATTCGCACTTTTCACGTTTTCCCTAACTGCCTAATATCTTAGAAAATCGCGAAAAGAGAGTTAGGGTGTTTTAATCGAAGAAATCGAAAATTCTATCTCCCAAAACTCCCCTGGAATAGGAAGAGATCGAGATAGGTCAGTGGTTAGCAATCAAGAGGCTGTGGGTTCAAATATCACTGGCAGAGAATAATTTTAAAAACATACGTCATTGCGTACCCTTGTCAAGGAACCGAAAATGCATTCAAGGTAGATAAAATGGTGAGCGACTCATTTTTGCTACGACAGATGCTTTATTTATCGAAATATATTCGGGAACACAATCGTAGACTTTTTTATTTTGCCAAATTCAAGGAGTTCAAAATATCACAGCATACGTAAATACAGCGAACCTATTCTGTCAGTGGCGGATGTTTCCAGTACTGGCTGGTAGCAAACAAACTATATACCATATTCTAATTTACAAGACTATGGTTCAACTTAAAATTTGTGATATCTACTTCCTGCAATATATTTTCATATCATACTAACTTAATAATTTGCTTTTATATTCTTCACAGCAGTTACATTTGTGGTAGTGCAATGCAGGATATATTCAAGGTCTCTTTGAATATGGAAAAACTGAATGATTGCTTTTCTAAGTAAGTATTGTATTAATAAAATACATAAGAGAAGTACAGGGTGCAGAAAATTTTAAATAAAACGGCACATACCGAAAAACAAAAAAAAATTTAAACATTTTTGGTGTTGTGTCACTTTGGAATCTGTGTCATTTCCTAATCACACCAGCTATCATTTGACCCTAAATATAATACAGTTTAGTGTATGGACAATAATCGACCAATTAATTGCTTTTTGTTTCAGTAAAATATAATGTAATAAAACATATTTTCAACAGGTAAAAATAAAATCAAACATACTTAGTCGCAGCATACAACAAATCGAATATAAATAATTTTCTTCTATTCTTCTTATGTAGAATTTTAAAATCAAAAGGCTCGTATTTACTACTTTTATAAATTAAATCATTGCGTGAGAACAAGCATAATTTTGGGATCTTGTGGAAATCGTTTGTTTTATCACACGCTCTTTGGTGCATATAGTAAATAGTAACTAAAAATCTAATTCATTTATACGGCATTTCAAAATATATGTGCATAGCATACAAAAAAAAAACTCGCCCACCCCCTTTATACTTTATAGTTTTCCACTTTATGTTCCATTTGTTTATTAAGTCTCTTTTTTTCCGCTGCTTGTTGTAATTGTCGTGGCATTGGAAATGCTGATTTAATATCCCAACGTTTCATCCAATTACGTAGTGTTTTTCGAGGAACTTTATGTAATTGTGAAGCCCTTTAATTGTTGGAAAAACAACAAGAGAGAAGCATATATTATTATCAACAGAATATTTATTGATTGTTGCTTGAAAATCTATCCTTTATATTATTGACTTGAAATTTAATACAAAACAAAAAAACGTATAATTCAACACATATATATAAAAAAAAAAAAAAACGAAGATATTTAAGATTATACAATGGTCGTGCTTGTTCCAAACAAGCTAAGTTAAGACCCTGACAAATGAAATAAAATAAAAGCAAGTAAAAAAGCTAGATTTGGTCAAATACCAATTCTTATGATACCCGTATGTAATTTCGTATGGTCACCCATCTGTACAACCTAGAGCGACTCGTCGGACAGTAAAAATGATTATAATCAATTTTATAAGATTTCATATTCTGAATTCAGTACAACAAAAACCTAACCATTTTCACAGTATACCTAAAAAACCTAAATTGTTATATGGCAACAGCAAGAAGCGGTTGCCCGATTTGGTCAATTTTTTTAATGTGATTTACTATTACGATGAAAACATCAAGCACCAAATTTCAGCTCTCAGGCAATGTCTAAATATATAGTGTAAAACGGAATTTTTGAATGGCAACCCTACGAAGTATGTGCCAGATTGGCCCTATATTCGAACTAAATTTGCTTTTTTTTTTTTTTTAAAAAAACCTGTGCAGAATTTAAGCTCTCTAAGTGAAGGCGTTCTCGAGTTATCGTGAGGACGAACGGATATGCAAAAATCCAAATAATTTTCAATATTTTGTTTTACCAGCATTATTTCTCGTATACCCTAAGATTTCATCTACTGTATAATAAGAACGTAGTAACTGTCCATATTATAAATTCTAAAAGAGATTACCCAACAAGAAAACGAAAACAGCAAAACCAAACGGCATTCACAAGATAACCACCCATGTGTTTATACCGGAAAACTACTGACAAAAAAAGTAAAGATGATCCAATTAGCTGGTCAGCAGTGTACGATAGTATTGACCGTTTAAGAAGCAGAATATGAAATATGACCATTGCTTAATACTACGCTTCTACCAATTAGAGGAAAAGGAAGGAACACTGCTTCAACTGAACTGGGTATTCGATTCCATCTTGAAATCAATCTCAGAGTCTAGGTAGAGCAAGTAACATAAGAACAGGATGAGTATCGGGTATAAAATTCGTGTACATGAGTGAAGCCACTCAGACCTATATTTCGAAGAGAGTGGTAAAATAACTGAAAATGCAGAGCAAATGAAATGCAAGCGTACACAAAACAAGTAACAACTGGAAACTGGTAGTGATAAATGAACGGCAGCGTGTAGAAATACCAACTAATTTGCACTCTTATTAGAATAGCTTGACTGCTCTTTTATGACATCTGCTAGCTGTTTATACCTGTAGAAAGCTTGAGATCAACACGAATCCTGCTCCGGCTTCACTTAATTTACATTATCAACATTCCAGTTTGAAACATGTACATATTCTAAGAACAACTATCCAACAAAAACTACGATGAGAGCGTGTAATGGACCATTGAGACGACAAATCAACGCTTCTAAAAGAAGCTCAATTTAAGCGCTTTCCACGGAAACTCTTTACAAGAATATTCTCTAATCTATCCAGCAAATTAAGCAAAGGCGCAAGTGACTCAAGAGTTTCTATTGCCATTGCCATCAGTTGGAAGCTAAATTTTCACGATTCTATGGATTTTTCCACGAGTTTCCATGAGTTGCTTTGCACAATACTCATTTCTCATTTTCAATGTGAAGTTCAGAGTGGTTAGAAGAAATTTGAAGTTTTGGTTAATAAAAGTGCGAATATGGTCTTATCATAAACTTAATAAAATTTAATACCACAAGCACCTTACAACCGTTCTCAGGAAGTATTCCTGAAGGCCTCTAATGAGATTAAGGAAGAAGCACTGCGATGTTTATTCAAAAATCTCATTAAAGCTTTTGAAAAGATTCCTTCAGAAAAACTTCTTCGGTAATCATTTAGCATACCCCGCGCTTCTTAAAAACAGCAGTGAAGTGCTTGCCTCTGCGGACATGCCTATATCAAAAAGCAAAGAACTGGGATAAAAAAAAGAAGCGTTTCGAGTTTCCATGGAGCACTCTTTTTCCAAATAGGATCTACGAATTTATAATACTGACACACTTACAAGGATATATACTATACCGTTCTTTACGGATATAATTAAAACTGCAGCCAACTGAGCAATCAAACGTGAGAAAACAGGCTTTAGAAATGGATGCACCTGCGTTAATCGCGTCAATGCCTTTTGAATTATTGATTTTGGTTATCCAACACCATTAACCCACATTATAGAGTACGACAAAGTGGTGTACTAGCATCGCATTTATTAAATATTCCTTTTATAGCTCCATCAATAACATTATTATCTACATGGGATATATATATATATATATATATATATTAATTTCCGAATAAAACAATCTAAACCTATCCAACCTAGACAAATCTCAGTAAATTAGAGCTCTATTTATCTACGATTACGAGAAATGTAAGGTTCATAATATGTAGCTTTTATACTTTTCTAAACAGCGTTTACATTAAATCACATATCCAAATAATATAGAGAAACCCTTAGTCGCCGTAGAGCTTGGAGAGGCTCAGATGAATACGGCCTAAGCCCTCAAATATCACCGAGGTGGAACTGGTCAACACGAAAAGTGAACCGCTTGTGGGAGAGACGTTTGGCAGAAACCACATCACTGGAACGTCATAAGCTGAAGAGTATTAAATAATGGTTAGGAAGCGAAGTTTTGCTTATAAATGTTAATACTTTGATTGTGAACATCTACGATATACACTACTGATAAAAAAAAAGTGTGCTGCCGCGGTTTACTTGAAATTTGATAGTGGATCAGGGCGATAAAAATAAATTCGGATATTTATACCAAAATTTTGCAACAAAGTTTGATTACAACTTTGGAAGGTATTCAGAATAGAAATGAATATATTCAGCAGGATAATGCACGATAATGTCATACGACCCGGAAAACTAAAACATGCTTTAAGAACAGAACACTTTTCAACAACTGGCCTGCTCAAAGTCCGGATTAGAACCCTATTAAAAATCTCAGGGACCGCATCAGTAGCAAAATTCACAAAACACATTCTCGCAATATCCACCAAATTTGAACAGCTGTAGAAAAGGCTTGGAACGAAATTCTATCAAGTTTAATTGAAAATCTAATTCGTCTATTCCAAGAAGACTGGGAGGACATAAAACAAAAATTAAGAAGGAAATATAAAAATTTCTTATTTTAATTCATAATTTCAAGTGACCGATTTCTGCATTTTAAACGTTAGGGGCATTTCTTACCATAATCAAACAATTTTTGAAATAATTTCCTCTGCTCACATTTTTTTATCAATATGTAAATGCGCCGAAAAATCTCTGAATTAATAAGGATCCGATTCTTCTTGAGATTTAAGTAAATAAAAATTTATTTACATATTTTTAAATTGCAAGTCAATTAGGATAAAAGTTAGAAAGTTGCAGTTCACTTACCTGTAAATACTTTCTCCATGTTTTACATCCATCAAAGCTCTATAGAGGGAATCTGTATCATAAGATCTTGGTTGATTACTGCGTGGATTACGTAAAACTACAGCGCTTGGTGATGGATTTAAATTTGATTGACTATGTCGATCCATATTGTACTGTTCCATTAGATTTGATGAGCCATTTATCCCTTCCATATTTTTTTTCTGTGAAGCAGATTGGTAATATATGGCAGAATTGACGCTACTGTTAACATTGCCGACAGTTATTGGCCCTACGACTTCACGATATTTACCGGTAGAGTTAGTGTAAATTGCCAAATAAGCATTTTTCAAAATAGTTTGGCTATTTGAAGAGACACTCGCTAAATGAGTATTATTGTTCGTAATAGAACGTGAAGTTGTACCTCCTATCTGAGATGAGGGTTTGTACGATGTTAGTGTCGGTATGATGATGGTAGGAATATTTGTTGAGGTGGACAAATCTTCCGAATTAATTACCATTTGTTCGGCCGTTAGGCCAACGGTATACGCCTCATCGTCGTATGACAACAGATCATCGCAAGAATTTCTTTGAATATTCATCATAATATGTTTCTGTACTTGGTTTTGTACTTCCTCGTCCTCATCCTCATCATACTCATCGTCATTATTGTAGTTGCTATAATCATGCAGATTCGGTGAGCAGACGATATTTTCATAATTACAATTGGAATCTTGCTCTTGTCTTGGTTCTTGCTCTTGATCATCTGTTATAACTATTTCAGATTTAATAGTTGTAGATTCTCCAATATCGGGTGTATCATAGCAAATCGATGATACTGAGCGATTAGAATTTTCACTAATACCTGGACTTGCAGCTGGACTGCTTATACTGCTCGAACCGCTAGCACTACTTACTGTGTGCGTAATTCGTCCCCTGCAATCGCTTATTGCACCATTTATACTAAGTGAACTATTGTCATCACTACGAATATTATCTGAGTTTTCGTGTTTTTTTTTATTTAAGCCATTTGATCCAGCGAATGAAGATATAGAAGAAGATGATGCCAAGCTTCTCACAGCATGAATCGTTGGTCCATGATATTCTGAAATTTGATTCATTGAGTTTTCGTTTGTTGGTGTATCTGATTTTTTTACGAATATCGTCATTTCATCTTTGTTAAACTTTAATGAGGCTGGCAGTTTTTGATTTATTTCTCCTTGAGATTGTTCATCACAATCGGAAATAGTGTTTGCTTCATTTATTTTAACATAATCTTCGTATAAATTTTCATCCGATTTAACTCGTATTTTTCCTAGATTATGATTAGTTGCACTTGCATTGTTGTTATTATTTGAAATATTCAGAGGGGATGCAGCAGGCGATGATAAGATTGATGAAATTGGTGAATCAATTCCAGATCTTTCGCTAATAGTGACCATCCTTTTTGTATCATGATTATCGGCTGATGAATTTAAACGTTTTCTGGGATTAGATTTATCGTTTGAATGTGTAGGACCACAAAGAAATGATCCAGCGTTAGAACTTTCATTTTGGGTTTTTTGGTAATTTATCTCTTGGTGTGATTTTCCTTTTTTGGTTGGTGTATTCAATCTGCTATCATCAGAAATACCATCATTATTGTTATAATCCTCATCATAATCATGATCAACTATTATAGGAGGGCGATTTTGATTTGTTTTTAAATTTTTATAAATATTTCTCTTATAATTCTCATTATCTTGTCTGTATGCATCGTCTATTTGTTCTTCTAAATTTTCTATTAAATGTTGTTGAGTTTGGGTCGGGTGATGAAGTTGTTTTTCTGAAAAAGAGAACAGAACATTTTTTTCATTTTTCGACTTTTTCAGAAATTTTTTTTTTCGTTTTTCTTTCTCTTTTTATTTTCACTTTACTTTATTTCCTTCAAGAAGAATAAATAAAAAAAATCTCTGTGCTCTTTTTTTTTTGTTTTTTTTTGTTTTTTTTTTTTTTGTAAAAACTGCATCTTTTATAAATTTAATTAAATGAATTGAAGAGTAAACCAAGGATTATTTCTTGTATTATAAAGAAAAGTAAAATGAGAAATTTATACAATATGCTCAAGTTTCTAGAACATTAAAAAAATATATAAATTATATGTATTCTAGTAATATAAACAACTCTTCCTTTTGAGCAGAAACAAAAACGAAATTTAGTGCGCATTTAAGAAAGTAAAGAATGCATCGTGATAAAAAAAAAAATAAAAAAATACGTGCATGAAAAGAGGAAGAAAAATTAAAAAGGGAAATATTTTTATCGAAATCATTGTTTCATTATTTTGTTTACTTTTTTCGCAGAGAAATCACCTACCAAAACTTAACAACAAATAATAAAAAGTTTTCTTCAATTATTTTATACATTTGTGAATTATTCTCATTTTATTGTATTGTACAAGAAACAATAACAATAAAAGCGGCCACTTCTCTTACTTAAGTCAAATTAACTTCTTTAAACAGTATATTATTTCTTAATTCAACATTTCACATTCACATAAAAATACAATGCGTAAGAGAGTGAAAATGAAAAAAAAAACACGAACTCGTTTTCTACATTCCATTATTTCACATAGTAATAATAATTTTGTAATATACCTAACCTGTGCAATAATAATCAAAAATTTATTTTCTTCCTTATTGCTAACAATAAGTAAAAAAAAAACAATTATATAAATAATATGCATAGAATATATGTGGAATAGAGAGTGCAAAAGAAAAACAAAACAACTGCAACCAGCAACCACTTTAATTTCAAGTGAGATTACGTTGAAATAAATTATCCATTCATCAGTTCACAGCAGAGATGGGTGTAGTGCATTAATAATTTCAATAGCACTACAGGACTCTGTGATAGCTAAAATCCAGGTTGCAATATCACTAAATGATTAGTGGTAGAGCAAATTTTTTGTGACTATCACTAAACAATTTCAATTTCGGCGTCCGGTTCAACGTGCTAACAGTTAACACTAATTTTGATCGTACGATCTACGCGTTGTGCTGCATATGCGCACCATTAATTGTCGTTCAGTGCTAGTGAAAGATGTTTTTGCACTACCCATGCACGATTTCATTATCACTCATTGATAGTGAAAAGTATTTGCACCATTACTAATCTTTTAGTGATAATGCAATAGACTCCGTACAACCACTTATCGTTTAGTGATAATGCAATAGACTTTGCACTACCACTACTCGTTCAGTGATAGTGACAAAAAATTCGCCCTACCACTAATCATTTAGTGATAGTGGAAACTAGAGTTTAATTATCATAAATAAATAATGTTTTATGCCCGTTTAGTGGTAATGCAAAAACGCCCATCTCTGGTCCACAGTTATGAGTTTCCAATGCACCTACGTACTGATTCTCAAAAATATATCAATTTGAAAGAAAACGTTGCCATAGTCAAACTAATAACATACAAACTAGCAACTAGAAAAAAAATCAGTAACGGCTCACTCGAATATAAGATCTTAGAATATAAAGCAAACAGGAATGGGTGAACAGTGTATAGTTCGTGTACATGAGCGTAGTGAGATGCGAGGGACCAGTATTGTCAAAACTGAACCATGATTGCCAAATATGCTTTTGTTTTGTGAACACGTTTATTCAATCTAAAATTCTTTTGCGAAATTTAATAAAAGTACAGAATCAGTCTATTTATATTTAGTGCAAACTTTTATAGTACCACTAGTGCCTATTAAAACCAGAAATGAAGTGTTCGGGCAGTGCTTGCAAATATAATTCGGGTTATAAACTAGGAAAATCGCGTTTCAGGGAAGTGCACTATGTAAATTATCTTTTTTGTTAATAGAAGCAAAGATTTATATAAGTTAAATATGTGAATTATTTTTTATTTATTTTTATTTATTATTTTAAGTCAAAAAGAACATTTTTTACCACAGATGCTCCGCACAAAACCTTTGTTTACTTTTTGCAAATTGACAAGTTGTTTAGAATAGGGAAGGCGTGTAAATCCATGTAAAACATGGACTACCAACACAATCAGAATTCATTACGCGAAATCTGGCTTATTACTATTCCTGTTTGCTATATATTTTAAGTATAAAATGGACGATGCCTTTATTTGATGAAGTAAACCAGCAATGCCTTGCTGAAATTTAAAATCAACGCTGTCTCGACCTGATGTAGGAAGCCCTGGCCTCAAATTTTTCTCAGAAATTTACTAGAAATCTTCATGCATTATTGGAAGCCGACAAAGGGTGCTTGGGCCGCTAACAAGCATTCATTTCTTCTTAGAAATTCACAGAAAAATTTCGGCAGAATTGTTATTCATTTTGGTGGCCGACTGTAGTTATATTTCAGATACAATACTTTCATGTATGCCGTTGTGGGCCTCCAATAATGCATAAAAATTCTAAACAAAATTTTCAGTAAAATTCTAAGAAGGGCTTATCTACATCGTTGATTAGTCTGAGCTACAATAGACAATAGAAAGTTTCGTTCAATCTCGTAAAGTTGTTTACGTCTATTGTAGTTCAGCCTATTATTGGAGCAAGGCATTGCTGCCAGTCGAGGCATCGTCCATTTTATATTCGAACGAGGCGTTACTGGTTTTTACTCTACTTCCACAGTTTTTAGTTTTGCACGTTGCACGATATTAACTTTCTTCAAAAATATTTGAGTATGTCGATTAAGTCGAGTCGATCAACTTGAACTTAGCGCATAAAGATTATAGTCAAACGTGAGAAATCACATATCGACAGTCACACAAAAATATAAATTCCATGTTAAGAACTGCGTGTATTTCTTCTTGGACGTTTCGAATATCGGAAGCATGCAAGCACGGAATACATACATCATTTTACGTTTTTCGATCAAACCAACCCAGGATACAAGGCGGAGTTTCACTGAAAGAGTGAATTTGAATCAAAGAAACGTAAATAGCGAGGAACATCGTAATCAAGACACTGAACACGTATTTTCAGCAAAAAGTCCTCGTCTATAGAGACCATACCTGCAAGTGCTGTTATTAACACAGACCACGAACGTAAGTTAGAAAATATGCTAAGATATACGTGGTCCTCCTGGACACATTGAAATATAATGTCGATCATATAACATTTAACCTATATTTTCTATGAAGAAAAAATTTTTAATATTGGTGTTCAACCTTTCTAAAATACATAGCGGTAATTCGTAAAATAGTTTGAGATTTCCAATGTACATATAAAAGATGCGATTTTCATAGATAGACTGATTTGTTGTGTGGTGGGAAAAAAACTATCTAATAAATATCCAAGTGAGCAATTTTGTCTTAATGCCTATTTTTGTAATTACCGATTGTAAAAGTTTTCGTAACATATTGTAAAATATGGTTTTGAGTTTGATATTTCTGCCAGACAATTAAAAAAGCGAAAAATAGTTTTAAAATAAGATTAAATTTCACCATCTTTTCTGGAGATATTCACATTTTATTATTTGGAAACACTAGATCCAGCTGCATCAGTTAATGAACCTTAATAAGTCCCTTAACTGTTTTTAACCAACTCCCCTTAATCACGGTTTTTAGCGTGTATCTTACTCATTTGGCAGAACATACATAACTGATGAATGCTTTTCACTTCATCTGTACAAATTTTGCAGAAGTCGTTGAATGAACACCCCATACGCGTTCCGCTTGATGGGCAAAAAGTACGACCAAAAATGAGTGAACTTTTGCTTCTACCTTTGTATCATATAATGTGGTGAGGCGAATATCACTCGCAGAACAAAAATTCAAAGCACCAGGATCGAAAATGGGAGATGAACTCATATAGGCTATCTACGTTTTTTACTGCTCGGTACAAAACTATAGAAACAAATATTAGGTGAAGCTGTGTAAATGCAGGCATGTGCATCAAATGTGTAGTGTCGCGCAAAGTTTTATGTTAATTAAAGAGAAAACCTCTTGAATAACGGTGCCATATAAAACTATTCTTTTCTAAAATTAAAGCTGTTACTATATATCAGTTTCTTTATGAGTCCAATTTAAGATAATATGTATGAAAGAAAGGTAGGATCTATTTTTGGGAAAGAAAGAGAAGAACATTTGTGCATTAAAGTTAGTTCTTTTTTCTTCGGTTTTTATTATACGTTCTCATATATAACAAAAAAAAACTTCGTTAGGCATATTTTGAATCTTTTAATTTGAAAATTATCTCGTCCCCGCGCTAACTTAAATATATTATATATATATATATCGTCCCCGCGCTGACAGATAAGTTAATAAGAATAATTGGTACTTACCATCAGTCTGCTTACCAGAGCCTTCCATATAATCCGGTTCTTCTAAAAAAAAAGTAATTAAGAATAAATATTAATAATTCAATTAGAACTTACCCCCTTCTGCTTTGCTTATGTCCTTTAGATCCATATTGCTGTTCTCGATCTCATCGTCTTCGTCCACAAATACATCGATTATTTCGACTTTAGGAGTAACATTTGACGCCGAGGAGTAAAAAGTAGAGTTTAAAGTTTCATTTGGTGTTGAAGTTACGCATCGTTGCTGCTTACAATTATTGACATTCTTATTTGTATTAGGTGTGCAGATATTGCTGGCATCAAGTGATGCTGCTGATCGTTTTTTACCATTAGCGTTCGAAGCAATTTGGCTAGCATTCTGATTATTAGGGCTAACAGAAGATGAATTTGAATTTATTTGGCTGGTAGAAGGCTTCGGTTCTACGGCAATATTGTTAATGTTGTTGGTATTGACAGACGATACTGGCGCAGGTGTAGGTGCAGACGCAATTGATGTTGTTGTTGTATTAGATGAAGTTAGTGTAGCAGCTGCAGTTGAAACAGCAGCTGTTATGGAATGTGAGGGTGATCCACTAGATGAATTAGTACAAGCAGCATTTGATAAATCCTTTTCTTTTAAATGTAAGGCGGCATCTGAACCACATAGACCGCGAATTCGTAAAAACTCGGCACATCTTATTAAGTCAGGTAATCCAGCTTGGGAGACGTTAACTTCCCCTTTATACATGAAATCCACCAACGCTTGTATTTCCCACAATTTTATGTCACGTGGCATAATAATAATAGGATGTTTGCACGGATTTTCACTGAGTAGAGTTTCAAAGTATGACGAACATGCAGCTAAAACAAGACGATGGCAATGCAACTGATGACCTTCGCATGCCAGTGTAACATCAACGAAACGCTGTCCAGCCAACAGCTTCAGAAATAAGAAATAGTTTGTGTTATAACAAATTATGTTATTAAGTAAAAATTATATACCTGCGGAAATGCGGCACCCAAACTTCCAAGATGACTATTCCAACGAACGCAAAACTGCTGTTGTGATGCGGGTGTTGTTGCCATTTTTTAGAATTATTTTATTTTTTGTACTATTTTTGAGTGTTTGTACAAATAAATGAAGACAAAAGTTTAACCCTCTTGCTCTATGATTGAATGGCGCGCAAATCGCGTGTGCATCTTAAGTAAATAAATCCGAAACTTCAGTTAAAATAGTACAATTCAAAAAAATATATATATATTTTCAATCAATGTTTATGTACGAGCCGCGTAAGAGATCACTCCAACTAAAACTGAAAAGGACATTAATAATTACAATTAATACAATTTGCTACTAGTAGACCTAAATATACTACTATATTTATATAAATTCAAAGGAGCAAGTTAAATATCAGAAAGCATTTTATGTGTACTGGATAAGCAATTTGAAGTATGGCATTGCACTGCTTGCTTTCCATATATAACGATAATTCAAATCTTACATGCCCAGATGCAATATTTATAAAGCCAAATACTACGAACCGGAAAACAAGGCTCTCAATTTTGCAGCAGAGTAGTATAACAGATCGGAGGCTTATAACACAGTAAAAACAAAATAAATGCGATTTAACGCAAACTTCATATCCTTACTGTTTAACTCCAATTTGAAATCATTGCTGCTTATGGTTAACGAGGAACTGAAAGGTTATTCTCCGGGTAATAAGGCCCAAAAGCGATAAGTGAAATAAAACCCAAAAAGTTTGAGTCTTATTTCCTAATGAAATAAGTCCCGAAGCATATGAAAGTAAAAAAAAAAAAAGTGAGCCAAAGCCTAAAATTCAGATCAATAGAACAAGCAAATGAAATAAAGCCCAAGATATTGATAATGATGTATGTAAAGTAAGAACGCGTCGCACGGCTTGGGGAGGAGCGTTGGAGCGGCGCATTTAGAGGGGGCGGCGGCAAGGACTGCAAGGCGCCCGCGCATTGATATTTGATTTAAAGTAAGAGCGCGTCGCCCTGGGCCGTCGGCAAGGAGTGCCTGCATATCAGTGCGAAAACGCGCCGCCCTTCAACGCTCCCTTTACACACATCGTTGGGAAATATTTCCTTCATTTTCTGAAATTATTTTTGGGCATTATTTCATCAGGATTAATTTTGTTTCTTGGACTTTATTTCATTTACGAATTTTGGATTTTATATCATTATGAAACAACGCCCAAAACCGATAAGTGAAATAAAACCCAACAAATTTGGACATCATTTCACATTTGACACGATGAAATTTATATGGAACTTCTGGGTCTTATTTCACTAATCGCTTTTTGGGAGTTATTTCCCGGAGCCGGAAAGTTACTCATTTCATAACGAGCCTTTTGATCTCAAACAACGAATTATGGAACAGTATAAAGATGAAAGTGAAACGAAAAAATAGAAGTTGGATTGGTTGCAAGCTGCGACCCGACAAAATATCGGCGCGGAATTAATCGAGCAGGAAGACCGAGAAATATTTTAAAAACAATCTTGATAAAAGCGGCATCTGTAGAGTCCGGTAATGTGTTGCTGGCCATCATACAAAACAGGGTTCGATAAAGACTTTTTTGCCATGCTCCTACGTCCATGAAGGAATTGATTAGAGAGATTGACTGTGAAAAATTAAGCTAAAATGTCGGTGTAAGTAATTTTTATTTTATAGGTTTCTCAACATGAACAGAATTATAAATTAAAGCAATTACGAAAATTTTTAAAATCGCTCCGAGTATATTTGGAATGTAGCATGAGCGTATAGCATTATTTGTATGTCTTTTTAAATAAACATTTTAATTAAGAACGGTAGACTTCCTTTTGGAATGTTTTGGCATTGAAGTAGCTAGTGCTTAATATAAGCTGATCTCAAGATAATTTAATGACAGACCAGTATGTCTAAAAGGGGTGAGGCTAAATTACTCAATAAGTACTATAAAATCTTGAGAATAGTCGCATGAAATTTTGCAATTTGTCTTTTAGGTTTAACAAAACAAATCAAGCGACACATGAGTCATTGCCGGTGTTGTGAAAAAGACGAGACCATAGACAACTAATTAACTACAAACACTGGGGGTTCAGCTCCTCATCTATATTATCACTAATATTTATTTTATATAAATAAATAAAAAAAATCCTGGTTGGTCACTTGTATTCGCGTTGCAAATAAGCAAATATTGTCGCCAGTGTGATCCATATACGGTTAGATCTCAGCAGGGCTTTTGACTCTGTTCCGCATGATCTGCTTGTTCCTAGGCTTAGCACATCATTCTGCTTCACCTCCACTGCATGTTACTTCATATCCAACTATCTGGCTGACAGAAGTTTTGCTGTTGCCAGTGATGGTGGTCGCTCAACCTCTCGGCCTTCCCCATCAAGAGTTCCGCAGGGTGCTGTCCTAGCTCCGCTTCTGTTTTCCATCTACATGAATGACATCACCTCGGTGCTAGGTGACGTGAAATTCCATTTGTACGCTGATGATCTTCAGATTAATAAGGCTGCTAGTATGAGTGAGCTTCCGTCTGACGCTAAATCGCGCTAAAACACAAGCTATTAGATATTCTGTCCGAGCTAATGTTCCTAGGCTTGTCGACTCACTTCCGAATCTGCGTCTTTATGACCAGATCATTCCTCTAACGAGCAGTCATGTCAAGGATCTTGGCCTCCTTATGGATCCTCAACTTACTTGGCGGCCACAAGTAAGCAAGATGTGTTCCAGAATTTACTATGGCCTCCGTCCTTTATACGCCATACCGCACCACCTGCCACTATCTATTAGGCAGTCCCTGGTAACAGCACTTATTATGCAACATTTTTTTTATGCTGATGCTGCTTTCTACCCATTACAGGCCTCTGAGATAGCGAGACTGAACAGAACGCTCAAATGCTGTGTACGATACATCTATTGTCTAAAGAGGCATTCTCATGTTTCACAATTGTTGCAGCTTTTTTTCCCTGTCTCCCTTACCAAACTCTTTGAACTCAGGGTTTTGTGCTTCATTCATAAAGACAGATGAAACCTTCTTCCGAGGTACATATGTGAATTGCTGTCATGGAGATCTCTCAATACCTCCAGGCTGGTCTCACACCGAACTAATACCCGATTTGGTTCTAATGGATTATTTGGTCAGGGAACCTCCCTGTGGAATTCGTTACCTGATTCTATCAGGAATACAGCCTCTATTAGGCAGTTCAAGGAGCTTGCAATGTTACATCTATTAGATCTATAGTTGTCATGAGAGCATATCCTTCATTCCTATCCCTTTAAAAAAAAAAAAAAAAAAAAAAAAAAAAAAAAAAAAAAAAAAAAAAAAAAAAAAAAAAAAATCCTCAACTCTGAATACACTGAACTTCTTTTATATTTTTATACATATCTTTATTTTATTTTTAGACTTTACTTTATGTACAATTAATCTAATATGTTACTCTTTTTTACTCATCATACTTTTGCTGATTTGTTCTATTTTAGTTTTGTTTATCTTATTTCATTCTAGTTTATCTTGTATTTTGCACTACATCAACCTTAATTTAAGTCCTATAACTTTATCACTCGTTATTATTACTACAATCTAGATAGTTTTCTACTGCAATGAGTTTGTTCGTTGCATTTTTGTTATTTTTCTAAGCCTTGTATTCACTCGATTAATATCTATTGTATACTCGATGTACCTAACGTTGTAACGTAGCGTAGCTGAGGTTCTTTACTTTTCTATTCTATTCTATATAAAACAAAATCATATAGTGCGTGGATACGCTAATACTTTGTACCTCATTGGTGAAAGATCGGACATACGACTCTCCTCACTACAATTTAACGAAGAAAGTCTGGCGACTAGATATGGAGCCAGACAACATCTTGGCGAGGAGTGACAGAAACTTTGAACACATCTTTTTGTTTTTCCGCCCATTTAAATAACATTGAAGATTCGACATGATTACATAGATCAAGTCCCTTGGAAAAAATAACATTTTTATATAAGAAATAAGTTGAGCATCCATTAATTTATCAGACTTTGTTTCTTCAACTTTTGCTTTAGATTTGAATGAGAAAATTGAAAGTTTGTAAAAGGTTTCTTCGACTCGAACTGGATACAGTTAAGGCACAACAAAATTAATACGTCAAAAGTTTTAGTTACTAACTAAAAATAATTAATATATTTAGACAAATTCTCAAAGGAGATATTCCCTATATCAACAAAGCATTCCGAATGATTTTGTAATGTATAGGTTCCAGTTGTATTTCTTAAATTACTTGCAACTCGTTTACATACAAAATAATCAATGATTTGATTTGATAATCGTGATATTTAATACAAAGTAAAAATGATTATAGATAATAATTCCACGATCTACTCAAAAGCCTTAAACTGCAGGTATCAAGAGTACATAGACCAAAACAAACGCAAACATGAAAACATAAGTGACTACTGCGATTACCGTTGTTTTGCCATGAATATAACTAAAACTAAACCTATCATAAAAATCAATAATTTCAATTACTGTTCTTAGCAGACTTATAAAAAGAAATGTAATCTTAAGATTTAGTCGCTTTTGCGCCCCCTTTTCCAATCCAACATGGACACAAAAAAGGATGAAATTTTGTTACTTTTGTACTACAATAATATAACCTAGAAATTTTATGAACTATCTACTCTTTTATCTACCCAATTATTTTCTCTTTCATATATCAACTCACGTTTTCGAAATGTTTCCCACAACTCAATAAATATCGAAATTGTGCCTGCAATCTTTAACGAATCAAAGTATCTCACACAATTTTATATAAACTTTTATTCAAAAATGGAAATTGTGCACATTTTATGTGTTAAACTAACTGCAACACTGAATGAAAAAACTCAATTCGACACAAATTGAACAAAATTATAAAAACTTTACTGGGACAAAACATTTATCATGACTTTAATTAAATACACTTTACAGCGGACGCCGCGCCGCCATTTGCAATAATTATAAATCCTTGGTCGCGTTCTTCTTTGAGTTTGATGGTTTAATATTTTTTGTTTGCCCTCCTGATTTAACTGTTTTAATATATACAAAACAACAATGCAATTTTAGTTTGACAGCAAAATTGACAGTTCCAGTGTTGTCGCGTCATTTCGGTTTCAGTTGGTCGTATTGTTCATTTAGCAAATAAATTTTGTATGGAAATTCAAGCCCGGTATTAATTTAGCGGATAAATATACCCTAGACACATAGCACTCTTAGGGCAACCCCAGATGAGAACATTTTAGGGAAGGAAGGAATTTGGCTTAGACGTGCCATAACAATAACATCCTTCGCGTAGTTCCTTAATTGCGTGCGTGCCGACCATTTTGAAATTGCGAAATTTAATTTAAATGTAATTTCTCATCGGACGGCTGTACAAATGTTTATTTTCGATTTGTGGTGATAATATCATAATTTAATAATCATTACATGTCTTAATTGAACACTTACAAAATAATTTCGGTAATCATATAAGGAACTACGCGAAGCAACATTATTTTATATGGCAAGTCTAAGCCAAGGGAAGGAAATTCCACACTTCACTAAAAACTTCTTGTGTGGGTTGGTCCTAAGTACATATATATAAGACAAATATTCCTATTAAAATTTTGAAACATTACAGCTTATAGCTTGTGACGTAATTCTGTGACTATATACAGTTTTGTAGATGCTGAGTTAAGTTTTCGACTCGTGTTTTTGAGCACGTAACCCGAGTCAGTAGAACTGACTCTGACAGCGATTGACACTTACACAGGCTAGTGTAAACCCCTACTGACTGTTCTTTTTTACTGGCCAATCTGTACTGACAAGATTTCTGACGAGTCAGTACGAACTAGTCAATAAACTGTCAAACGTACAATTGAGATGGCGGAAATTGAAAATAAAGAGTAGATAGTGGATATTTGTGTTTATATTCCTAATCTGCTCTCTTTTGAGTGGGAAATGACTGAAAAGTGTTTAACATACATTTTATTGTTTATTTTGTAGAGAATAAAGACGGATTAATGAAGAAATTGTTTGATATGCATATAGAAGAGGAATGTCTGCACCGCTTGACGACATTTTATTATGAACAGACTGGTCAATTGATAGAACGCAAATCGTTTTTTGTCAGTAAATTTGACAGACGAAATCAGGACTGTCCGTCAGCTCTATTGACTCGTGTAATCGTTGAGTAAGGTAGATAGATTGAGTTGAGAACGGGTCCAAATATATATGAAGTGACTGACAGTTCAACATAACAATTATGTATGGAATTTTTTGTGATGGAGCTATAAAACTTATAAATTTTGTTTAAATAAACTCACAATAAATATACAACCTAACAAAACTTTCGAGTAACGAGCAAACAAAATAAGTCCCAACTGTTAGCTGCCAACTGGACTATTCAATCCGCGTTTATAGGACACCATTTCGACTCTACTACGACCGCCAAGTCACTGACATATAATAAGAATGGACTGAGCCATCCTATCTATTCCTATAGACAAAAATGGCACAAATTTTGGCTAAAATCTATTTGACTCTTTCAAGCTCAAATGGACACTGAACTGTAAACAATTTAGGAAACAGTACGGCTGAATTAATTGGAGTGCATTGGAATTGACATGAAAATTCAGACAAATATATTGTTTATATACGTCTATCTCTTACAAGCACAATTAAATTTTACAGCAAATCTGCAGAGGAGCACATTTTTAGTAATATTAAAAATTAATTTTTGTGTTAATTAAAACAAGTTTAACTTCCCAAATAATTTTAATTTAATGCAATAATATTTTTCAACATCTTTAGTGTTTCCAATCGACAAATAATAATTAATTATTAATCAGTGTGCAATTGTACGAAATAAAGGGTACAGCCTGTTCAATAATTCTGCCATTTTTGAACACAGTCCATTCTTTTTATGTCAGTGGTTCGAGTTGACCCAATTTCAACTCTAGCCGCGTATACATGGAGTTGAACCATGGTTCAACCCTGCATGTAAACATGGTAATACAGAGGAGATAGAGAGTATTGTGTTCTCTGTACCGCTCTTTCCTAAACATTTCACGACATTTCGTCACGTATTTGTGGAACATTGTTATGGGAATAACTTGTATTCTATGTATATACCCTGGCCGGTACCAACATTGAAAAAAATCATTGGCTGAAAGTTAAAAAAATTAGCGAAAAGCGATTATAATAAAATGTTTCGAACTTTTGCTGCATAACTAATGAAAATATTACCTTTGGTAAAGTACTCTTTATCAGTAATAAAAATAATTAATTTAAAAACATTTATTACGACCTTAGAATATATAGCAAACAGGAGTGGTTGAAAATTTCTCTGCTCAAAAAACTAAACTAATTGAGGAAAACCCGAAACTGAGACTTGGTAATACGATAACACTTTCAGTTCAAAAAATGCCACGGAATTGTGGCAAAATAAAATCAGTATTATAAATTCCATACCCGGAGCGCAAAAGAACTAGAAAAGTTTTTTTATGATATTATATTAAACAAAGCTAATAGAAAATTTCTAAAGTTGGCATTATTTAAAATGCGTGGTGAAAGGAAAATCTGCGGCCGCAAAAAAAACATTTGCATGGCACTGGTGGAGGTCCTCTTGTAACATTTTTTCTATCTAGCGTTGAATTAAGGGTGCAGGAATTGATTAGCGATCGACGTAATTGGTAGTCCATAGATTCTTTACCGATTTCAGATGAAAACAATTATAAAAATTCACTGAAGCTAGCCATTTTTTTTAACAAATTATATATTAAAACATGAAACAGCTGACAATATTCAATTTCTAAATTGATAGATTTAATCTTACCACACTCGTTATGTTGAAAAACCTTTTCACCACTTCGACTTTCAAGAATACGAACGGGGTATTCGATTCGTTATCAACCATTCGTTATATAACCAATTCGTAAAAAACATTCGTAATTAAAGAATAGGCTAGGCCCCCTCGTCTTCTATATACCTTGGCTATAATGAAGGGAAAAAACGCTTCATTAGTGTACTTCATTATAATGTGTTTTCGAGCAACTTTTCAAACGATCAATGGCGCATAAGCTCCAAATCCTAAATCGGGTTAGGGCCTTGTGTGCCAAGTGATGTTAGTTAGCACAGCCTGGACTTTAATTTATAACTATACTTTAAAAAGTTACAGATAGAAATTTCAGTCGCTTCATTTCGTTTGTTGTGAAATTTGCATACATCGATGCGTCTAACCTGCACCTTAACGTTCCAACTTGCCTTCGGCAGCATTTGACACAATAAAAACATACATACATATGTACATAAACTAGAAATAAAGCTTAAATTTCTATTTTTACTTACAACTGATAGCTGTGATTTCATATAAGATTTCGATGAGTTGCCAACGATAACACCACTTTTCTACACATTTCTCACAGGAATGTGCTCCACTAGTTTCTCGTGATCCTGTACAAATAAAAAATTATAATTTAATTTAATCAGAAAAGAAATTATAATATTTCAGTTTAAATTAATCCACCTACAACCCAAGTAACAATTTGCAACCGCGGTTGAAGGGAAATATCTTTTGTTGTTGCTTCAGAGTTGTAGTTGGGTTTATTCGAAAATTGTTTCAAGATCTTTAAAATTTTACTAAAAATTAAAGTGTCTTTATGGTCATTTCTTGTCCAATTTATGAATGTTTAAATCAAAGCGTTGCTCTATAGTTACAATGCTACAGATTCATTACTTTGTGGTAATAATATCACCACATTTTGTACAAATTAGAAAAGAGTCTCTCTGCAACCATTTCTAGATAAAAAGAGTGTTTACGATATTGCTCATCGTTAACAAACTTTATTATACGCAACTAGTTTGCAACCAATTTATATTTTGTTCATTCACAAGTTATTTTAAAACTACTTGAGTCAGTTATGATGACACTGCAATAATAAAAACTTTCACTCACGTTGTGAAATCGTTCCAATATAACCAACGTGCAATTATAAGTATCAGCTTCAGGTTGTCTAGTAACTCCATACATTCATTGCAGAATAGTCTTAATAAGGCCAACATACAACTATCGGCTTCAGGTTGTCTAGCAACTAAATACATGGTTGCAAGTTGCAGAATAGTCTCAATATTACCAACGTACAACTAATGACGCCGACTTATTGAAACCATGAGAATAAAGCGGCCCACACACGATACACCTGTTGGTCCAACGGCTGTTGACCAACCGTTGGACCAACAGTTGTATGGTAGTCCACACACGATACAACTGTCGGACCGATTTCTTCAGCAATAATTTCTTCCGAAATAATGTCATCGGTTGTGAAAAAAAAAGAAAATGTGCATTTGTTTTTCAGCTGTGATTATGTCTTTGAAAATTAATAATATATCAATAAACTCTTCCCAGAAGTCCTTATACTTAATTGACACCATTTTGGTTTGTTTTTTACAACGCAATTACAATAAAAAACTTGACAGATAATGAAATCGGATCAACGGTTGAACAACAAGCCCACACACCATACAACGGCTGCATATACAACAGCGGTTTACCTGCATGCACATCCAACCATCCAACCGTGCTTGATTGTTGGATACTTCGTACAATTGGCCCACACACAGATTGGTACAACAGTTGGACCAACAGTTGTATCGTCTGTGGCCTGCTTAATGCTCATTTCCGTGGAAGAAGTTGAAGCGAGCAAGTTATTTTCGGATAAAACTAAAAATTACAGTTTTTCGTTTTTTAACGTGGTGTTAATAATCAGTTGTATTCTATAAGTGCTATATATTGCTGCGATCTTCTCTGAATCATACAAGCTGTTAGAAGGACGCACCCAAATTTTACAGAACACGATGGCTCTAAGTTCTTAAAAGAACATTTAAAACATGCTGGAACGAGAATTAAAAGAAAAAAGTAAAAACTTTAATGTGTAAAGTTTGGATATTGTAATATTTCAGTGTGACTTTGACACCAATTGAAACCAACCCCAACAACTAATAACCTGCAATTTATAAAAAAAAAAACGTTATATAAAAGTGATATGTGGTGCTACTGCTCTCTGCAGTATGTATCAATGGCTGTAATTTAAATTATTGTTTTGTATAACCAGTCATATAATTAGCTTGTTTTTCTTATTGTTTTGTTTGTTTTAATTACTTGTACACCTGAACTCGATGGTGTTGATTTAGTCTTAAACTTATGTACCTGGCTGGAATTCAGTATTATTTTATTTTGTGCATTGCACCTAGGAGTGCAATGCTATAGTTGTTTCTGAAAAATGTATTAAGTTTTATCTTCTATGTTACTAAACAGGCAAATTGAATGACTACCTGTATTTTTCTGTATTATTGAATTGTATTAGTCTTTAAATCTAACTAAGTATGGCAGCTCTAACTTGTCTAATATCTACATATATATATGTACTTCTGTTCGCTAATTTTTGCATGTTTACTTGATGACATGTATATTCCTGTAACTTTTCGATCAGCACACCGTTATATGACGTGGCCGTGGCCGCGGCCTATAATAATTTTTTCTCTGACTATGATTATGACTATGAAAATACTGTATATGTATAGTTGTGATATAATTACATATTATTTTTAAGTTCAAAGAATTGTTTTTGTTTTATTTTTAAATAATAACTAATCGAAATATATATTTATCTATAACTAATGCGCTCATGTTTTTTTTTCTTATTTCCATAACTTAAATAAATTTCTAAATTAAGGACAGGCTTCCAAGGCACCAGTTAGTTCTTTCGTTGCGTCAACGTTTCAGCGGGGTACTAAAAAAACCATTGCACAACAGTTTTAATGCATGGGTTACAGGTCAGTGTATTCGTAACCGTAATAAATTTATAGTAAAAGATCAACGTTACTGTTAAGATGCAAAAACCTTTTTAGTTGACAGTTGTCGCAGAGTGTTTTTGCTCACCACGTTGCAAAAAACCTGTCCAAATACAGTTGCAATGAAGTGTCTGGCACGTCTCAGACCGGTTTTATACACCAATTTGAAACTAATTGGTTATTGCAACTATGGTTTCGGAACAGTTTTACAACTTCATTTGGTTACTTGGGCACTTTTGTTTTAAGAGAAGGTATCGCTTTTCTCCCCAACCTCCGCCTAACTCCTACGATCTGAAAATCAATACCTGAAAAGTGGTCCTGAGTCTCTTTGAGCTTGTCTATATTCTCGCCGGCCAATCGCATCGAGCCATTTCTTTTTTTAAATTTTCTTCTTAGGAAACCTAAAAGCAAAAAATAAGTAAATTTAGTGGAAACGTTTTAACAAAATTAACAAAGCTATATATGTTGAAAAGTTTTAATTAAAAAATAAATAAATTGTATCTAATTGAGAAAATTTTATAGCAGTTTCCAGCAGTTTGTTTTACAAAAGGAACGAATTTCACAATCCAAATAAAAATACAAATTTGTCATAGGAAAGAAATTTTAATAAATTACTTTTCAATAGGGTATTTCACATTTTCCTTTTAATTAATTTATCCAATCCCAATCCAAATATTCAGATAATTTTCCAAATGTCCCCTAAAAATATTTTTAACCCACAGCCATTGACTTATAGCCGTTTGACTTTGACAGTTGTCTTTTCATATAAACAAAAAAATTTCTTACAAGGAAATGCACAACACTCACTCGGTGACAACGTTGCTACAGGGCGGCATGCTAGTTCGCTTCGACTTTTGTCGGAGAGTGTGCGGGGGGGGGGGGGGTCCACGAAAAATCTGCTGCTGTCACATCACCATTAACAAAAGATATAGTGCCTATCACAACAAACGGAGCACACATCCAGCCCTGAATGGGCTCTCACCACTTACTTTACCTTATGATGAAGACGCAGATGACCTGCCTTTAATGCCATTGCCCAATCTTTTGACATTGCGGGCTAGACTTATCACCTGAAAAATGAGCGAAGTAGTGTACCTATTCAACTATTGTTACAAGAGAGAGGCTCCAGGATAGCGGTGGAGGTAAATAAAAAGCCTTAGAGCTTCCCACAGCTTATCTTATAGACTCCACTTGATTTTAAAATATCTTTTTTATTCCCGATTTTATTATTAACCAATAAATTTTTTAAATTTCTGCCATTAAAAAATGCTGTGAGGACTGTCCGGGTATATATATAGGGAAGACTAAGCGTTCTTTGAAACAGCGTTTTGGAGAGCATATCAGCTCTGCCAGATTAAATAAACCTACATCTGGTTTGGCAAAACACTTGATCGACACAGGACACAAGTGCAAGGTAGATGACTTGGAATTGTTGCATAGATTGCGCGGCGGACATGTACTAGATAAGTACGAAATTTATGAAATTAAAAAATCAAAGCTTAACGGCGGGATCTTGCTGAACGATCAAATAGATTTCACAAATAAAAGTCCTTTACTTGAACCAGATCTTATGAAATTGTGTATTTTGCTATGTATTTATTCATTTATTATTTATTTATTCATTTGTTTGTTAGCGTACAGTAGTTTGTTACTTGTTACATTCATACATGTTTTTTGTTCTTTATTTAGACATTTACGTATTTATGTATTTATTTGCTTATTTAATTGTATACGTTAGTTCGTTAGCTTGTCACTTGCATACACGTTTTTACTTTGTTATGTTCCATTACGCTAGTTTTTAGTACACAGCTGATATTTCCTTATGTAGTTTGCACATAGACTCAGTTTAGTTAGTAGCTCTGAGGATGCCCTAAGAAGGCGAAACGCGTCAGTTTTGTTCGTTTAACAAACCTATAATTTAATAAAAAAAATTTGTGGAAATAGAAACAAGTGTTTAGAAAAATGTTACTGTATGTTGTTCCGATAATTGACAATAATTGATATGCAACATTTTTTAAGTGGCTGTATTTTTCTGATGGTACGGCATTTCAAAATTCATTAACTAAAGTTGCAGATTTATGATACATTTTCAGTCCTACATCTTCTCGCATTTCTATTAATTCCATTTCTTTTTCCGCTATTTCATGTAGTAATGTTTTAGAAATCGGAAATCCGTTCGAAATTCTATCAACTTCAAATGGATTTATTACAAATGCGATAGATGGTTTTAATGCAACTAAATCTGCAAATTGTTCCTCAGAATCTTCCAAAATGTTGCCTAATTTTGTATCATATTTTTTTATAGCTTTAGGAAGAGGATTGTATTCTAATGCAGCTTTTTGTAAACGCGGAAAATGATTAAAAGTTTTTTCGCTTATATCTTTTCGAAATAGTTGTAATTTGGTTTTGAAATTGTAAATAATTTGGCTTGATTCTGCAATGTTTTTATTTTTTCCTTGCATTTTTAAATTTAAATTACTCAAATGTTCCATTGTATCGGTGAAAAACATTAAGTCGTGTTTCCATTCGTTATCTTTTAATTGTGGATATGATTAATTTTTTTTATTAAGAAATTCGATTATAGGATCAAATAGGTTAACAAATTTGTTTAAAACGTTATATGTGGATAACCATCTTACAATACAATACAGAGATAAATCTGCTCATGGTTCGTCAATATTATTAATGAAATTACGGAAATGACGATGATTTTTTGCATTTATCCCTACAAAATTTACAATTTTTATAACAGGAGTTAATACATTTTCAAAACGACCGTTAAAACATAAATAAATAATAAAAATAAACTTAAATTTCTATTTAAAATAAAATTAAATCGAATTAATATTTATTTTTATTATTTATTTATTTTATTAAATTTTATTTTTCCATGCTCAAAACCTAGTTGAAAGTATTTATGAAATTTTTTTAATTGAGCCGCAATAAAACTCAAAAAGAGCCGCATGTGGCTCGCGAGCCGCCGTTTGGCCACCGTTGTTCTATGAGTATAGTATGGTCACAAATAAGTAAATAAAAAAAAGGACACAGAAGAGTGTTCCGATTGTTTTCAATTTAAATGTACACGGCGAGAAAAGGAAGGAAGGAAGAGAAAAAAAAACAAATCAAACCCTCTTTGAACATTTTACGAATAAGACAAAAAATGTGAAAGCGAAGATTACATGCAACGAAATGGAATGGCAAATGATTTATTTTCGTAAATAAGAGAGAATGGGAGGGGTTTTGTGATTTTACGCTCATAAAATGTTCCCGCGTTTTTATGAAAACACGATTTTCAGAAATTGTTCCAATGTTTTTCGCAGGAATTCTAATGTTTGTTAGTGTAATCCTATAATCCTATGATATGTGAACAGCACGTTTTTCTGCTTACATTTTTGTTGCTCGAAAGAGATTAAGTGGGGGAATCTCATGCTGGATTCGGGGAATTTTATTTGACAGAAATTTCATATCTCCTTTTAGTGCGTTGTTCAATGCGAAATTTATCCCATTCTTGCCAAATGGAGGTAGGGTTACCCAGCGTACATTATTATGAATAGTTTGATAGGATTTTGAGGAATTCTATAAGATTTTGTCGTTTGGGTAATCCTACGTTCTCTCGATTTTTGTTTTCAACTCGTTGTCTCAGTCGCACTACAATAACGCATAGCCAAGTTCTTTACCCCCATTCATGCAAAAGACAAAACTATATGAGATTACCTCTTTCAGTCTAAAAAACACGGAAAATTTCCAATTTTGTTCGCCTCTGTCTCTACTTATATTAATTTACTTTGGTATGGTTGCCTGGAATTATCAGGCTTGTGGTTGAACAGGGCTATATGTATAACTTGTTGGCTGAGATCTTTAGTGGCTGGGTGGGTCACTTTACTGATCATGGGTGCGGATCTTTGGTTGGATATGTATGTGTGCAGCTGAGGTGTATTAACAAGAATATTGTGAATTAAAATAAAAGCTTTCATGATTGGTATGAGCCAAAACCCTCGAGAATACTTCCCAAGCCATGAAACAGAAATCTATATGTGTGCGTGCTTAGTCCGTTTTCTAAAATGTGCTATATTGATACTTATGGAAAAGTGCTAAACATTGGCCTAAACTACTATCCATACAGGAAAATAGTCTTGTAGTAATTTACAGCTAGGTTGCTTATCTTCCCAAAGGCTACACTTCCTATATACCTTACTTAACAAAATAATAATATAGTTTTGATTACAAAGTAACCTTACCATTTTACGCTCAACACCTCTCTTCTGAGTGATAATTGCATGTGTGTATGTGCAGCCGTAGTCCGAATCTGTAGGCTCAAAACCCTCGAGAATACTTCACAAGCCATGAAACAGACCACCTCCCTACCACATGCGAGGCCCAACGTAGTCCTTACATTCTAAAATATTTGCAGTGTTCTTATGTAAAAGTGACAAAAGTTTGATTTGAATAGCTCCTCCGCCCTAAACTACTCTTCATACAGAAAAATGGTGTTCCAATAATCTTAAGCTTGCTTTCTTATCTTCCGAACCGTAATAAAATTTTCATACCTTTCCTAACAAAATTATTTAAAAAAATTTATCTTAACCAAATAACTACGATTCCTCAAACAAAAATTCTCAGCTGAGTAATCATTGTAATGCCGCTGTGCCGTCATGGCATGCCGTGGGCTGATGATATCGAATGTAGATGCCTACAGATTCGGACTACGGCTGCACATACACACATGCAATTATCACTCAGCTGATATGTATTGAGCGTAAAATGGTAAGATTACTTTGTAATCAAAACTATTTAATTATTTTGTTAAGTAAGGTATATAGTAAGTGTAGCCTTTGGTAAGGTAAGGAATCAAGCTTTAAATTACTAGATGACTATTTTCCTGTATGGATAGTAGTTTAGGCTCTATGGCATATATAAAGTCAATGTTTGGCACTTTTCCATAAGCATCAATATAGAGCATTTTAGAGTACGGACTCCGAACGCACACATATAGATTTCTGTTTCATGGCTTGGGAAGTATTCTCGAGGGTTTTGGTAGGCTACATTCGATATCATCAGCCAAAACCCTCGAGAATACTTCCCAAGCCATGAAACAGAAATCTATATGTGTGCGTTCGGAGTCTGTTCTCTAAAATGTTCTATATTGATGCTTATGGAAAAGTGCCAAACATTGACTTTATATATGCCATAGAGCCTAAACTAGTATCCATACAGGAAAATAGACTTCTAGTAATTTAAAGCATGGTCCCTTACCTTCCCAAAGGCTACACTTACTATATACCTTACTTAACAAAATAATAAAATAGTTTTGATTACAAGTAACCTTACGATTTTACGCTCAACACCTCTCTGCTGAGTGATAATTGCATGTGTGTATGTGCAGCCGGAGTCCGAATCTGTAGGCAGCTACATTCGATATCATCAGCCCAGCCCCACGGCATGCCATGACGGCACAGCGACATTACAATGATTACTCGGCTGAGAATTTTTGTTTGAGGAATTGTAGTCATTTGGTTAAGATAAATTTTTTTAAATAATTTTGTTAGGAAAGGTATGAAAATTTTATTATGGTTCGGAAGATAAGAAAGCAAGCTTGAGATTAACAGACGCCATTTTTCTGTATGAATAGTAGTTTAGGGCGGAGGAGCTATTTAAATCAAACTTTTGTCACTTTTACATAAGAACACTGCAAATATTTTAGAATGTAAGGACTACGTTGGGCCTCGCATGTGGTAGGGAGGGAGTCTGTTTCATGGCTTGTGAAGTATTCTCGAGGGTTTTGGTTGAACCCAAGTTCTTTGTATGAGCAAAACCCTCAAAAATACTCACAAGCCATGAAACAGACTTCCTCACAGCGGAGTCCTAACATTCTAAAATATTTGCAGTGATATTATGTAAAACAGACAACATTTTGCTCCTCCACCCTAAACTACGATTCATACAGATGTGTGGTGTTCTGATAATCTTAAGCTTGCTTTCTTATCTTCCGAACCAAAATAAAATTTGTATAACTTTCCTAACAAAATTATTTGAAAAAATTTATCTTAACCAAATGACTATCATTCCTCAATCAAGAACCCTTTGCTGAGTAATCATGCCGTGTGCTGATGATATCGAATGTAACTGCCCACAGATTCGGACTCCGGCTGCACATAGGCACACATTCAGCTGAGAGGTAGTGAGCGTAAAATGGTAAGGTTACTTTTTAATCAAAACTATTTTATTATTTTGTTAAGTAAGGTATACAGTAAGTGTAGCCTTTGGGAAGGTAAGGAACTTAACTGTAAATTACTAGAAGACTCTTTTGTTCTATGGATAGTAAGTTAGGCTCTATACCATATATAAAATCAATGTTTGACAGTTTTCCATAAGTGTGAATATAGAACATTTTAGAAAGCAGACTCCCAACGTACACAAATAGATTTCTGTTTCATATGGCAATTGGGAAGTATTCTCAGGGGTTTTGCTATGAGGGATTGAATCGATGTATGTTGTACAATGGATTGGAGGTATATATGTGTTTATTTGATTGGAGCAAAGTATTCTCACGGCTTCATGATCCAAGGCTTAAATATAACTGAAATTCATAAAAAAAATGTTGAGTCGATGACAATAACATTAAGCTGCCGTAATATTGGGATGGATTTAAGGGTTTAATAAAAGAAGGCGGTAGTATGATATGTTGATTTGAGGAATAGCTTAGATAAGTAGTGGTACTTGTATGGGTGCAGTAAAAGCCTTATCAACAATTTTTTTTATGATCAAGTGTAATGGCATGGTCAATGTTGCCACTTGAAATCTTTCTAGAGTAGCTTTTTAGTGTAGCCAGAAATTGGTTTGCGTAGCCACACCTTATAGAAAATGTAAAATCTTAGCAATTTAAAGCTTTGCAGGAAGATATTGCTATGATATTAATATAGTATGATATGTGGACTTATAGATGAGTAGTGGAAGTCGTATGGGTGAAGTAAAACCCTGATTTTTGTGATCTGGTATAATGGAATATTCAGTGTTGCCATAAGAAATCTTTCTTGAGTAACTGTTTAGCAAAGTGATCTTTTGTGGTTAGGCGATGAGAGTTCGACAGCAAAATCCCATGTTATTTCTTATGAAAGTCCAAATTTACTTTTGCAATTATCTCGATCTAACACATCATCATCTGTCTCTCTCTAACAAATATGCTTGAGGTGGACTTGGTCATATACTTGCCTGCTTGGAGCTTGGTATTATCAGTTGTTAGCTTTATATGCTATGAGTGCAGTGGGCTATATACATGTTGGTTTTAGGTTGATAGTGGGTTAAATTAAAAGCTTTGATGATAGAAGATAGGGCTATGATATTAAGTAATGGAAATTGTATGAGAGCAGTAAAAGAATAATTTTTGGTTGTCAGGTGTAATGGCATGACTTAGCACGTAATTTGATATTGCCTATTGCCAAGATCGTGGCGGTTGAGATTAGGTTAAGTTTGGTAGTGCTCGAAGTTTATTTTATGGGTGGGTGGCGGGTGTGCATAATATAGTAGGAAGCTTTAGTGAATATCATACTTTTCAACCATATCGCTCTAACATCTGCCTCCCTCTAACACACATGCTTGAGGTAGACATGATCATTTACATGACAGCTTGGAGCTTTGTGTTATCAATTGCTTGCTTTATATGCTCTGGCTGTCAGGGCTTATCATGTGTTAAGCTGGGCTGGGTGAATACACATCTAAAAATAGATCACGTGAAACTGCTGCGATATTGGAGTATTTTCTTATCACGCTAAGAGTGGGTTAAATTTAAAGCTTTGATGAAAGAATGCGATGTTCTAGATGGCACCAAAATGAAAGTTTATAAGAATTTGGTAACAGTATATTCTATACAAAATCTAATAAAATTGTATAAGATTCTGGTAAGAGTATGTTCCATACAAAATCTAACAGGCATAAGAAATTTTCTAAAAATCTGGGTGACTTTATTGAACCACAGGAGACTTGATTTTTCACAGGTTTCCCTGGTAATCACTCTTTTCAAAGTTTCGAATGGGTTCCTCAAATAAATGATAGTACTGCAGAGCTATCCATTTCAGAACCTTTTTCATCTAGCTCATCAGCTGCTTCATTACTCTAGATATCCATATGTCCAGGAACCTAGAATAGGGTGACCTTATGCTGTACGGATATTTCTCATAGGCTATAGCTTTACCCAAAACGAAGCCGGCGACCATTTTTTGAAATCAGTTCTAGGTGAAAACATATCCTATAATGTTTACAAATAGTGGTAAAACAAAATTTTATAAGGATTTGGTAACAGTATGTTCTATCCAAAATCTAATAAGCGGGGAAAATTTTTATAAGAAATTGGTTAGATCTATACAAAATCTAAGTGGCAAAAAGAGAATTGCATGAGAATTTGGTTAGTGGTTAGTGTCTTCTTGAATGTGAGACTGTTAAGATAGATGTTGAGGAGTTTATAAGAGAATATAATAACACTTTTATCGATGAGCATAAGAAACAAATTCAAGAATGCTATAAATTTTTAAAATTATATAAAAATATTGAGAAAGTCGAGTCAAAATGTTATGAGCACCATGTAAGCTGCGCTTGGGCAAGAGATAATTCAACGGATGGATCAGTATGAGTTTATGGCTGAAATTATTGATAAATTTGATACAAGTGATTACCTAGAAGATAATCAATTCAATTTACCGCTCATGAATAAGACACTTCCTGCTCTAATGAAAGATCAGCTAAATGGGAAAACCATGACCGAATTTGCAGGCTTGCGCTCGAAAATGTACAGTCTGCGTATGAACGATGGTAAAACTGTAAAAAAAGCGAAAGGCATAAAAACAAATGTAGTCTAGAGGCATATCAATTTCCAAGACTACGTCGAATGCTTGAATAACAAAGGAGTATTAACTGTAAATCAGAGCTGCATACGACTACATAACCATAACGTCTACACTGTCAATCACAAGAAGATAGAATTGAGTCCTTATGATAACAAGCGGCATATTATAAGTGGAGCAATTGATACTCTACAATGGGGCATTACTCTATTTCATCATAACAGCAAGGAGCAGACGCAGAAAATATAGTCCTATTCTGGTTAAGATATTATTGTAAATAAATGTTGTATTATAGTTAAAATACCATTTAATGAAATAGTTTGTTTTAATTGTATTATAGCCTAAGATATACATTATTGTAAAATAAAAAAAGTATTATTACAGTTATAGGCTAACCGATTTAAGGAAGTCCAACCATTGAATGATACACTAACAATTAAATGTTAATACTTTTCAATTTATAACAAATCAATAATGATATCTTATATATGGTATTCCTTTTTCAATTTCCCCACTAAGTCCAGAACTCCTGAAGGTATTCTTTAACAATATTTTCCCACTACAGCAGGCTCCTTGTCGGGCGGTTGAGCGTTTTACCTAGCATGCTAGGACAGTTGAGTGTGATCGTGAGAAAAACTTTGACATGTAGGCTTGACCTTAGCCTCTGGTATCACTTTGAAACAGGAAGGGCGTCTGAACCTTGACCTTGATCCGGAAGTGTGTCTTGGATGCCACAACCTTGATTCCCTATAATCAAGCACGTCACAGCGCACTCCGATTTGGCTGATGATGAGGATTCCATCTGCCGATCAGACCAGTTTGAAAAGCTGTTTAGTTGGTATGAGACCTGTTTGAACTGTTATCAGAATTGTTTGAAAAGCTGTTATCTGACGTGTTTAACAGCTGTTATCAGACCTGTTTGAAAGGCTGTTAAGCTGTCATCAGAGCTATTTGCAAAGCTGTTAAGCTGTTATCAGACCTGTTCGAAAAGCTGTTTAGCTGTTATCTGACCTGTTTAAAAGCTGTTAAGCTGTTATCGAACCTGTTTGAGAAGCTGTTAAGCTGGTATAAGACCTGTTTTGAAAAGCTATATGGAATTAGCACGAGTAGCATACCAATACTACTGAAAGGAAAATTGATTCGCTCATTTTAAAATTGCGAAATTTATAATCGGTCGGCTGTACAGTTGTTTATCTGCGATTTGAGGTGATAATATAATAATTTAATTATCATTACGTGCCATGAATTTGTGATACAGTTATTGTTTAAATCAAAAATTGTAACTTGTGTAAGCATTTGAATCACCCTGTACATGAAAGGCCCCATGTACCCCACACACTAACCCAAATACTGTCGAACATCTCCCATGAATAGAATGAACGGCAGCCCGTCATCGCGACCAAGAAAAATTTCAGGCGTCAGAGTAATTTTTGTTAACGTAGAAGGGGTAACCCCCTTAACCTAATGTTCAAGTATAAGTAACAGAAAAGGTGAATTGATTACCAGTTTGAATAGTGAAGTGACTGACCTCAAGCCTGAGGCTGGATCTTGGTTCTGGACACGATGGCGGGTTCGTCAAGTAGTCATTCGGTCCATTATTGATTGTTACAATTTTAAATTCAAAACGTGTCATCGAGTGTTATACTTGTTTGAACACGCACACAATTAACCTCGGTATTTATATAAGAAACTATAGCGCAGCAAAATTAATGTGATGACAAATCTGGGCACAAGCTCGCAAATTTGCGCATGCTGCGTAAGAGCTTCGTATACAAAGCCCCTTAAGGCACTTTTATATCAAAAACAAGAACTGAAAAATGTAAATCGAAAAATTCAACTTATTCCACTTTAAAACAAAATGTTTGCTCCAATGATTAATAAAATCCAGGGAAATAGGATTAGGATGATTTTATTAATCATTGGAGCAAAAATCTTGTTTTTAAGTGGCATAAATTGAGTTTTTCGATCTACACTTTTTCGATTCTTGTTTTTGATGTGAAAGTGCCTTTAGAGCGCCTTCATTGGAACAGCATAACCCGCAGCACTGCCATTCTTCTTGCACGTGTAACCCACGATATACGGAGTCAAGGCACTTTTAAGGCACTTTCACATCAAAACCGAAAAATGTAAATCGAAAAACTCAATTTATTCCACTTTAAAACAAGATTTTTGCTCCAATGATTAATAAAATCATGGGAAATAGGAAAACTAATAATTTTACTAATAAAATAGATTATTTATCTCAGATTTTTAAGAAAAACACAACTTTCATCTTTTTTCGGCCGAAAAACGAAATTTCGGTTGCTTCTGTCAATTTCTTTTCGGTTTCCACATGTGGAACGTTTCGGGACGAAAATTTTTTTTGTGTTTACATTGAAAATTATATTATTTTATTTTATTATTTATTATATTATTATAATATGGATAGGGATTTCGAAGTAAAATTAAAATAAGTTTTATGTATGAGCTCTCATCAAACAACTTTTATGATAATTAAATGTTACTTCTATTTAACCGAAATTTTTTTTTTCGGTTTTCGGTGTGAAATCAAAAGTGAATTTTCGGTGTAGAACTTATCGGTTTTCGGTTTCGATTTGAAAGTGCCTTTAGTGGAAAATAAAAATGTTGGATATAGTTCTAATAATCTTCCTTCAATTTATCTTGATGTTTAGAAAGAAAAACGGTACTTATTTTAAGACTTTAAATGGATCCAGTCGAATAAATTCCCATAAATATTAAACTTTATATTTTTCACTTTTTAAGAAACGCGTCATGCGAATCGACTAACACAGAAAATGGCGATTCTATGGTGCCGGATAGTCATACTTGTTAGCCTGTATACCGTGCGTATAACCCTACTGCATGCAGGCAGCTCAGCTTTCAACGAACTTGCATCATGAAAAATCATGGCAGCTGAGGTGAATAGTAATTTGACGTTATATAGTTTTCAAAGATGTTGGAATAGAAATGCCCAGATTTTAACCAACATTTGTGTCATTTTGACTATAGGAATTCGATAGAATGGCTCAGCTAATTCGTATTATATATCAGTGATATTGGCCGTAGCTTTAAAGCACTGACATATAATAATAACTGGCCAAGTGCGAGTCGGACTCGCGCACGAAGAGTTCCGTACCATCGTACAAAATTTAACACTTTTTACTTTTAATTTATTTTTTCAAATGAGAGTAGATGTGAAAAAATAATGCTGTCTTTTGAAAAAAAATAATAATAATTCTGTCATGTGAAAAAAAAATGTATACTTATGATAATAATTATGAATGAGAATAAAGCTTGGAAAAATCACGGTTCTTGTATGGGGCCACCCTTAAATTTTTAATTTAATTTTATTTTTATTATTTGTTGTTATCTATCGCCAATAGAAAAACATAGTCTGTGAAAATTTCAACTGTTTACCTATTACGGTTCATTAGATACAACCTGGTGACGGACGGACGGACAGCGAAGTCTTAGTAATAGGGTTCAAGTTGTTACCCTTTGGGTACGAAACCCTAAAAATGAACTGAGCCATATTATCTAATTCCTACATATAGTCAAAAATGACACAAATTTGTGTTTCTGTTTATCTCCTTCACGGTCAAAATTTGTGTTGAACTGTAACCAATTTTGGAAACAGTATGGAATGCAGTGGAATTGCCATAAAAATTCAGACAAATATATTACTTATATACTTCTATCTCCTTCAAGCTAAATAAAGTTTGACATCAAATCTGCATAGGAGAACATTTTCCAGTAATATTACAAATTTATTGTTGTCTTAATTAGAGATAGTTTAACTTCCAACACAACTTTTATTTAATGCAATACTATTTTATAATATCTTTAGCGTTTCTAATCAACAAGTAATAGTAAATTATGAATCTGTGTACAATTGTACAAAATAAATGGTTTTCACAGCCTGTTCAAAATTTGTGCCATTTTTGAAACAAGAACGCTGGGTCTATATGTCAGTGGCTTTGGTCCATTATTATTTTATTATGCATATCTCGCTTATAATACATGTAATACTCATGTCTATATATACATTTCCATTCTTTCAGTTTAATGTATTGGAATAAGGACATGCGCTTAGACTGACATATATTAATAAGAATAAGATTTGGCATGCATTGAGGCTCTCATATAAACCAAAGGTGTTTAAAAAACAACACTTAGGTATAGTAAAAATCATTCAAAAATTCATTAACATACTCTTGTAAAATAACATTAATCAATAAGGGTTTTTCATAGAAAATAGTAAAAGCTGAATAATTTATGTATGTTACAATTCCCCTTGATTTATAATAAAACAAGCTTTAATATCTCATATTATTGAATATAGAGGTATTTTCTAGAGATATCTACATGGGTACATCCAGAAAAAAAACATACCTTCATATAGCTACAGCACCCCAATACAACTACCTATAAATTTCAAAGGCATTTGGAGAGAAGGAAGGAAGGTATCCAGAATCAGATGGATACATACCCGTTTATGTTGTGTGCTAGCCAATTTTCCTTGTGCCACCCCAACTTATTGTAGAAAAGGGCCAGTGGGATGTGTTTTGTTTTTGATAGCAGCCATCTTGTGTTACACTATACACCAGAATACACAAATTGCTGAACACATTTTATAAGTGTATAGATACAAAACACTTAAAAAATTGTTTTCGAGTTAAAATGTTTCGTTTTGTACGTTTAAGATAGAAGCAATAAAATTAATCGCATGCAAATTTTGCGGAAAAATCGTATAATTTCTTTTTTCTTGACAGAAACGAAAAGTTCGGTATTCCTTCAACAAGGATATTTCTGCGATTATTGAAGTTTTTTTTATGGAGTTTCCTAATTTGTTGTATACTATATTCAAAAAATTTGTGGTGTGCAGAAAAGAATGGTGTGATAATGAACAGAATTTCATTGAAATTTTAATTTATAATAATTTCTATTTCACAAGAAAAAGTGCTTCAAGGTTTGTTCATGTTTTCTTTTGTATATCATCAAAAATATAAATTATGATTGGAATAAATAAAAGAAAAAAAAAAACTTTTCCGAAGATATTATTTAGTGTCATATGAATTAAAATCATTTTTATGTGTGATTTTTTTTAAGTGCACCCACCTCTATTATTAGGTATAAAAATGAAGGAATTGATATTTTCTATAAAAAAAAAAAGTTTTATATTTACGAAAATTGTATGAAAAGTGTTGAAACCAAATTGAAGTGTTTTATACGGTGATGTTGAAGGATGATATACTAAATCAACTATTTTTTAATGATTATTACATTTTTATTGTTAAATTATATACAGTACAAAATCTAATATGAAAATCTAAAGTCTGATGTTGATAACAATCGAGTACAGCCTCTATGGTTTGCTGTATAAAATCTGAAATTTACCTAAAATTTAATTCCAAAATATTTACTGATATAATATAACAAATGATATTTTCGCCTGGATACATACTTATATTATTATTATTACATATTTTATATCATATATGTATATGGGCATATGTAGATATATATATATATTTATTACCTTCTCATACTTGTACTAAATTGTACTGTATGTATCATCAGGAGTGACCTAAATTATTTGCTCTATTAATTTGGTTGCAGTTCAATATTATACGAATGTATGTATTATAATACTATATGCAATATGATATTTTTCTAAGCATATTTATATGGGAGTCATAGATAAAAACCAAACAAAAAATCACTCCAGTTCAAAAACCTTGAGTTTTCATCATACCCTAAATTTTGTGTTCGTTCATATTCAGTTGGGAGTTATTTTGCTCAGAGTTTATTGGAGGACTGATAAATTTTTACTTGAATATGTTATTCAGATTTTCTTCAATGATATTATATCTCAAGAGTAGGAAAAAATCTTGAATTTCTTGCCATATTGTTTTGGGGTTTTTGGGATATTTTAGCATACGCAAGCTCAAAGAAAAAAAGCTCTTTAAATCATTTCTGTCTTTAAAGTTGGAAAATAAAAAAGATTTATTTAAAGCTGTTTTTCATATGTTACAGGACTAATATGTATACATCCGTATTATTTACCTATTATACAGTTGAAGGCAAAAGCGGTATACGTACATACGTATCAAATCTACATATATAGGTACTATACCTTTCATTTTTATAAAATTCAGGATTGATTTTAATTAGAGATTTCTTAACTTTTTCACTGAAATTGTACGGAAATCGTTGAAAAAAGGAGTAAAGGGTTTTTTCAAATGAACTGATTTCAAACTCTGTTATTTTTTATTTTAAACTTATCTTACCTTTATTTGATTTGTATAAAGGAACAAATCTTATTTATTTTCGTATTTACATATGTATATTTAATATTTTTGACAGTATGGTTCAATGACAAAAGAAATTATTTTCGTTACAAATATGATTTATCTAATAAAACGGAATAACAAATCAAAAGAAACGAAAAGATATAAAATTAATTAGATATTCAATAGATTAAAAATAGAAGAAGTAAAAAAAAGTCACAAACTTAAATAATTCCCTGACTAAAAAAAAAAAAAATAAAGTAAATTACAAGATTTATTTTATTCAATATCTCGATATTATGCCAGAGAGATGAGTGCATTGATGTGTCTGTTGTAGAGGTACTTAGGAAAAAAATTAAATAAAAAAAATCATTTTCAATGTTGGGCGTAACTGCGGCTAGCATGGTTCATTCTAAAGTTCCAATTTAGGATGAAGCGTTCGAGCTTTCCGAGTGATATTTGGCCAATGACACGGTAATGTTGGTTTCAATTCCTTAATCGTTACCGGCTTATCCATGTAAACCCAAAGGAAAAAGTCAAGAGGTGTGATATCACGTGATCTTGCTGGCCAATTCACCGGTCCGAAGCGTAAAAGTACGGGTGTTTTGTGTTTACTTTGGTGTTAACCCTCAAGTCCAAATTTTGTGTTCGATTTGCCAGATTCGTGGCATTTCTGACCCCCCCAAGCAGTCACTTTCTGCTTTTGTTTGCTAATTGGGTTAACCTCGACGGTTAGCTCTAGCTGCTCCTGCTCTTGACTAGAAGCACCGTGGCTCTCGTTTTGACATGTTAAAGAAAGAAGTAGAGGTCAGCAAAAAGTTTGTGATTGGTAATTTTGGCCCTTGCTGCTTCCTTTGCGCAAAAACAGGAACCTGGCACTTTGGAGTTAACAGGTTTTTGACATGGTTCTGACATGTCCCCGAATGACCCAGCTATCACATTTCGCCAGCAAAAACACTCTATCTGTTTACTGAATTGTTTTCGTCATGGTGTCGTCGAGATCACGGTCTTCAGGGACCGATGATACCACCATTCCATAAACCGCATCAAACCGCTATTTTGTCTGAATATAATGGCAGCTCTTAAACCTCTTCGGGTTACTGTTCAGCCCAAATACGGCAATTTTTCTTTTGAAGTAACCATTACGCCAGAAATGGACCTCACCGCTGAACAAATGTCGGATACAGTGGATTTTCTGAAGGCTTTTCTAGCAAGACCCCAAAGGCTAAAACAATGATGATTCGAAAGGTCAGCCTACTTCAACTCTTCTACGAGTTGAAGTTTGTATGCTTTCAGACCAAGACCTTTTCGTAAAATACGTCAAGTTGTTGCATAGGATATCATCGCGGTCATCGCGTACACTATCAGCCGCTGCTATATTATCTTCACTACGTGCTGGATGTGGTCTATTTGCTCGCGTATTATCCAATTATGAAAATTGGATGTCAAATTGTTCGATGGTATAGCGAATTGTGCGTTCGGTAAGCCGATTATGTGGATCATAAGTTGCTCTAATTTGCACAAAACACATTCTTTGTAGAACGCTGATTTTCGTAATACAGCTGAATAATTTGTAGACACTATGTCCGGCTAAATCGTTCTACGATGAGATGTCAAATACTAACTGAAAACAAAAATACCATGATTGTTTCACTGGACTCACACTACTGAAAAATAAAGTAAAATACGAATCACCCGTTACAGGGATGAGTCAAGGTTTTTTTGGTAGATTATACCCCGCTCTAAAAATTATTCTTATAAATGAAGTGTTCGTAACATTCTGGGAGGGTGGTGAAAGGTGCCAGATTTGAAAATTATAAAAATTCAAAAACCGCGATATCCATGGCGTGTGGTGACATTTATTGATCAATTATCTGTCAATTCGGTCAATCGTGGCAATTTTGACAGAATTTCAAAACAATATAAAGTAAATAAAATTCGTAAAAATTAATGTCCATGGATATCAGGCTCAAATCATTCGTCTCGATGTGGAGAATGCGGAAATTTCAAAATGGATGTGCTGGAAGGGTTAAAGCTTACCTGAAAAGTGTGCTTCTTTATACGTGCGGCATAACATATTCAGTACAGAAGTCTGTCCACATTAAAATATAATTTAAATGCTATTTTTCCGTAACTTATATAATTTGATGAAACGGACACGTCATATAGGCAACACATTAGTTTTCAATCACTTTTCGGCACTCCACGAATACAGTGGCACAATTTTTTACCATGTACTGTATCACATTTAGCAATTTTTTATTTTTTTTTATATTTATAAAAAATCACAACAGCAAATTGGCTGATCTTGGACACATAAAATTAATTTTCTATCAATCTTGGGTATGTAATATACCATCCTGTCAGATTTCGCATTAAAATTCAATGTTTTTTTATTTAATTTTATATTCGATATTTTGAAATTTTCTCAAAGCTAACATGATTGACAGAATTGGCAGGAAATTGATTTGCAATCAGTTTTCGGTCCTTCAAGTGGAATGTAACCATTTCTGTCATGGACATAGCCTTTTTTGAATTTTTATAATTTTTAAATATGACGCCCACCACGATTGATATAGACACTTCATTTAAAAGAATAATTTTTAGACGGGGATATAATCTACAAAAAAAGGCCTTGATTTATCCATGGATAACCCTGATCCATTATTGCACTCATCTGTCTAGCTATTATAGACTAGCTAAAGTTGCCCGTTCCTAGAACGAAATTCTCTCGTAAATTTATAAATATTTTTAATTAGGATTCGAAGCGTTACAGAGTTTGGGCTTTTCTTGTTTGTTTTTTGTTTATTTTATTAAATTTTTTTCATTTGATTTTTTTTCAATTTTTTTTTTATTTAACGCATTACAGACAGTATAAATGTTTTGTCTATTTACATTTGGGGTTGTGGTTTTTTTCTTATAAAAAGACTTGACTGTTTAATAAAGGAATATAATTTTTAATTATTGCGAATGATCCTGTTTTCTAAATGGTAGATAGCGACATAGCAGCTGGACATAATTTATACCTATACATATTTCATTATCGTCTGTTTTCTACTGCAATTAGTTCATCCATTATGATTTTTCTGGTCTGGATCTGTACTCTTCCAGTTCACAGTCTACATATTTTCAACTGAGGTGCTTGCTGATACATGTATCTACTGTATATACAGAATGTGGATAGGTAAGCAAAGATAACGCGACTTAAAGATATTTGGGTATGTTTTTATAGATCATCCTGTCAGTTCTAAACGTTACACCCTATGATGATTTAAAATTTGTTATATTGATAATCGTTGGACTTTTCCAATGCTCTAGATATTTTCTCCCCGCTCTTTTACGTTTTGAAGCTAGTGCTCAGCAAATTTAAAATTTCGGAACTTCAACTCTTTTCTTTTATCTAACAACTATATTTATCACACGTCATCAAGACCAATTTTTAATATTGGATTTAAGAAGCCCAAAAGCGTAGCTTTAAGATGACCTATTACGCTCTGTATCTGACAGGTGACCGTTTCTGCGTTTTTTGCACTTTTTATATTGAACATATCCAGTGAAAATGGCCTAAAAAGCTCGTCCCGAAAAGATAATTGCCTACTTTCTGGCACTAATTGAAGTTTTTCGCTGAATTTGCTTAAAACAAAAAGTGCAAAAAATACAGAAAGGGTCACTTTTTGGGTACAGAGTGTAATAAATCATTTAAAGCTAAGCTTTCGGGCTTCCTTAATTCAATGTGAAAAATTCGTCTTGATAACGTATTATTTGATAAAAATAATTGTTTAATAAAAAGATTAAGTTAAAGTTCCGTTATAGAAGAAGGGCACAATTTATAAACTGCTGGAAAGGTCCAACGATTATCTATCTATCAAAGTTTTAATCATCATGACAAGGTGTAACGTGGAGAAGGTACACGGTTATCTATGAAAACATATCCAAATATCTTTTAAGTTCCGTTATCTCGGAAACCGTTAGGATTTCCCCCACACCCATACAATTTCTTGCTTGTTCAAGTATGACCTATCTATCCATAGCCTTCGGGTTTTACGCCAATTACGGGACATCCTGTATATAGAAATGAGTAAATTCAACTATAGTAGAGTTATCGATGGTGAATTTGCTTGACGTCATCGAATTACAGAAACGAACTGCAGATTAAGGGTTACTTTAATAGATACGTTGAAATAAAATTGAACTGACAACTTTAAACTGGTAGTTAATATAGACTGTCGCTAGCCGAGGGATTACATGCAGGCTGTACTGTCATACGACATTCTCGTTTAATTCAAACTGACAAGTATAGGCAGCTCAGCATTCAAGTAATAGTAATTATTTGTAATTATACAGTTTTCAAGATGGCGGAAAAAATAAATATTAGATAGTGGAGCTTTTCTAAATTAAATTAATACACACTTCTAAAATATATAGAAGAAAAGGTTTCCGTTTGCTCCTGTTTTTCCGATTACCTACTTCCTTTTTTGCTCTAATTATTGAAATGAAATACACAAAACTTTACGTTTCAACCTTATTTTTCTAAATGAACTTGCAATAAAGGTGACAAGGCTGTAAATTTAAAAACACGTGTAGCTTCCGCATGCAAACTGAACTTGGTCATGTACATAATCCCTGTGCTTCCACTTACTTAAAATCTCTAGTTGTTTTTTCTCATATAAAATAGTTTTCAAAGATATTTTCTCAATTCAAGAAGAATATCCGAAGCGTATTTTCTTTATTCATTCCGTTAGTGCAAGATGAAAAAAAGCTTAAAATTAACAATAATAATTTGAATTTTTGAATAACTGGTAATTTCGTGGGCTTATTATTAAGGTTAAGAAAAAATAGGTTTCATAACCCTATTTCCAAATCAGTCAGTCAATTCCAAAAGATAAATAGGAAATCTAGCAGTCATATACCTACCTATTATATATGTCGGACGGAAGTAAACAAAGCAAAAACCAAAAAGGAAATACATCAGTAAAGTTCTAGCCCCTTTTTTAGCGATGGCACAGCGTAGCACAGCGCATCCCTATGCACTATACACACATCACATTTATATATATAGGTATTGCATGAAACTTTCAGTTCGATGCCCCCTTCCCCACCACCCACCCGCATTGTATGTATGGTCTACACATTTTCCCTTCCTATATTGACACTTGGTTGCAGTAACCAGCTGCGTTAGGGTTGGGGGTAGAAGCAGCTGCTATGATTATATTTAACGTTTATTTTGCAAAAGATGTGTGCGTGCGTGTGCTTTTAACAGCAGATTTATAAATGCAGTGTGGTGTGGTGTGGCATATTATATCGGGGAGTGTGTGTTTGGATGTATTCGTTTTGTTATATATATTTTGATTTTTTGTTCTTAATACCGATGAGCCAGGGATGAAATATGTATTCGCAAGTGTTTAGCGTTTTCTTAGCTTAAATCGGAATTTATTGTGTTCCGCTTTGAGGATGAATCCTTTTAATAGAAAATACAGTTTACCGAAAAGTTTCAAAAAAGAAATTGTGATATTTTCCTTGACAATAAATATGTAATAATTCTGAAAACAAACGAAGTGCTCCAAGAGGAAATGCTTTCTGTTTACAAGTAGTGATTTCCTGACAATTGTTCGATATGAAATAAAAGGACAAGGAAAGCACGACCGATATCCATGTCAGTTAGTAGCATATACATATAGTTGAAAGGGCAGGTGGATAATGATAATTCTGTCTAAAAAGAGTGATTTTATTATTTGTTTTATTTTTTTATATATTGAATATGGAGTTCTTAAAGTAAATATTTCGTAAAACACTTTTTAAAAGTACCTACACAATTAATTATAATAATTAAATATTATTCAACAATGTGTGTTCTTTTGTGTTCTCAATAACTTATAGGTGAGAGAAATCATGTGCCAAGAATGATATGGTTCACAATAATAATTAAAAACTATTAAATTCCTTGGATTGGACGCCGATTCATGTGAAAGGAAGGAAAATATAAAAGGTGCATTGTAACTTTGTTGGCGATAGAAGTAATATAGAGATAGAATAAAATAATAGCGATATTTTTGACTGGATGTCTTCGGATGACGGGATCGACTACCATAAATCCCTTCAACACCATCATCATCATCATCATCAACCATTATCATTACAGCAGCCATCCTTGCCTTCAACATCCACTGCTTGTTCGCTTTCAATAAATAACATCAATGGTAGCAATGCAACTATTCAACATCAGCCAACACAAACAAGCAATGCACTGGCAAATGGTACTGTGGCGCGGCGGAAATCATCGTTAGGCTATCAACAACTTCAACTGCAAAATGCAGCCGAAGGAAATCCATCTCAAGGAACAGATACAATAGGATTAAATGGAAATTCCAATAATGTGTTGAACAATAACAGTGGCAATGGATCCGGAAATAGTGCAAGTGTTAATAATAGCAATAATAGCTACGCTACAATGGCATCTCCAAGTCGATATAATATTCATCAACCTGAAGGATATCATCACATTGGTGGTAGACTTTCAATTCACCCTATTGAAAGGTATGAAGATACAATGGCTTGTTGTTTACCCCCACCATCACCAGCACCAACTAATGATCGTTTTGTAATGGGAATACCATCACCTTCGTCAATGAGTGGCAGCGGTCACAGCTATTTGGATCAACAAAATCAATCAACCCAGAACGGCGGCCAACATAATAAATACGCTAATACATCAACGATACATCGAACAATGTCGCCAAGCTCTAGGATTCGTTTATCGGAAAGATATAGAGATGCATCCCCGAAATGTGATCGTTTTGTTACGACAACACATTTTTTGGCGAATAGTACACCCTTGGTTTCTAATGATACATACACATACCTATCGTCAACAGTTCATACTCCTGTAAAGCGGTATGTGCCCACTCCACCTCCACCTACAGAAATTTATTCTGATATTCCGCAGTCATCATCATCAACAAGTTCAAGTAGCGGCTACCACACAATTGGTAGTAGTGCCCACCTACCTCAACAGCAACAAAATCCCAACCAACATCAAAATATTAATACATTGCCCTACCGTTTTCGTATGAAATGCTGCTTAACAGATCAGGCCGCACCTGCGTCACTTCCGGTTGGCCAGCCGACATCATATCAGGATAGAGTTACCGTTGCAGATCATTATGCCACCCCACCTAGAGTTCGACCTCTAAAATGTCCTGGAAATATGGTGCAGAGTTCAATTGCAGGACCAGGAAGTATTCAACAACAAATATCTCCAGGTGCTACGGCTGTCCTTATTCCGCAGGGTGCTCGACAGTCTAGAACATCTTCGTCATTAGTCAGCGATTATATTCCAAGGACACCGAGTGTGGAATATTTAGGATCTGCAGGCGGACGTGTTGTAACCCCTGTAAGCGTAATGTCTGAACCAAGTAGTGGTACCTGTTTGCATTGCAATACAATCCGAAGGACTACAGGCGTACATCAAACTACACAAACCACAGGTCCAATAAGTCCCATTCCTCAACAGCAAAATTTGTCTCTAAGCTCGACAGCAACTTCTGGAGTTATTGCAGCGCAGTTGGATAGTGGTGTCAGTGATGTCAATTCAATATCACCAACGCCCTCATTGAATAACTCCCAAATATCTCCTCTGTCTCCTCCAGCGCAACAATCGCATCATGATCAAATTGATCACCAAATCACAACTAGCTCACCGCATCAATCGCAGCAACAACAGCAAGCGGCAACAACTGCAATTTTGTCGTCTCATTCTTCTTTAATAAATAGATCTCTTCAACATCAGCAACAGCAACATCATCATCATTCGCAGCAGGTCCTGCCTCAATCCATAAGTCACAATGGCAATCGTCATCATCACGGTATCATCTCTAATAATAATAATGTTAGTAATAATGGTAACCTTTTGACATCAACATCTCAGCGGAGCACTCTTACCATCCGGCAGCAAATGCAGCAACGTTTTTCACGCAAGCAACGCTTGAAAGAATACGTTCGCCGAGAAATTGCGAAATTTTTTGGCGTTGACTCTCAAAGCGAAGAAGAAGAACGAATCAAATGGTATGAACGGCAGAAGCGCTTGGCACTACGACGATTTGGTCCACTGAAAACTGAACTTGAAATGGCTGCCAATGGAGGTCGCTACAACAACGCTCCACAGCCAGTCGTAGATCGACCAGATATTTTGCCTGCACAGACGACAGATGAACCCCATTCTAATCACTACGATACTGACAACTACACTCGGATCCCGAATGAGAAAAAGGCTTCAGTTCCAACTATGATTATTACAGGATTGTCGTATATTATCCAAACACTCAACAAGCGACAGCAGAGGGTTCATAAGCAATGGTCACGTAGCTTTGCTCCAGCTCAAGTAACACCAATAAATGGAGATAATCCAAGTGATGTCTACGAGGGTCTGACAACTCTCGCAGAGGAAGAGGTATTCTTCGATTCACCAGGCAATGATCTTGGGAGTTCTAGTGTCAACAGCAATGGAATATCACAATCAGGAGGACGCTCAATTGTCAAAATAATGGACCACCCCAGACAAATATATATGGGAGAAAGAGTGCACGGATGGAGAACTTCAGCTGCGATTGATCAGCAACATCATCAACAGCAGCCTCATGGAAGCGGTAATAGCGGATCTGCTGCTGGAGGACTACATCAACGGATGGGCTATCGCGGCACAAGAATATCCTCGCAACTTTTGGATGGAGTTCTCGATAATTCTCGTAGACCAATATCACGAAAAGTAAAGTTATTTCGCGCAAATGAACTGGATGACCGCAATGATCATCGCCCATTCTTCACCTACTGGATTAATACTGTACAAATCCTGGTGCTAATGTTGTCGTTAATATGTTATGGCATTGGCCCAATTGGGATTGGTGTAGAGCAAAAATCTGGTCAAGTCTTAGTCACCAGTCTTAGTCTTCAGACAGTTCAACACCAAGAACAACGTAACGTATGGATAGGACCACGTGTGAATGATTTAGTACATTTGGGAGCAAAATTTGCCGCCTGCATGAGGCGGGATGTTAAAATAATGGAAGTTATATCAAAAACACGCCGACAAGAAAGAGAAACAGCATGCTGTATTCGAAATGATGACTCCGGTTGTGTCCAAAGCTCTCAGGCTGACTGTTCTGTGCGAGGTTTATGGCCGACGGTATGAAGTTTGAATGCAAGAAAATTTCAACAGAATTATTAAGAACTTTCTTTCCAACAGAAATCTATTTCAACGTGGAAGAAATGGTCGCCGGGCGAATCAGGTCCTGGAGGTCGCATATCCGGATCTGTTTGTGGTTTGGATCCAAAATATTGTGATGCACCTGCCTCAATAGCACCATACGAATGGCCAGATGACATTACCAAGTGGCCGATTTGCCGTAAAACAAATTCTTTCTCTCAAAGATTCCGCTTCAAAGATCATACCGCAGAGCATATGGTTTGCGAAGTCATTGGTCACCCCTGCTGCACTGGTGTTTTTGGTGAATGCCGCATAACTACACGAGAGTATTGCGATTTTGTCAATGGATATTTTCATGAAGAAGCCTCGTTATGCTCACAGGTATATATAAACTATATTCTTATTTTTCTTTGTCTTATTAATTTTCATTCATTCCGATTTCGCAGGTCTCCTGTCTTAACAACGTGTGCGGAATGTTTCCCTTTATTTCAGCTGAAGTTCCCGACCAATTTTATCGCCTCTTTACATCACTGTGCCTCCACGCTGGCATACTACACTTAGCCATTACGGTCGCCTTTCAACATGTATTCTTAGCCGATTTAGAGCGCTTGATTGGACCAATTCGTACAGCTATTGTCTATATAGGATCTGGACTAGCGGGTAATTTAACGAGCGCCATATTGGTTCCATATAAGCCAGAGGTTAGAGCTTGGAAATTCTTAGCGATAACATAAAGTCGATAACAAAGTAATTATATTTTCAGGTTGGCCCGTTAGCTTCATTGGCCGGAGTTATATCGTCCTTAGGTGTATTATTGCTGCTTATCCATTGGAAGCAATTGAAGAAACCCCATATAGCACTTATAAAATTGATTATGATAGCAGGAACTCTGTTTGGTATGGGAACTCTCCCTTGGCAACAAAATTTTACTGGCCTCATGGCAGGTGTCCTTTGTGGTATTTTTCTTACTATCGCTTTAGTACCGTTTGTTACTATAACAAAGTATGGAAGAAAAACAAAGGTAAGCAATATTAGTTTCATAAAATATTATAAATTTTGAGTATCTCGATTTGATTGGTACATATATCGTCGATTTATGTAAAACGTAGTAGGTATTTTCCAAAGAAAATTGATATGTTCTAAAACAGTTACCACACCAACACCGATTTACAATCGGTAATTCGAACAGATTTCGATCATGTGGGATTTCTCTTTTTGATGGATTCGCGGTGGCCAATTCCCACTGAATGTGATTCCTTTTTAAAGTTTCAAGTTAAGTTAAAATTCAATAAGGTTTGTCATTACCCTCGTTAGCCCAGCTGCTTGTCAGAAATCCTTTGTTTGATATCTATAGTTCGAGATATTTTACTAGCCTCGAATAACTAAAAACAAACATCCTTCCTTGATGAGTTGTTGAAAAAATCACGCAATCAGTCGTGACAACTTTGAACATGTTTCTGAACATAAGCATGATAGGCTAGTGAACAATGTCACTTGTAAATAAAGTGCTGATATTGTTCCTTTTTGATGCCATCATAATTTTTCTCCTCCAACTGCTCAGGGCCGTAACAGTAGCTCTTCCTTACGAAAGTTATCCTCAAGCGCGTATTTACCTTATAATAACGAGGTGATCGCTACCGATCTATATTCATTTGAATTCCGAGGAAATCTTCTACATATACTGTATTGTTCCAAAACATAATATTTCAGAAATATTTCACAAGTTCTCTTTATTTTCACGCTACTATTTACTTTTATAAAGTTCACAAACAATTACCAATCAACTCTACTTAAATTATCGCTAGTACTCTGTATTTCAAACTATCGCAATCCATTTAGAACACTTTCGCCTGTTAGATACTTTCACTTGTAAGCACTGCAATATCTAAGACAAAACTCCCTCCTTTGGGGAGACAAGAACATTCCCGATGATTCCCAATCCAGAAATATCGATTCTTCGAACCTTCAGTTATTTATCGATGACTGACGTCTACATTGTCTATTTAAAGCATATTTCATTTATCCTATGATACCACCTAGATTTACATTTTTACCCGAAAAGAAGATTCCTCCAAAACCTGGAGATCACCGTTATTGTTTGTCAATTTCTAACGACGTGCTCAAGGCTATTGTGGTTAGTACCAATATATGCATTCATTTCACATATCAATAGGATGATATCCACTGTCGGTATTTAATCAAATACATCGTTCAGTCGCATGAAAAATGCACCCTTCATTTCAACAATTTCTTCCTCCATCCATCCATACAAGTTATACTAAATGACGGAGGTATTTCTCATTTTGAATCTTTATCGGGAAGTTGTAATACTTTTGAGATATTTGTGACCAACTAACTACAGGGTGGGCCAAAAGTCACCATGGGGGCCAAAAGTCACCATGGGGGCCAAAAGTCACCATGGGGTTTAAAAATTTAATAACTTTTTCGTTTATATATTTTTTTTATTTTTTTTTTTTTAGATTATATAAATAACATCTGGAGAATAAATAATGGAGAGATTCACAACTGAACAAAGGGCCAGAATAATACAGGGTGGGCCAAAAGTCACATGTGGTTTAAAAATGCTCTTTGCGTTAAAATAATTGATCGCTGATTTAAGTAATAAAATTCTATTATTCTGGTTCTGTGTTCAGTTGTGAATCTCTCCATTATTTATTCTCCAGATGTTATTTATATAATCTAAAAAAAAAAAAATAAAAAAAATATATAAACGAAAAAGTTATTAAATTTTTAAACCCCATGGTGACTTTTGGCCCCCCATGGTGACTTTTGGCCCACCCTGTATATCTGCAGAATTTATCATTAATCGAATAGTTGTGATAAGATCGTCATTGATGCGTTAAACCAGACTGAAGCTTCACTAGTTACTAGCTACTAGTGATGCTTCTATCTAGTTTGAGAACGAGACGTAGTGAAAAGATAGTGAGGCAACCGAGCGGTTTCTTAAGTTGACCGAAATGGAAGAAGTCACAGAAAGCCAAATCTGCTGAATTCGGTATCTATTGGATGGTATTCGTTCTGTTCTGGACAAACAAATCACGCAAACCGATGGTATTGTGGAACGGTGCGTTATCGTGGTACAAAATCCACGAGTTGCTTGTTTCGGGTGAGAATTCATGATGTACAACACCGTTGTAATCCATAAAAACCGTATGAGCATTACCTTCTTTTTCGACATGGTTTTTTCGGTCTTGAGTCATACGGTGTAAGGCATTCATTTGCTTGATGTCTGAATTGCGTGTCATACTCATAAACCCACGTCCAGTAATGATGCGTTTGATGAATGTTGGGTCGGATTCAGACTCGAAAATCATGTCTTTCGCGATGTCAACGCGGTTCCTTTTATTTTTGCATGAAAGTCAGGCCTTTTGGCACCAGCTTTGCAGCGACACATCTCAAGCCCAAATCATTCATCTTCTATCATTTTCAAGGCCATCGTACCGTTGAATCCGTTTTTAACACAAAATTTAATGCGAACACGTTGATGCAAAATTAATTCCATTTTTAAAATCGTAAAAAATCGAAAACACGCGCAGAGGCAGATGTACTCAACACGGCATCAAGGATCAAGCTATGATGATGAAATAATTTGGTGGTAATGCCAATGACATATGGACAACCTAAGAGAAACAATTAAAAAAGCTAAAATTGGTCTAAGACCAATTCTTATGATAGCCTTTGAGATGAAATTTCGTATGGTCACTCATTTGAACAATTTTGATTTTTGTAGTGGTTTTTCGCATATATTTCTAGAACGGTTAGTCAGACAGAAAAAATGATCATAGCCAATTTTATAGGACTTCATATACGGAAGAAGTTTTTAGTACAATAGAAATGTTTAGGACTGATCGTTTTCACAGTATCCGTAAAAAATCTAAATTTTTATATGGCAACACCAAGAATGGGTTGCCCGATTTATTCCATTTTTTAAATTTTATTTGCTATTAATATGAAAACACCATGTACCAGCTCTCTAAGTGTACGCGTTCTCGAGTTATCGTGCGCACGGACGGACGGACGGACAGACGGACATGCAAAAATCAAAATAATTTTTAATTTAATGCGTGGGTGTTCAATCCATTTTTCTCTACCAGCTTTATTTCTGTGCGTTACAAACGGAATGACAAACTTAGTATACCCTTTAGATTACATCTAGGGTATAAAAAAGAGCTCAAATTGGGTGACGGAGAGTGCCACACGCTGATCGTTCCTGAAACGTTTTGATTCAGGTGATATTCCTCCATAAATTTCACAGATCGAGATCTCAAGTTTTCATCCTTGACTAATCTTTTTTTCAATGCGATTAATGTCAGATGGAACCTGCAATTAAGGAAAAATCTATATGTTAAAAGGTGGCTAGATTTATTATGAAACCTCACAGTTCTAAAAATGTTCCCCTCTTTTATATTTCGAAATCATATATTTGGAGAAAAATAATAACCATCATGTTTGTTTTTTTTTTTTTAATTTCAGATCAATTTAATATGGACATGCGTTCTATTCCATCTTTTGGTGTATGCTGTTATGTTTGTTATTTTTTATATTTTTCCAACGGAGTTTACCTCATTTAATTTTGGTGACGTGTTGAGCAGTGGAATGGGTCCAAATGGCTTTGAAAATACAGCAATAGGTGGCAGTAGTAGTAATTATGCTAGCAATCAGCATCATCATCATTTAGATGAAATGGTTCGAAATGTCGACATAAGTAAAACTGCTGGCGATACAATAGGTGGTGGCCATAATGTTGACGGAAATATAGGAACATTTAGTTCGAGTTATGATAGCAGCAGGAAATCCCAACAAACGATATATCGCCATCATAATATTTTGGAAAGTAGTAGTAGCAGTAGATCTATGCCGTCATGTGCTAAGGGCGGTATTTGTATTTCAAACAGTAACAGCAACAATAATAACGTCAATGATCCGAGTAGTAGTGCTAGCATTAGAAGTCGTATCGGTGGTCTTGGGAGCAGCAGGCCTGGAGAAAAAAGCGGTCAAGGTGGAGTCGATAGTGGCGGCGGCGGCGGCGGCGGTGGTGATGGTGACAGAGATGATATTTTAAGTGTTAATAGTGCTATTAATCAACATATTATAACGGCATGATATCAGTTTATTTATATTCTATTATCGATTATAATTATTACTGTAATTATACATTAGCCAACGTATGTATAAACCCAGATGCTATAATTTGATAAAATGTGAAAGAGTAGACAAAAAGTGAACATTACGAAATTATTAAGTTGATAGAAAACAAACAAAATCAGATAAAGTAACTTGATTATATTATTATATCCTAGTTCAGTACACTACGAATGTTCGTTAAGTTGAGATGTGGAGTGCCAACGGCTTAAATATATTTGTTTTGCGATTGGTTGATTTCTGTGCCATCTATTGTCAAGAAACAGAGGAACCTCGGTTATTTCATCTGTCTCGCAAGGTACTGGAGAAATTTTTTTTTTGCTTACTTTTTGCAAACACACAAAAAGGGTATATGTGTCGTGTCCTTAACAATAAAATAAAAAATTAATGAATTAACTTAAACCCGAAACAATAAAAACTCTTGAATTAATTTACTACGATTCTTTATTACGGCAAATTGAACTAACTTAACAATTTATCGAGTACTTCGAACCGAACGGAAACTTGAGAACACTCTAAAAATACATAAGTCTCGACTGCACTCGCGAGACCAGTCATTGGCCTTTTTAATGCCCCATATTCGGAAGTAAACTTTATTCTTAATACAACCCGGATACGTAAACAAACGATAACAAAGCTCTACAGGTTAAAGCACCTGAGTCACTTAACAGGAAGCAATTGCATTACATAACAATTACCACATAACAATTACCATGAGAGATAATTGTTAACGTAATTGTCGATTGATTGCTCTACTTAAGCGCATATAGTACCCGGCTGTTGGGCTAATCAGCAAAATAATCGACGGCTGTAGACAATTCCATGCGAGACAATTGTTTAGCAATCGCTGATAATTTTGCCAAAATGCGGCCTTAGCTGTTGTTAGAATTGAATATTTTTCCGTACATTTTGGGTCACGACTAGAGCTGAAAGTATCCGGATAATTTACTATCCGGATTATCCGAGATAATTAGGATCCGATTCCTCAAATCCAGGTATCCGGATAATCCGGATCCTATTATTCGGATCCCAACTATCCGGATCCGGATCCAAACTATCCGGATTCGGATCCGAACTATCCGGATCCAGAATAAGCAAAAAAAGGTCAACATTTCACTCAGATTGCATTGTTTCATTGGGAAAATATAAATTTCATGATATTCTCGTTTTCTCAATGAAACAACACAATTTTGAAGCTTTTTTGCTTAGTTCGGATCCGGATCTCAGGAATCGGATAGTTCGCAGATCCGGGTATCCGGATATCCGGATATTAGCAAAATCCGGATCCAATTTTCAGCTCTAGTCACGATATATGATGCAGTAAAGTCCCGGTGGGAAATAAGAGCATGATAACATGCATACGAGGTTAGGAGTGCTCTCTCTTGGCTCCCCCTTTGTAATTTAACACGAAGGTGTCATTATAAAGGAACAGTAAAACTTTTAGTGGAATAATCTTAGCCCTCTTCAAATAAGTATAAAGCGAGCATTACATTTCTCTCAGGAGACGCTCGAAAATTTTTCAGCTGGGATGGATTAGATATCCATATACACGTAAGCTTAACAAATAATTCTAGTTTTTAATATTTGTCCGTCTGTTTGTATGTCTAGTTGCGTGTTACCTTTAGAAAATTTCAACTCTTCATATCAATCAACTAGGAAAGCAGTCTAGTCTAGAACTAAAAGTATCCGGATAATTTGCTATTCGAATTATCTGAAGTAATTAGGATCCGATTCCTCAAATCCGGATCCGAGCTATCTGGATCCAGACTAAACAATAAAAGTTCAAAATTTCCTCCAAATTGTATTGTTTTACCAGAAAAATATAAATTCCATGACATTTTCCCAATGAAACATTGCAATCTGGAAGACATTTTGAAGCGTTTTTGCTTAGTCTGGATCCGGATAGTTCGTATCTGGATCCATGCTATATAGATCCGAATCATTTCAGAAATCAGATAGTTCGCAGATCCGGGTATCCGGATCCAATTTTCACAATACCTGTAACTAGTAATTTGTTTATTACAAATTGCACGAAAAAAAAACCAAAAAAATACAAACAAAAAATTTAATTTTAACGACCTTTATGTAGACATTTTCAAGAGGCAGTCGGCGGGTATATAATATTTGTAAGATTAGCTCATAGCCCGTACATTTCTCCTAAGGTGATTGTAATATTTTATCTTGGGGAGCTAAAATTCCATATGTTCTCTAGTTACATCTTACATATTCTCAGGACGAGCTTAGTAGAAAGATGAAATTATTGAGCCCAACACTCATTAATGGCTGAAGAATATGTACGTATTATTATTTTGCTTGTCTCAATTGAAAAAAGCGTATAGCATTTATAAATGCGCATGATCATACTGTTCAGACTGTTTTTTCTAAAGTAGCGATTTGAAATTAATATTTCAAAAAGATGCCTTAAAGAGAAGAGAAGAGTTTAACTGTTAAATTGATCACACACACAATTCGTTTAATTTTTTTTATTCCTAATTTGACAATGAGTCTTCTCGGAAAATTTCATTTCAATATTATGCTGGAAGCCAGTTAAAGACTGAAGTATTTTCTATGGGAAAAATAAATAAAATTGAATTTACAATTTATTTGTGCGCTTTCATCGTTACTGGTTAATGCCAGCTGAAATTAAATGTGGTTTAGTAGGCTAGTTACAAATTTGATAAATGCAAGAGGAAAAATCATCTGTCTCGTTAGCTCAGTGGTAAGAGCAGTCGCCCGGAAAACGGAAGGTCCCGGTTTCAAATCCCGGACGAGGCGGTTGTTTTTTCTTCTTGTATATATAAATTTGATTTAGAATCATTAAAAATAAAAGTTCTTAAAACTCTCCTTTCTCCATCATTGACCGATTCTAACAAGTGTAGGTTCGATTCCCGTCCGCGGGAAAAATTAATAAAAATGAAATTTATACTAGTGTATTAGTAACAAAATGGTATTGACCCGATGTGTCAGGAGAATCCGGTTGGTGGCGATGGGAGGGTAGTGGAAATGTTCCGCTCGACATTCCGTAACCTCTGGTCCATTTTGCGCGGGGGGTTGAAAATTGTAATTGTTTTGCATATAATTTCTATAATTTCTAAACAAAGAGGTGTAGCGAGTTCGTATAACAAGATCGTCAAGGGCTACAATTGATATCAATTTCAAGTCCGGCGGAGGAAGGGGAAGGGGCCGAACGGTGGGGGGGGGGGCAACATTTCTAAATAGCCTCGAAGTTTTCCATACATTTTCAAACAAGTTTCGCCCAAAAGCTCCCAAAGGAGCCAACGGATGGATTCATATTCAGTATACCCATATATAATTAAGGCGTGGTTGTAATAAGCTATTTCTTATCCCCCAGGGGGAGGGAGGGAGAGCTAAATGGTTTTTCCATAATAACTCAGCCATTTGACCTCGCATTGTAGGGGTGTGTATACTCAAACTTCTTTTCAGAATTTTAGAAATTTTATTATATACCTGTACTAGAATAACTGTAATTCCCCCTGGGGGCGCAGGATATATTCTAATTTTTTAAAAAGTAAAAGTATTCTTTGTTTTCGAAGATCTATCGATCCTCATTTCTTACTTCTCATCAACATAAATTTATTACAATTTTTTTTCTTTGAATTTGATACATACCAAAAAATTATCTTTATTCCTTCCTGATAATCTCTAGTATCAGCCCAAGCTGGCACTCCTCTTCGCTCTTCCCAAGCATAAATTGAATATATCCATTCCAATATCAAACATGGCACAATTATTTGGTTAAAGTAAGTAAGTACAACAACTACGTACTATAAACTACGAGAAAAAATTGTATACATGACTATAACTTATAATATGAGAACTCAAAACACGTAATTCATTTCACAGAAATATACCAAAAGATCAATTGTTCTCATAGAGGGAGAATACATATTATTATTGGCAAAAACATAAACACTATTAATAATTTCTTGATTGAGTTTGTCTACTATTCAATATTCGTGATCTTCCTTCACCATTATAAAATTTAGTTTTTTTTTTTTTCATTTTGCTTCGGTGAATGTAGCAATGAAAAGTTATATGTATATGTAATATAAACAACACAAAAAAAAATTGTATTTTACCCCTTCCTATTTATTTAGTTTCATAAACTTTTTATAATATAAACCAAATCCACGTCGCACATAATAAACAATAAAATTAGCCGAAAAAAACATGTATTAAGTCTATCGTTTGCTTAACTTATTTATTATCCAGTTATCATTCCTTTGAAAAGAGATATAAAAAAAAAACTGAAAATCTCTGGAAGATTAATAAAAGTTTACTAAGAATTTAAGAATAAGAAACAGATACATATATAACTTTAGAAAGAAAAAGTAATATGAAAAAAAAAATCAAAAGAAAAATGTCTGTCTGTCAGAGCTATAAGCAACGATTTTATGTTTAACTACTTATGATAATTATTTACGATATGTATGTCAAAAAAGAGAAAAAAAAACAAAAAAAAAATTGAAAACGAAAAATGAAAAATTTGACAAAACCAAAACAAAATAAATAAATTAGATTTGTCAAAAGGCAGAGATTAAAAATTAATAAAAATTTGAAAAGTGAAACTTTATTTGAAGTTTTTGAAACCTTAAGGCACTTTCACATCATAAACGGGAACCGAAAAAATGTAAACCGAAAAACTCAATTTATTCCACTTTAAAACAAGATTTTTACTCCAATGATTAATAAAATCATGGGAAATACGATAAACTAATAATTTTACTAATAAAATAGTATCTTAGAATTTATAAGAAAACACAACTTTTCTGTTTTATCTATCGACCAAATTCTTCGGGCGAAAAAGTTTTTCGCCCGATAAAACATAAAAGTTGTGTTTTACTTAAAAATCTGAAATAAATATGACTATTTTCTCAGTAAAATTCTTAGTTTATCATATTTCCCTGGATTTTATTAATCATTGCAGCAAAACTTTTGGTTTAAAGTGGAAGAAATTGAGCTCTTCGGTTTACATTTTTCTGTTCTTGTTTTTGATGTGATAGTGCCTTTATATCTTCAGAAATGTGGTATGAACTACACAGGGGTGTCCCGTATGTGGTCTTGCACCCGAACGCTATAGATATACATAATGTTTTTTTTTTATATTGGATTAAAAACGCCCAAAAGTTTCCCATTAAAATGATCTGTCACACTCTGTGCATTTTACTTGAACATAACCATTTTAATCATCATAGCGTGTAACGTTTAGAAGATACAGGGTGATCTAAGAAAACTTACCCAAATATGTATCTTTAAGTTATCTCGTTATCTCGGAAAGTGTAGGATTTCCTCTCCCCCATCCATACTTTTTTTGCTTAGCTAAGGATGACGTATCCATAGCCTTCGGGTGCAAGACCACATACAGGACACCCTGTTTATAGAATTAACACTGGTGTGTGTGTGTAGCTATAGATCCTTAAAATAAATAAACGAAACATCCTTTCATTACATATGCTTCGTTTAAAAACAACCCTGTGAATTGGTGTGGTTTCTGGAGTAAAAATCATGTCTAACAGGAAAGAAGACGAATATAAGCATAGTGTATAATTGCCAAACTGAAATTTCAGCTAGAAATTGACAAAAAGTGCTTTCAAAAGACTCTTTTCTTGCAAATTCAGTGAAAATCAAAGCATCTAGGTACACTTTCGGTTCAATTCTGCAATTTCGAATAGTTTGACAGAAACGGACGGACATGCAAAAATTTAAATAAATTTTAATATTATGTGTGTCAATGTCCAATTCATTTAGCTCTACCACAGCATTATTTATATGCGTTACAAACGGAATGACAAACTCCATTTCATAATCAATAATGTTAATATTATGACTATCAGGTAGGTGGGTAGTGACATGACTACCGTTGAATCGTGCACTTTGATAGTATGAAATAGTCGACATTGTTTGACTACGATCATGAGGATAGTCCAAAAGTTACTACTCAAAATAAATTATGGTGGTGAACGCACTCAGACCTAATCAGGGGTGTTATGTAAAAGGTAAGAATTGAAAATATCAGTAGTAAACTAGAATTTAAAATATTTTTTATATTAAGAATTTTCCATAATTAAAATTTAAAAACAAAAGTGGTCCCAAATACTCTTTTGGTAAATTTGGTAAATCCCGCTGACTTGTATATAAGTAAATCTTAAAATAATTTAAATATGGCGCCAATCTACGTTTGTAGAATTAACGCTTACCGAAGTAAGAGGATGGTACTTTTAAATGGTTGTGAGCAAACGACAGCAAACATGTTTGGTAAGCGCGCATAAACTGCACGAAACTAAAATTATCAAAGCTAACCTCACAAAATACATACATCACGAATACTTAACAGTAAGCATACGAATTTTGCATTTGGTGGGTGAATAAACAAAAGCTAATATGAATCGTTGGGGCTTTGAAGAAACAGCAACATTATTGGACTTGTGTATTGAACAAAAGGTACAAGGACAAATGGATAGAAAGAAATATAGGCTGAAAGATGTTCTGTGCCAAGGTACATATATAGAAGACAAGTATTCTCGGTACGAACCACGCTCCACCATTTTGCCACTTGAACTTGAAAGTACATCTTTTTACCTTATTGAACTTAATTATAGTAAAAGCTTTATAAAAAAAAATCTAAAATATTCAAAACTTTCGTTTTATACACAATTCCAGTAATTTGTTACCAAATTTATTAAGATATCAAAGATCCTATATATTTATTTTTCCATATATAGAGTACATTTTAAAAACAGAGGGACGTCACGGCACATTAGCTGCAATGTGTCAAAAATTTAGTGAGAATACCTTGTCTTCTATATACCTTGTTCCGTGCAAGGTTATGCACGAGCTAAATGCAAACGGATATAGGAGAAAAGTAAACCAAGTACAGTACTTTGAGAAATTCTTAGACCCATCAGGCCTGAAACACAATTGGAGCTTTTCAGCCAGCTTTATAGCAAGCTTTATGCTAAAGTTGACTGAAAAATCCGAATTGAACACAAGTGACGTTTTTGACATTTGCAACTTTAACTTGTTTATGTTGAGAACTTTTATTAAGAAACGACAGTTCATGCATCCGCTTTTCCAAAATTACAATAAATTCATGCTTTTTTGGATAGTTTCGAGATGCATAAATTATATGTAAAAATAATACTGATGTTTCTTTTTATGTCCAACAGGAACTTCTTATTTTTTACTCACTATATAAGTTTTCCTCTATTTTAATATTTTTGGTAGCTGTTTACTTCTTAAATGTGTCAACAGAAGCCATTATCATCTGATATTTGACATTCGCACAGTTGGCAACACTAAAAATTCCCTCAAATTGGCAGTCATTGGACTTGAAATTTACAATTTGATCAAATCTCAAGCAAGCTTGAAGCTGGCAAAAAAGTTGAAGCTCCAATTGTGTTCTTCTACATTGATTTACATTGTCAACAAATCTCAAGCTGGCTGAAGAGCTCCACTTGCGTTTCAGGCCTTATCTACAAATCATTCCTTTCACTTTGGATTAGATATCGTACAACTGTTTCTATGGATTATTTGTTGTTTTTTTATTCTTTGTTTTGTTGGCAAAACTTTAATGTTAACATTGTTGCCTAGCAATTCGAAGAACGGCAAAAAATGTTCTGTTAAGTGGAGTAATATACCCGTGTTAAGCTGTTATGTACCTAAAAACCTTAAAAATATAATCAATAAACTTTTCATGTAAGCGTATCATACTTAAAACATGATAACCTCATCTTTCTAATAGATAAAGAAATTGCGTCAGCAATTTCAACTACATGTTTCGTCGTATGTCTGTTTTTTTTTAGTCTATTAAACACTTATTAAATAAGTGTGGTGTTGTATTTTATTTCTTAAGGGACATGGAAAGTGATTAATTAAAAAAGACGGCCAAATATTGCAAACACAAGTTATCATAATTTAATGGGTCTAATATATAATTTGGCAAGGTACTGTAACTTCCATGCAGGTAAAGCATACATATATTATCATAATATTTTCTCTCTAAAATAGTATTAATATTTTCAGATGATGTAACCCTGCAAACATTTTAGCAACGATCTCGCTTCCTCGAATTAAGCAATAACTGGGAATTTCGGATTTCCCTAGTCTAGTGTTTATCTGGGAAAAATGATATAATTAAAGGTGCAGTGAAGTGACCAAGGCATAATGCCCACGGACATTATTTCCCATTTAAAATTAATAAATGTCCATTTCCATGGCTCCAATTAAATGTCCATAAAAAATCGCTTTTGCGAGAATCGCTTACAACACGAGAATAGCTCGCTTCTCTTAATATATGAGCAATATATAGCACCATTAAAACATTGTGCGCATTAAACTTCGTTTTAACATCATTTCGGTTCTTTGATACGGAAGCAAATGAGTGAGTATGCTCGGACATGACGTCCATTCTGTCAGCATGAGCTGACAACTCACCCAGTGAACAGCCCTGACACAGGGTAGCACGCTAGCACCTCGTCTATTGCGGGAGAGTTAGTGGGGTGGGTTACTCAAATTCTGACGCTGTCACTATACAAAAAAAAATAATTCGTTCCTTAAAAAAAAAAAGCCACGCAGCGCTACATCCGGTCCACTTACCTTTACGTATTGAAGACTTATTCGCGTACTAGCTTGAAAGTACAAACTTCTAAAACTTTTTGTAAGTTTTTACTTTAGAGAGAAATTGTTGACGTCACTTTTCCCCTCCGTTCAATTTATTACTTGATTTAACTCGAGAAAAATCGTCGAGTAAAAACTTCGAAAGTGTCAGTTTTGACAGCTTGTCGCCGATTTTCAATTATTTTTAAAGCTTTCAGTTATTTTTAAAGTTTTTAGTTTTAAAAAAATGGAAAAACCTATTACTCCTCCTCCAGTAGAAGTAGAATGTTCTCCAAGAACATTTCAACGTATTCAAAGTGGTAAATTAAATTGTTTATTGTACTACGGGCTGGGAAAATTTCACGTCGTTATTACAGATCCCGAATATTTGCAAGTTTTCACAAGTTTTTACTCGAAGCCGTTCGCGTACTTTGTGAGTGTCACTCTCAATTTCTCTCTTTATTATACATTTTGACGTTTTTCATGTTTTTACTTGAAAAAGTACGCCCCATCCACCCGATCGACATTGCGGGCAATACTTTGCAATATCCCTAAGAAGACCTGTAAATGAGTGAAGGAGCGAACCTATTCGACCATTATCACGGAGAAGGTCTACGGGAGAGTGGAGGAGAAAGAATACAACCTTACAACTTCATTTTGTTACAAAACTTTTTCTTGCACCAACTGGCGAGTGTCAATCACATCAAATTATTGTCCTTATCAGTGAATAATATACAGCTAGTTGCACAAAAAGTTTTGGACCAAAATGAAACGGTTAACGCAACTTTCCTACCGCCTACCATAAGAGACGTATAGCTCGAGAAGGTCCTGAACTTATCTTTAGCCTACCTAGATGCGATCATCGATTCCATACATCGACGGATAACATAAAAAAACATACTAGTTTTAAGAGCCATTTCAGGTGCTATAACTTTCGCACAATAAGAGTAGTAGAATTTGACGTAAAGTGCTGATTACATATCGCCCGTTTCATTCCGTCATGTAAGACTGTCAACTTCGAGCTTACCCAATGCTATGCAATTGTCCACCTTGGAAGAAATGGGTCGGAACGGGACGGAGAAATTGAGAAAATTTCAATTTCGGCGGAAGACATAGCCTCCGAAATTTGGCAGATGTTTTTTTACAATTGTGGACTGCGTTGTTAAACTTGATCGAATTTAAATTAAATAACTTATTATTTAAAAGTGAGTGATTTATATATACAGGGTGTCCCAGACGTACCGCATTTCCTTTATACCTCGGATTCCTCACTCAATTTCAAGAAATAAATTGTATGGGAGGAGAGCCAGAAAATGCATGGTGTGGGCGGTAGGGGGGTTTACTATTTTTAGTACTGTTTCAACTTTACACCCTGTAAATTACTTGATATACACCCTATCAAGGCGAAATTTATCTCAGGTGATAGCAAACCGTCTATGCTTTGCAATGAATGCCCAACCAGCCCTACTGTCATCTTCGATCATAAGTTGTAGCAGACCTGTAAAGTACTTAAGTACTAGTAACAGTACCAGTACCTGGACTTGTACTTGAAAAATTTTAAAGTACCAGTACCGAGACTTGTACTTGAAATTTTTTTAAGTACCAGTACCGGGACTTGTACTTGAAAACTTTTAAAGTACCAGTACTGAGACTTGTACTTGACATTTTTTTAAGTACCAGTACCGGGACTTGTACTTGTACTTAAAATATTTTAAGTCCAGGTACTGCTACTTGTACTTGGAATTTTACAGGTCTGAGTTGTAGAACGTCAAAGTCCAAAAATTGGAAGCAAGTCCTATTTTTTTTCAAATTTTAACGATTTTTCCGCCAAAACGTACGATAACTATACAGTTTATTTACATGATTTAGAAACCCCGGAATGTTACCTTTAATTTAACTATGCACATGTACCTACCTAAATCATTTTTTAGATATTCCTGTTTTTATGATGCAGAATTTCATTAATTTTGCTAACTACAATAAATATCGCGCCTAACTTTATGGAATTCCACGCAAATTCGCAAAATTCAGGAAATTACGAATCATAGTTAGAAACGGGAATATTGCAAAAACGGTTGCATTTAGGTAGGTACATGTGCATAGTTAAATTAAAGGTAACATTCCGGGGTCTCTAAATCATGTAAATAAACTGTATAGTTATCGTACGTTTTGGCGGAAAAATCGTTAAAATTTGAAAAAAAAATAGGACTTGTTTCCAATTTTTGGACTTTGACGTACTACAACTTAAGATTGAAGGTGACAGTAGGGCTGGTTGGGCATTCATTGCAAAGCATAGACGGTTTGCTATCACCTGAGATAAATTTCGCCTTGATAGGGTGTATATCAAGTAATTTACAGGGTGTAAAGTGGTGACAGTACTAAAAATAGTAAACCCCCTACTGCCCACACCGTGCATTTTATGGCTCTCCTCCCATACAATTTATTTCTCGAAATTGAGTGAGGAATCCGGGGTATAAAGGAAATGCGGTTTGTCTGAGACACCCTGTATATACATGATAAATGTAATGGAGAAAATGGACAATATCACATGTATCTAGTATGATATTTATGACGGTGCTTTTGCCAATTTTAAAGTTTCATGATAAAACTTACGGCTTACACCTTGACCTAAAAACCGGTAATAGCATGCGGTACGCAATATATTGTTAATACTAAAATCAGCACATTTCTGTGTACATCCCATAACATTATCACCAGTTTACATTCGAAATCTATTGTGGCTCGTGTTAAGATTTTTGATAAGTTTCGCTGAATAAGATTAATCAACAAATCATAACCAGGTCTAGTCAGCATTGTGTGGACGAAAAATTCTTCTGGGTCTATTTCCTTAATCTTTTGGAATGTTTCTATAAATACCCAGAAATATCCCTGTTCATATTCATTCATGGTTTTACCCACCACTTTCTCCTGCTGACACTCCGAAACTTTTTATATTCAATGTAGAGTAAGTAGAGTTTTACAAAACATGTCAAATAATTCACAATTTTTTTTTATAAACAAATTCAAGATAACTGTCAAATAACGTGACGGCTCGTGATGTTCTAATCACTTGATAGTTGAGTCGAAATGGGCTGAAACGGAATGTAACGGAAAGGGCGCTATCTAATCAGCGTCTTCTCCTTGCTGTTATGATGAAATAGAGTAATGCCCCCATGGTAGAGTATCAGTTGTTCCACTTATAATATGCCGCTTGTTATCATAAGGACTCAATTCTATCTTCTTGTGATTGACAGTGTAGACGTTATGGTTATGTAGTCGTATGCAGCTCTAATTTACAGTTAATACCCCTTTGTTATTCAAGCATTCGACGTAGTCTTGGAAATTGATATGCCTCTGGACTACATTTGTTTTTATGCCTTTCGCTTTTTTTACAGTTTTACCATCGTTCATACGCAGACTGTACATTTTCGAGCGCAAGTCTACAAATTCGGTCATGGTTTTCCCATTCAGCTGATCTTTTATTAGAGCAGGAAGTGTCTTATTCATGAGCGGTAAATTGAATTGATTATCTTCTAGGTAATCACTTGTATCAAATTTATCAATATTTTCAGCCATAAACTCATACTGATCCATCCGTTGAATTATCTCTTGCCCAAGCGCAGCTTACATGGTGCTCATAACATTTTGACTCGACTTTCTCAATATTTTTATATAATTTTAAAAATTTATAGCATTCTTGAATTTGTTTCTTATGCTCATCGATAAAAGTGTTATTATATTCTCTTATAAACTCCTCAACATCTATCTTAACAGTCTCACATTCAAGAAGACACTAACCACTAACCAAATTCTCATGCAATTCTCTTTTTTCCACTTAGATTTTGTATAGAACATTCCAATTTCTTATATAAATTTTTCCCGCTTATTAGATTTTGGATAGAACATACTGTTACCAAATTCTTATAAATTCATTTTGTTGCCATCTAGGATGTCGCATTCCTTCATCAAAGCTTTAAATTTAACTCACTATCAACCTAATAAGAAAATACTCTAATATCGCAGCAGTTTCACGTGATCTACTTTTAGATGTGTATTCACACAGCCCAGCTCAACACATGATAATTCCAGACAGCCATAGCATATCAATCAAACAACTGAAAACACAGAGCTCCAAGCTGTCATGTAAATGATCATGTCTACCTCAAGCATGTGTGTTAGAGGGAGGCAGATGTTGTGTGTTAGAGAGAGGTAGTTGAAAAGTATGGTGCTCACTAAAACTTCCTACAAGATTATGCACACCCGCCAACCATAAAATAAACTTAGAGCACCACCAAACTTAACCTAATCTCAACCGCCACGATCTTGGCAAAAGGCAATATCAAATTATGTGCTAAGTCACGCCATTACACCTGAAAACCAATAATTATTCTTTTACTGCTCTCATACAATTTCCATTACTTAATATCATAGCACTATCCCAGCGGGAAAATGATCGTGTATGAAAGTAGATATGCAGGAACTCGTCGAGGAAATCAGTATCGATGAAAAATATGTGTACATGTCATGCAGAAAAGATGCGAAGCAAGTTCAAATCAAGTTAGGACCGGGGTGCCTGTATGTACACGATATTTTTACTCTTTTGTTTGATATGTCTTTGCGTAAACGTCAGTGCAGGTCAAAATTTCAGGTGTTTAGTTCAAGTTGGATTTAGTACGAGTGAAAATTAAAAAGTGCCTGTGATAAAAAACTGATTTTCTTTAGTAATAGGAATATTTGTTTACTGGTTCGTGTGCAGTGCTCGCTATGTATTTTGTTTGTTTGTTTGTTTTTGCAATAAAGTACTACATCAAATATTAGATAATAAGTTTCTTGCATTATCTCCATAATTTTTTTGTAAATTATCCTCAGATCATGTGAAATATATGTTTAATTGTTTGAAAGAATTTTTTTTATTTTCCAAATACTATTTTGCTGGTATAGTAATAACCGATTAAAAATCCTTTTCTATCTAAAATCCATTCCTTTCTGCTGTGGCGCTACTATATCACTTGAATCAAATAAAGTCGACACGACTTCTACATACAAAAAAAATGTTATTAGATATATTTTAAATTTAGCTATAGTCGTTTCAACTTTATTCGATTCAAGTTACAATATTTTCATCAGATATTATTGAGGTTTTCTTCGAAGAATATTCATTGACGTTTTCAACAATGATTATTCTTTGACTTTCTCTTCGATCGTTATTCTTTCAAGTTTTCGTCGAGGACATTTCATTCACGTTTTCATCGAAGATTATTCACCGACGCTTTCTTCGACACTTACTCCTGCAGAAAGGCATCACACCCTCCCTAGGACATCGTGTGTAAAATGCATCGAAGTTTCGGTGCAGAAATGGGTCGATGATGCATGCCAGTGGTGCAGTACGGCTTCGATGCGGTGTTGCATCCACTTCCCGCTGGGATCTTCTATCATCAAAGCTTTTAATTTAACCCACTCTCAACCTAAGCCAACATGTATATAGCCCACTATACTCATAGCATATAAAGCTAACAACTGATAATACCAAGCTCCAAGCAGGAAAATATATGACCAAGTCCACCAAGTCAAGCATATGTGTTAGAGAGAGACAGATGATGATGTGTTAGAGCGAGATATATTACAGCAGTCCACTACTCATCCAAGACTAAATTAATATAATCATACCACCTCATCAAAACTTTTAATTTAATCCATTCCCAACCAACCCAATGCTTTCATGGTAAGATTTAAAAATAAGTGAATAACACTACCCACTCTCGACCATCGCCAAGGTCTTCACCAAAGCTTCTATATCCTACTAGAATTATGCCAAAGCCTTTAACTTATACATAGTACCACGGTCTTCACTATTGCATTTGGAGAATTATCAACTGTTTGTGTTTCTTCCTTCTTGATACAACACCATTTCGGATGATGATACTTTAGTACAGGATATAAATATGAAGGGGCATTGCTGATAAGATTTTTACTGAGCGGAAGACTTTCCAATAGACACAAAAAATCGCTCAACTTGCTTACTTTTCTCAGCTGTGCGAGTTTGTTTGATATAAAATTACCAGTCATGCCATTACACTTGAAGACTAAAAATTGTCTAACAAGGCTGCACCTATACAATTTTCATTACACATCTAAGTCGCCACATCATCCTACATTAATATTATAGCTCATCAAAGCTTTTAATGTAACCAATTCTCCACTTAATGCTTACAAAAATAGCCTAGACTTGAATTATTAGTAATATGAATTACATTAGAAAAGGTATGAAAGCCACGAAAGCCATAGCCCGTAAAGGATTTCTGATAAGACTTTTCAGTACATGCCACTCCTTCACCGAAAATTTTTTAGGCTTTAATTTCCATTCTTACTATTCCAAGCAGCCGTGATCTCTTTTTAGATATCGAATATCATGATCGCTCTTGTTTATAAAAGATACATACAGGACCACAACTTACGTTATAGTTGTTGGTGATTTTTTATCAGCAAAAGATATTTTCAATTATAACTTCCACTACTCATCTAAGACAAAATATCAGTTGTTGTTTTTTCAACTAAAGAAATTGGGAATCTTTCATAAATTTGTTTACTTTACTCCTCGGGTCTGTCTGTGCGAATTTTGTTTACATTACTCGGCTGTCCGAATATATCTATGCAAGGAACCAAATTATAACCATTACACCTGAAGAGCAACATTAGGCAAAGTCAACATATCTACCTACATTCACCCCAACCACCTTCGCCTGATCTATTTTTAGATATATCACCTGAGAAGGTAAGATCGCTAATATCTCGAACCATAGAGGATTTCTAATGAAAATTATACCCCCTAGTACTGGCATGAACAAAAAATATCCTAGCAATTATTACTAATATTAATTAGTGTGAATTTTATTTATATTATTCGGCTCTGTGCGAATTTTGTTTACACTATTCAGCTATGTGAATTTGATTATCGGCCTTCATTACACCTGAAGACAGACATATCCAAGTCAACATACCTACCTACATTGGTTGTTGTTGTTGGCATCAATATCCTCCTAAAAGAAAACTTCAGTACAAAAGCAGCCTCAGAACCCCTCCTCAGTGATCCATAACTACCAAAAAGCTTGGAATTAACCGGACACTTTTTGTATGGAAAAAGTGGTCCAGAATCCGCATAGCATAACTATTTGCTAAAATTATTCGATGGGCTTATCTCAGTGATATTTAGGCCGCCAAATGTCACATGTTTTATTACACATATGGATCAAAACATCATAAGAATTACTAAACTGTACTATAGAGCAAGTTTTTTAACGTCTGTCATTGCAAGGTCGTCGGATCCATCAGAAACTCTAAAAAACATACTTATAATGCATTGCATCGATTGGAGGAAGCAATAATAACCAAATGCTGGAAACCTATACTGTATACAACCGAGGATAAAAACCTTAAAGAGGATGATATACCGCTCAGTATTCTTACTGTGAAGCTACACGGCGAGAAACTTTGGCCAACAGACACCACTTTTTAAGTCTCTGGAGGCCCAGAACCCATGTACATACATATATACTCTTTGGAGATGCAAAAAATCTTTAAAGCGACCAAATTTCTAGAGACTTTTTTGGTCTCCGGTCTCCCGTCGTGTATTTCAAAACAAACAGGTCTCCGGGTTCGGTTTCCGAAGTTTGCTTATTTTTCGTCTTCAGGACTATTTGTGTGTTTTGTTCTATCAGTGGAGTGTGTATGACAAAATTTTTTGTTAATTTTTATTTAATTTATTATAGGGTCAATCCATAAAAAATCGAAGAAAACGGTCTTCTTTTGCTGAAAGTTAAGTTTTTGTCTTGCGATGCATGCTGGACTTTGAACACCCTAAAATTTTTTCCATTTTCGGGATGCTTAGTTATATTAAAGAAATCATAGCTTTGGATCTAATTATCACAGAGGGATGGTCTTTAGATTTTTTCAAGCAGCATTATATAAAGAATGCCTTTTATAAGAAAAGCAATTAAGGCAGGATACCACCTTTGACTGCAATTTTTTAAGAGTTTTTAATAAATTTTTTTCCACAAACAAAAATGGGTAGAAAAAAAAATCGGTTTAAGGCATTTTGTACAAACTCTTGGTTTGTCACAACTAATAAAAAGGGGGGTGTCGGGTCAATAAATAACAATAGATCAGTTAAACTTTTAAATATGTGCTTTTTATTTTTTAGCCACGATAATAACAAGAACTGAACAAAATAATGGTAACAAACTAACAATAATAAATAGTTAATGCACTTGTGGTTCAGCTTATTTTATTGCTAGTGGTGGAGGTGCTGGAATGAGAAAATGAGAAGGTTATCATTAGAAATATACATATTTTCTGATGTTCTGGTATGGTATGAACTTTACTGTAGTTCAGGAATATATCAATATAATAAACTAATTATATATATAATTATACTTAAGGGAGAGGGGGGTAAAATGATCCCTTCGTGTTGAAATGATCCCTCGATTTTTAAGTTCGCCTTTTGTGCAACATAAATGTAATATTGGCAACAGTGCACTGAACGGAGCGGTTAACCATAGACAATGTTCGGAAACACGATTCAGTTCGAATCCGACAAGTGACAAGTGAACTTGGGTTTTTTTACATTCATGATATAAGGTAAGGTATTTGGATTGTTGTGTACTTTTTCAAACGACATGAATGACCGATCTTTATCTTATCGCATTTTATTTAGGAAGAGTTGATGAGTTGATTTGTGGTATTCGTTTTCAGTTAATATGTGCAACTAAATTTATAATTAACAAAAAGTGATTCATGTCACTTTGGGGTAAATCGATCCCGCTTTGAGAAGGGGATCATTTAACGAAAAATGGAAATGATAAGAAGACGCTTAAACAGAAGAAAACAAAAAAACAAAAAAATACAAAAGAAAGTTTTTCCAACTCTTCGGATTCGGACGACAAGGAGAGAAATGCAACCTGTATCTACTGCTGTGAGGAATACGTTACATCAATTGACGGATGGATTCAATGCAGAAAGTGTTTTGAATGGGCTCACGAATTGTGCGCGGGAGTTGATGAAGACGAAGATGATTTCATTTGTGATCTTTGCTCTGATGTTCCCTTAGCATTAGCCAGAGTTCAGAGGAAGATTAAGTTTTGAAAATGTTTTATCTTGAAATTATAATGTCAGAATATCATTTTTAAGTTGTTTGTAGAAGGGATCATTTTACCCTCAACTTGCGGGTAAAATGATCCCTTTGCTCTTTTTTTTTTATTCTTTAAAATTTTTAATAAATGAATAAATATTTTTTCCAAAAAAGTGGTGTAATGTCAAGAGAAATGACTCTTTTAGGAGCTTATCTTATTAAAAATAAAATTTAAAAAAATGTTTTCCCATTTTCAAGTTGTTTTTTCTTAGAGGGATCATTTTACCCCCTCTCCCCTATATATGTGATTCTTGTATGCTTTAATGTGGAATACAAGTGGTTGGTGTGGGGAATTCTTTGGTTAGGACCAGCTCGATAGTAACAGTTTATTGTACTGTACTTCTCAACTGTAATTTATTGTATTACAGCTGAGTGGTGTTGTCGTAATTTATTGTATTATTGCTTGTCAGTGTAGTAGACGGCCGCAAGTTAATGCGTTACGACCTAGGTAAGAGTATTGCAAGTTAATGTCTTGCTATCCAGTGATCAGATACGACTGACCTGGTGTTGTGAATCCTTTGGTTAGGACCGGGTATATAGTATCAGTTTGTTGTACTGTACTTCTCAACTGTAATTTATCGTATTACGTGTGTGGTTTGAATGGTATGACAGTCGCAAGTTAATGCGTTACGACTGTGGTGTCAAGAACGATATTTAATGTGTTGCACTCAAGTGATCAGATACGGCTGACAAAAATCCCTTTGTTTCACAGGCTTTTTATAGTAATATTCTCAGCAAGTCATTGGGAATGCCTGCTCTGATTTTTTTGAAGCAAGGTGATTTAATTCAGTTTAAAGTACATATTTATTTTTTGGTGTGCGTCGCACACATTTATTACTATATCATTCAACTTGAAAAATTGTTTTTTTTTCCCATTTTGAAAATCTTAAAAATAGCCTCTTATAAGTAGCGCCAAAGTATGAGCCCTTTGAGGAGCACTCTCGGCCTTCGTGTCAAATATTTCTTTGTAGGTGGCGCTTAGAGCAAAAATTAAATTTTTTTCTTATTAAGAGCAATATATTTTATGTCTGTACGTTAGGCTTTTTTGGAATTTCCGTTTTTTTAAAACATGGCGGGTAAAAAGCGGCGCTTAAACTGTGCACTAAAAATAAAATAACTCTGCCGAAAAAATCCTGCGTACATCTTTAGATTATACTATGGAGAAGAATTATGCAAATTTTCAAGTCAATCCGATGAAAATTGGATGCGTAATTTGACACGCAGATTTGGAATATCTGAAAATGCATCTTCTTTTTTTTGTAATTTATATTAAATAAAAATACTAATAATGTTGTTAGAAAATATTTAAAACCTCAAGATGGGATAGAAATGGGTTTAAGGTGGAGAAGGTTTTTCGTCAGTAGAGGTCTGGTTATTTTTGAAAAAAAAAACAAAAAAAACACAAAGGATATATTTTTTATGGTCTCCAGAGATCTAAGAGATCTAATGTTTGGATCTCCAGAGACAAAAGTCTATTGCCGTGTAAACATTTCGGAGATTTTAGTCTCTGTAAACCGGAGACTATAGAGACCAAAAGTCTCTCACTAATGAGATCAATGGAATCCAGAAATTATAGTGACTATTTCTGAAATTTCTCGAATACTTAATTGCATCTGCATTCCTGGAGTATGTAAACTTAATTTACCAATATGAGACTAATTGTGTCATTTAATATTAACAATTTAACTACATAATTTATCGAAAGGTGGAGCAATGATAGAAGATGTTGAAGGCAGTCACATCGATGGAACAGAAAACCTTAAGGACAGAAAACATCTGCAGTAGAGGCAATACAATTTATGAATGAAGCAATTAAATAGGCTGCAGATAGTTCAGATAACTTTATAATATATCATAATAATATTATATTCGTCTTCATAATGGAGTGCTGTTTAAGTATTTGTTTGAATTATTTTGTTTTCAAAAATTTTGCTAATTTTCTTAAATTCTATATGAATTTAATGACTATTGGTTGTCTACTCATGACTGGAGTAATATATTTAATGAACAAGATATCTATAATGCTGTTAAGTTATTTTCGACTCTATATTTCTCTGTTTTTTTTTTCAGAACATACCGATTTCTAGATTTACGACTAAAAGTCTTAATCAGCCAGGGTTTATTGCTTCAAAACGCCATTTCAAGAATCTGAAAATTAAAGCATGAAAGAAATTTTGTTTATCAAGGAGCGCGGAAGACTATCTGGCTTACTCATATCATCGGGGATGGTTCAGCGAAGACTTCTTTGCTCGATAGGCCTAAGCAGTTCTGGTATTTTGTTAACTCTAAACGCAAGTCTGATGTATTCCCCTCATCTTTATCCTTTGGTGATGCTGAGAGTGGTGATTCTACAAATATTGCCAATTTGTTTTGTGATTTTGTTGAATCTGCCTTTAGTGATTCCAACTGTGATATTAGTTTAAGTGATTTTACTCACTTGAAGATGCTTGCTTCCTGCTAGTGGATAGCTCTTTTCCTGGCTCAGACCGTATCCCATCATCTTTATTGGAGAATGTATAGCATTCCGTTTATCCCCATCTTATGTCACTTATTGAAATTGTTCTGTTAATTTGGCGTCTTTTCTTTCCTAAGTTATGGAAACACAGACATAACACTAATTATAGACCAGTAGCCAATCTTTCAATTATTCCTAAAATTTTTGAGGCTATTGTTTGTGAGACACTCCATTTCCATTCTAAGCCGTTTATTCGTAACAACAACTATCAACTTATTGAAGTTTTCTAAACACTGTATGTGTGCCATTGATGCAGGAAAACAAGTTTACTGTATCTATCCTGACTTAAGTAAAGCATTCGACAGGATTAACCATAAGCTACTTTTACATAAGATTACTCTGTTGGGTTTTCTTTATCGGTTTCTCCTTTAGAAACCATGGGGGTTTTTTTTTTATTTGCCGTTTTGTCATACAAATTACAGTTTTAACGAGCCTATTATGTTTTCTGCTCCTTGGCATGAAATATGTAAATATGACTAAAACTCAATTAAAGAGTCTCTTGAAAGCGTCTTACGAATTAATTGAATTCATATTGACCCCTGCTTATATGAAAATCTCGTTTAAATCAACATACAAAACATTAAATAATTCTATTTGCTGGAAATATATGGCTTATCTCACCTGTTTTGCTTATTACGAATGACGATTAATTAGTTTTCGCCGACCTGATATGCTTTTAGAAAGCTTACTTCCTAGGTATAAGTGTGACGTCTAAAAGCAAAAGTTTAAAAATAGTTTTTTTTTATGTAGGTATAGGTATGCATCTGCTTAATTTTTTTTTCCACTTGCAACTCTTAGCTACTTGAGTTTCTTGACAATCCAGTCAATAAACTTCCTTTAAATCGAAGGACTCTTCCATTCAATTTTCCTTGAATTTAATAAATAAAAAAAAAACATTTTTTCGGAAGCTTTTCGACAAGGTGACTATCGAAAATATACCCCCAAGCGGGGAAAAGCAGGATCACGCACGGCCGTAAGTAATTTTTATTCATACCTGCTTGAAAGTGGTGAATATGCATGTGTATTAATGTCAGCCATATTCGCGGTGAGCTTTTATGAATAGGCTGGGGAAGTAGTATAGAGAACGGCTTCTCTACTCATTGCGAGTAAAAGGCTCTGTTGAAAGAATTGTGTACACACGGTGGAACTGTCAACGAGAAGGAATGAAACCGACCGGGTTGACTTGAAATGCGAAGGACGTCCTCCGTCTTCGTGTCGGGTGATATTATTTTTAGGTTTGACGGATAAACACTGGATTTTTTACAGTGAAATTCAAAAACAGTGTATATATTGTGTGTGTCAATTAGTAATTGGAAATATTAAATAATAATAATAATTTTCCATTGTAGCCTACGGGCAAGAGGTTCGGTTAAATATTTTAAGTGCATTTCGTTAACTGATTCGGATGAATATAGGGACATTTTGCTCTTATTTTTCCTGAGTGTTTTCTTAGCTTCTACATTTATTTTGGCAACTATGTATGTAACTTCGAAATCTAAAAAGTGTATTATATCATTAGAGGAACAACTGTCACGCCAGTAACTAATACGGACAGTTTCCGAATGTTATATCTATACATACACAAATATAAAATATTATACAATTGAATATAACATGAAAGAACGTATCATCACTACTAGTGCCTCTTTAATATAATGTTTCTCCAGTATTCAAAGTTAGTGAAAAAAAACAAAGTTTTCTTGTATGGAAGTCGTAAAATTTAAATGCTGTTTTATTGCTAATAAAATTATTACATCATGCCGCAAATTTGGAGCTTTCGTGGTGATTACTATTCACGTCAACGGTGCTAATTTTGATGATGTTACCATCAATAACACCGAGATGTCATTTGAAGTGAAATGTGAAAATTACTTGTGAATGGATGAGATTCCTTGCATAAATCTAGGAGTAAATTTTTTTTTTCTCTAATTCAATGAAAATCATTGTTGTTTTCGTCGCAAATTTCACATTTTTTTAAATATCAGATCTGCAAGGAAAATATATGCAATATGTAATTTTGGATTAAGAAAAAAAAAGAAAGAAAGAAAGAAGGTAAATATTTATATGAAGGGATAAAAATATGTACAAAGCTTTTTTTCTTTATGTAAATTTTTATCGAATTTTTTGGTGTCCCGGCTTCATTAAAATTCTATATATAAATGAAATTTAATAGAATGGAAAATTATAGCATCAAATGGTGTATCTACGAAATTAAAACATAATTCGGGTTAAAAACTTCTGTATTTGTTTGATAAATTACTGTAAATATTCGTAATGTTTTCAATGATTTCATGCAAATGTATGGATGTGTTGATGATTGACATACATATACAAAGACAACATCCTTTCATATGGGTATTATCTTTGTTGTGAATGAAGTTAGGGGTGGAAAAGCGGGATTGAAAATTATATCCTTTACCCAGAATGTCAACGAAAGAAGCAGAATTTTCAATATTTATGCGGTATGTTTTTTTTTTGCATCTCGCATCTTAAATAGGTATCTTCTATTAATTATTAGTGTTATTAACCCTTTCAGTCCGGTTGAAGAATTATCGTTTCAAAAAAAGATTCCTTTTATTTCTAGTAAATGCAAGGGTCCTTTTTCCATTTTCTATGAAATTTTATAATACGAAATTTAGAGATTGGAGTTTTAGGAAGTTGTAAATTTACAACAATTGGACTGTAAAGTACTAAAATAAAACTAAATATATTTTTTTATATAAAACAGGCTTTATTTAAAAAAATTAAAATTCTTGTTGAAAACGTAGATAACAAACATAAAATATACATAAATTCTTAGAACTTAACAGAAATATCCTTTTTGTATGATAAATATGCTCCCATTTGTGAGCACGTTATTAAGCCTAATGGGTGCCCCTGGGTTGTATCAAACATTGTGCCGTTGATTGCTAAGCACGAGTATCTCCATTGTCAATATTCGCATCGCAAAACTGTCGAAAATCGTAACGTCTAAAAACTGGTAAGACACAGTGTTACAACTAAATTGTGTGCATTAAAATGGCGATATCCGGTTGCTTTTCTTGATACTAATCTTCCAGCAGGTAAACTATGCCGCAATCTGAGATATATCGGAATATGTGGGAATCATGAGTTGAAAACATACTTCGATCCAGATAAACTGAATCAATCTTTCTGTTTTGGGTCGTCAGTAAGCTGGTTTAATACTCCTGATAATATTATGTGTAGTACCTACTTCTGAAGTACCTACACGAAGGCTTTAACCCTTTCAGTCCCGAATTTTTTTTGGCGATCCTAAAAATGTTTTTTCCTTATAAATATGTTCCATGAGGTAACTGATTCAAATAGCTGTGAGCATATATATACCCCTCATACTTAATAATATTAGTTTTAAAAATGTCCAATATTATGGACAGCATGACTCTATAGAAAGAAACTTGGTATACGTATATGAAACATTAAAATTAAAATAACCTTTATTTAAAAAAATAGAATGTAATAAAAAAAAAGTATTTAAAGTAACAAAAAAAAAACATTTGAAGATAAAACAAAACATATTTACTTCAATATGACGAAGTGTTTAGAAAATAAAAGCTCTTAATCTTTTTCACGGAAAGTGAAAAAGCAGTTTCTATTTTGCACAAGGCAAAGGTGTATTTTGCACTTCTTACAATTTATCGTATATGAGTTTTTCCTTTATAATCCTTTGCCTTACATCGGAAAGCCTCTTTGTTGTCACCGTACTCTGGAAAATGCCCATACGAATCTTTTGCGACTTCAGGAGCTGGACGCATCTCGTGTTTGATTCGTTTCGTGTATTTTTTTTCCTCAGCCTGTTTCGAGGTATATGGCCTTCCGCACTTGGTATAGATAAACCCTAAGCCCAGCCTGCTCGAATGAAAAATCATTCGTAATGTCCACTTTTTTAATTTTATGTGGATTCTGTATTAGCTCATAAATTGATCGAGCTAATCCACACGTTCTATTGTTTGATTGTAAAGTTTTACAACTTCAGGACGATCAAATTTCACATATTTCTTCTGCTTCCTATTCCATCTTTGTACAATGTCATTTTGCCCACTTTTAACAAAACTTGAAGCAGGTAGGGCTTCTTTACTGTCATACTATTTAGTCAAAACAATTTTCCCGTCATTGATGACAGCTTCTCCTTTTCGCACGGATTTGTTTTTCTGTTGAAAAATGTAGCTTGTGGAAGCGATTAATTTTGGCTGTTCCTATTGCCAACATTTTTCGTTCTTTCAAATTTTCTAACAAGTTATAAGTTGTAAAGAAAATGGCGAATGTCAAGCTTTAACTACATGGAGGTATGCTACGGGATAAGTGAAGCACCACACCAGCTCTTAAACTGTAGATCTTGAGTATAACTGGTTCGATTTCCGTATATTATTCCCTTGATAAGTGAGAAAATCATGAATGAGGGCACTTTCTCCACATAAAAGAAATAGTTTTATTCCCCAAAGATTGGGTTTATCCATTTTGTATTGCTTAATAGATAACCTACCCTTGTAGGAAACCATATGTTCGTCTACGCAAAGATGAGTACACCGTTTTAATTGTAAACATCGTTCGCTTATTTTATCAAAAATAGGTCGAACTTTGTTATCTTTAGGAATTTCTATATTGTAAATTATATGTAAATGCTGCCTAAGTTAAAAAAATATATTTCTGGCCATCGATTTTGAAATTATGTCAATTATTAAATTTGTGTTTGAGTAAAGACGAGCACGAGGATATTTGAGAGTTTCCATATATGTAATATGTGTAGATCAGATTTATAATTTCATTTAAATTCGTAGGTTTCATCGAGCTGCAGCCCATAAATGTTGGTTTTTTCCACTATATTTGCAAAAACATGCTCCGATAAGTATTTTTTTAAATACTCTATTTTATTTATTTGACATAAAGATGATTGTTGGGTAAAGATGGATTTATTTCCTTCAGCCATTTCAAATGTTTCCATTCAGTTAAACTTAAATTTGACGTACCAACGGGCTTATTTGTACTTCTGATGTCTCTTCAATTAGAGAAGTTTCACGCAAATATCGTTTTTCATTGAACAAATTGACTATATCTGCTCCTAAATATACCTTCATAATAATTTAATAGTAATTTATATATTCGAATTTTATTCGGAATCAGTTCGCAGAGGTCAATGTCATTGTTAATATCAAAATTTCCTCCAAAAGCTGTTCAAATAGACAATTTCACGAAAAAAGAAAAAACCAGTATTTAGTAGAAATGATGACTAAAATTCAATATTTTACATTTTTTCATAAAAATAAATACAAAAAACCCATTTAAAATTTACTCATCCCGCGATTTGAAATTCCACTCGCTGCATGAAACACAGAAAATACACTCAATGATCCGAGAAGAACTAATAAACGGTCAGTCAATGGAGTACAGAAAGTGAAGAGTATTTGGCAATTAAATCTATTAAATCGGACGCTACTGGCGCTGATTACGTATCTCCTAGATTTTTTAAAATACTTTTACCTTTTATTATGCTCTATGTAGTTCACATTTACAACACTTGTTTAACTACTTCAAGTTTCCCTGAGGCTTGAAAGAATGCTTTAGTAATTGCAATGCAATGGCTAAGAAGACATCTTCTGATGTTCCTGAGGACTTTCGACCTGTCAGCCTACTGTGCTATTCCAAAGTCCTCGAGAAAATAATGTCTATACAGATGATGGGATATTTTGTTGATAAAAAACCCAAAACTGACATGCAGTCTGGTTTCCAAGGGTATCGTAGCTGTGAAACGACTTTACTGAAGGTAATCTCGGATATACGTGTTACTAGTAATTTTTCTATTCTAGCATTACTTGGTTTCTCCAAAGCATTACACGCTTTTGCTTCTTAAGCTGTCTTCACAATTTAGATTCATCTATTCTGCAGTTCAATTTATATCAAGTTTTCTAAGCAATCGCTCACAACAAGATGAAGTTGATGATATGAGCTCTAGCAAATTACCTGTCAACTTTGGAGTCCCTCAAGGGTCCTCTTTTATGTAGTTTGTTTATAAATGATCTACCATATTACATTAGAGTATATCTAAAATACGCATGTATGCAGATGATGTCCAATTGTATGTAAGTGGTCCATTAGAAGAGTATGTATATAAATTGAATTCAGATTTAAGCAGGATTTCTGAGAGGTTAGTTTCAGTGGGACTCAAATTAAGTCCCGGAAAATCTAACTGTATTTTCATATCCAGGGCTACAGTGGACAGTTCCGAATTACCAGCGATAATATTGAATGACATTATTTTATCACACCAGCAAAAAGCTAAAAATTTAGGTGTTTATGTTAACTCAAAACTGAGCTGCTGTGATCATGAAGCAAATATATTGTTAAGGTTTATGGAGGCCTCCGACAGCTTCGAATATCGGATAATTTTCTATCTTCAGAGTTACTTGTCAAGGCATTTACTAATTCCGCACTTTACCTATGATAGCGTTATATACTATTCCTTGGATTGTATATATATGAAGAGTTTGGCTTAAGGAGGTTTGACCATGTCTCAGTATATTCATACAGTAGAACAGCTCTGTCAAAACTGTCATATGAACAGGATACTTCTATAATGCGACTAGACTTTCTCTTTCAAAATTTTTAACTAACACACTAGTAAGTTTTTAATGCAAAAGTTCTTATGTAAATCTTAAGTGGAAGAAAGAGAACTTACAGCATGCACAAACTTGTACTCGAGGAAAAGGGTCAAAATGACAAGCAGAAATGTTAATAACAATTTGTTCCACTTCCCATGCCATTCGGCTTGGTAGAACTGTCATACTGTCATGTACTTTACGGTCAAACAGCTGTTTAGTTTATAGAGCAATACATTTGTAAGTAAATTGTCGAGATGTGTACTTACATAAAACTAATACTTCTTCCCGTAGATTGTGCAACCAACTACTGTTCGCCCATTTACTTCCGTATCATACTTAATACTTCACTCTTATGAGAGAAATTTCGAGGGTTCTTTTTGTAATTAAAATTCTAAAATTCACTTTTCCATTGTTTGCTCTAAGCTGGTCTACTGTATGTATACTGTGACCATGTGTCCGCATATCGTGATTCTCTCCTGGAATGTTCGAGAAAATTTCCTACTTGATCAAACGAGCCCTGTTGTTTGTACGAAAACTTAAAATTCCTTAGTTCGCCTCATCAGAAGAAAATATTGTTGCCGCGCACTAAACCGCAATAGGACTTCGTTTTTTCCTTGCCCACGTTGTCCGGAAATGGAATAATTTACCTTGAGATTCAGAGGGTGGGCACTACTGGGATATACAAGAATAGACTTTTTTGATTACACTAATATTCGTACATAATTTGGTTTTCTTTTCATTTCATATTATATTTTTGTTTATCTTTTCTTTTCCATTTAACTTTTTTTTAATACTGAATAATGCCAAGTTGCTTGTATTTTTATTACTCATTAAATCTGATTTTGTTATTTTTTTGCTAAAGTACATATTGAAAAGATTGCAGTATCTTGTTATACTCTGTCCAGAAAATATATTATTATTATTATTATTACATACTTTCGTCTTTTTAGTTACAGCCACTCTCGATTTTATTTCTTATTATTGATATTATAAAAACAATTTTTGTTGTTGCTTGCACTTGTCACTTAGTACAATTGTGTTGCGTAAATCTACCACGTTTCTTCGGAATATCGGCCGATATTGTATAAATCTTGTACCTGGTCGCTTTTTAAATTTTTGTTTAGGAGATGCAATAGACGCCGACGTCGAATCGTCCCCTTCATCACAATTGAAAGTTGTTTTGTAGCAGATGGAACCAATTACAAGACATTGTATCTGGAATTGCTGGAATACGGATTGCTTTATTCCGGTACATGCAAATTCGTGCAAAATCACACATTCCCATTACAAATACATGCCGATTAGCTGGCATATTTTTGTGAAAAATAATACAGAATTGTTTCCTTGGAAATTTTTATTAACTCCTGCAGAAAATATTGTAGGAAGTATTGTACCGGCGTCTTTACCGAGCATGACGATTTATCAATACTATTGGTAATGAACTCTCCAGTTGGTATATCGAAGTTTTTTTTATCTCCAGGAAAACTCTGCCCTAATTTTCCTTCACTCCTGCAAAGATCTTCTATATCCGATAAGTTTTTTCTGAATTCTTATCAAGAAAATCAGCTTCAGCTTTAATAACATCCTTAGAAATTTTATCAAAAGATAAGGACATTTAGCACAATTGTTCTATGTATATTACATATTTTATTTTATGCTTGCATGCTAGAAAACGTAGAATGAATAGACTTTATAATACCATAAATAGCTCTTTACACTATGACGGTATCTTTTCAACTAAAAGGCACATGGCGAAATCTTTAACATTAATGACTCATTTAGAAATAATTATAATTATAATATACATAATTATAGGATGTTTAGTCCGTGTTGTAAAATTGCAACAAAAAGACCGAAAGGATTAAATAATATTATAAGCAATGGAGCTGCAAAACGGTTTCGGCGTGGGAATGTAAAAACAAAAAAAACGAATTTCTTGTTGGTTTGGAATATATGAAAGAAATTCTTCAATCGGAATAACGAGTCTCCTTCTTACTTTTTCCGTTGTTGTACATGGCTTTTATTTTTTGTTGCGGCATGCATAGAATTCAAATTTGCTGGTATTATTTTTTCTCACACTTTTTCATAGCTTAAGTCCTTAAACTAGCAAAAATAAATTTATAAGAAAGTGTAATTATATGCAGAAGATAAATGCCTCTGTGCTGCAAAATTATGCATATTTTGCTAGATCTCTTTCTAACCTCCAATATGGTTCGCATCCGCTCTTACAACCAGATTAGTCCACCAAGTTTCCTTGACCATGACATCTTGTTTGTGACGTACAATATTCCGCTTTTGTCAGCTGAGGTCACGACTGTTTCATACAGAGATTTTAGCAACATTGATATGTCGACTTTAATTGACGAATGCAATCTTCTAAATTGGAGTGCGATTTATACAAGCACAGCCGTCAACCTACAAGTCAAAATTTTAATCGATTTTATTAAATACTTATAGGACCGTCACGTGCCCATTGTAACTAGGCGAATAAAGGCGTCCGGTTTTCCTTGGTTTAAGGGGTAACACCATTGTAGCAGCGGCCTAACTTTGACAATTTATTTTGGAGGATGAAAGCAGGAAAAGGATGTCTTTTGAGAGGGTTTATTTAATACATATGAAAGTATTAAAAAAAAAGAGTTTTTTTTTATAATTTTCATACAAAATGGCGACAGAGCCTATCTTGAAAAATGTGTTTTTCCAAATAGCTTCACGGGGGAACGGGTTTCTCGTACAAAACCTGGAATAAAAAAAAATAAAAAGAAAAAAAATGGAATAAAAAAAATAAAAATAAAAAAAAAATCTATACATTATTAGCTACGGGACTACGTAGGGGGTGTTTTTGAATGAAATTTTGAAAATTCGTGCATTTTTGAAGAAATATCTCGATATTTTGCCCAAAATATAAACAGTAAGTTGTTTATAAAACAAAACGTTTACATGAAATTCATAAAATGGTTACGTACTCCCATGGAGAATGTAATTGTGAGGACTATCAAAATTTCTAATCGATCCATGCAAAGTTGGTCGAGTAATCCATTCTCCCAGTTTGAATGAAGTTGTTTCGAGAAAAAAAAAGTTTTAAGTTGTATACGAGCACTTAAATCCTTGATTTTTTACTTAAAATCTGCAATGCCTGACCATACTTTGCGTTTATTATCGGATTTGCTTCTAGGCGTTGCGGCAAAATCAATAATTGAACCCCCTTTAAACAAAATTTTCCGCTACAGGACCAACTGCATATTGTTTTAATGTACGTCCCCATAGTATTTAAAAAAAAACATTTTTCCAAAATCCCTGCCTGTAGGATTACCCCTCTTAAAACACTAACATATCTTCGTTCTTTAATTTCAGAAAGGGAATATTATTATCAACTTGACCGGTGTATTAAATCCTAGTATACAAGGCAATTGTTTAAGACAGTACGTAACCGAGCTATACTCTAGTATTAAGGAAAGCTAAGCAAAAATATTTCTCGCACAGATTAAATCAAAATCTCTGGAGTAATTTCAGGATAGCTGGCTGTTATGGTAAATCAATAAATTGGAATTTCGATTTTGATCCTAACAAACTGAACGCTTTTTTCTCTCCGCTCTCGCAAATGTTTTCCCTATTCTTAATGCTTCTAAAAACACCGCGTCAACTCTATCTTCTTTCATGACCGTAAGTTTGTGTGGTGTAATTAATGCCCATGAACTTTCTCCCCCTTAAAATCTTATTACCCGTAATTGTTGACCATTTAACTTACGTCCTAAATTCGTGTTTAACTCGTTCTGGTTTCCCCTGCAGTTGCAAAATGGCTACATTAGTGGCCTTATCGAAAAAATCATCTTTTGTTGATAAGAATGATCTCTGGCCAATAAGTATTCTGACTCTCCTTTCAAAAGTACTGGAAATACCAATATATTCCCAGATACTAAAAAAGGTGACAGATGCCTTGCTGGCAGTATTTGATGATAGATTTATTAATGCATTGGCTCTGCTTGATTTTTCCAAAACTTTTGATAAGTCAATCATAACAGGCTTGTACCGAAACTACTAACCTCTTTTGCGTTCTCCTCTTCCGCTGTTCGACGCATACGTAGCTTTTTGAGGACAAATATCAACAAGTAAAGATCGACGAATCTCTGTCAGGATTCTTGCCAATATCATGCGATGCTCCTCAGGGATCAATACTTGGTCCACTACTTTTCAGCATCTTTATAAATGATCTTCCTGACGTGGTTCATGATGTTGATATTCACATGTACGCCGAAGATGTTCAGGTTTACCCCAGTAGACCGATCGGACTATGAGAGGACTGCTTTTTACGTTTCAATATTGATCTAATCGAAATCCACAAATGGGCGTCACTTAACCAACTAAGTCTGAGCCCGAGTAAATCTCACTACATGATTATACGCAAATGACTTGCCCAGTATTCTGCTTGATAATTTTCCTTTGACCTTAATCAATTCTGTAATAAGTATAGGAATATTTCTTGTAAAACCTGATCAAATCGAATGTAATATACAGGACTTATGTGAATCTCCTGCTCTTTCGTTTCCGCACAGTTGTATATGAAGATTCTGACTTTCTCCAAGTAATCCGTTTATGAAATAATTTAAAAATTAACATACAAACCCCTGGTTCCCTGCGCATATTCAAGAGTTTACTCAAGGGGCGTTTCTTGGTCTCCTCACCCTCCTTACAATAATTAATAATAGTACAATGAGTGTGTTCTCTCACCACAGTTTATTTGCAACAATTTTGTATATTAATTTAGATTTTCAGTAATTTTACGTTTATGCTGTCAGCCTTTCCTTGGTATTCATTTCATACGTATATGTATATACATTAGATTATTTAATGCGATACGATAACGACTTATAATACATTTATTATCCTATTTTATTTCCCCCTTCTTAATAGTCATTCATTCGTATTATTTTGTTCAATCGATACTGTAACTAGTCCCGTTATCTAGAAGTAGGCACTATTATAAGATTGTAGATCTTGTGTACTCTTTGCATAAAATATATATTATTATTATTATTACTTTAAATATTGCAACAAACTCGGTTTCATTTTACTTTTGGAAGCTGCTGTATTGCATTCTCAAAAAGTATTGAAGGATAATAACCTAGGTAAAGCAAAATTTCCTCGTACTGTACATCTACGGTTTGTAATGCATAGAAATAATGTTAGTATGATAAAAAACTAGATCAGGTGAACATAATATGATAAGATAATAAAAACTTCGATTATTGCATGTCTGTCAGCTTGTTTGGTAAATTGTCCCAAAAAGTCAATGCTTTGACTAAAAGAATTCAATTTTGTTATATTTACATATTACATATTTCGGGCGCCCAATGTGTTTTAGTATCTCTGAAATTTTCCTTTGGGGATTCTATCTGAATTGAATTATAAGATACCTACCTTGACCTCGGTATTGCGAGTGATTTTTTGCTTTCCGAAAGCTCCTCAATTTTATTTGACGAGCCATATACATAATTTAAAACATATTTGAAATTTATCATACATTCCAAACTCTGCTTACCAACTGATACATTTTCAAAGTCATTTTCAGAATAAAATCAGATTCTCCCGATTGTCCCGTTTGCAAAACAGTCTGCCCTCGTTTCCTCAAGTTCATTCCGAATTTTATTTTAAGTCTAACAGTAAATTTGTGCAAACCCGACAACTCCGCGTTAAACGATGTCGTGCAAATCTTAAAAAAACGATTGTAGCTATTCTAACCCAAGGTTGTCAAGTAGCTATTTCATTAACGGTAAATTATAATAAAACTGTAAATAAACTGTCCAAGAAGTCTGAAAATCTACTATATTAACGAAAACAAAGTAAATATAACTTTAAAGGAGGGTTTACAATGGCAGAGTAGAGTGGAGTCACCAGATTATATTGTCTCTCCTTGTCTCAAGCTGAGACAACTTACATCTAGATGTGCAAAACCTCACAAAAACACCGTCCAACTAAACCGAGCTAATGGCCCTCTAATAGAAAGCTCTACACATTCTCTCTCTCTCTCTCTCTTGCTGTAGTATGCCACATAAATTAAAGTTAAAGAGCTTTGAAAAAGTGATCCGGGTTAATATGGAGATTTTCATATATATGTAGTTGTAAGTTGTCTCAGTATCAAGCTTGCAGATTTAAGATTTTTAGTACTGCTTCCACGTTACACCCTGTCACCTTCTTGATATACACCCTATCCAGGTATGATTCATCTCAGACGATAGCAACCAGTCTCAGCTTTCTAATGAATGTCCAATCAGCCCTCAGCCGTCAAAGTAAAAACATTGGAAAAAATTTTGTTACGATTTTCCCGCCAAAATACATAATAACAGTTTTATTACAAGATTTAGAAACACCGGAATATTACCTTTAATTTGATTGTGCACATGCACCTACATAAATGCTGTCGTTTTCGAGATATTCCCGTTTTTATAATTCTTAATTTCATGAATTTTGCTATTTGGCGTGGAATTGCATAGTATTAGGCGCGATTTCTATTGTTATTAGCAAAATTAATGAAATTATACATCATAAAAACGGTAGCATGTGCAGAGTCAAATTAAAGGTAACATTCCGGGGTTTCTAAAACTTGTAATAAAACTGTATAGTTACTATGCATTTTGGCGGGACAATCGTTAAAATTTGAAAAAATTAAGATTTTTTCCCCAAGTTTTTAACTTTGACGTCCTACAACTTCCGACGGAAGGTGACAGGAAGGCTTATTGAGCATTCATTAGAAAGCTGAGACGGTTTGCTATCGTTTGAGATGAATCATACCTTTATAGGGTGTATATCAAGAAGGTGACAGGGTGTAACGTGGAAGAAGTACTAAAAATCTTAAACCCCATTTTAAATGTAAAACAATCGGAAAACTCTTCTGTGTCCTAACTTGTCATTAAGTTAGCTTTGCCATCAGTGTTGCCAGAAAACCTCCTGAAAAATGTGCTATTTTGATTGTGCTAAAAAAGTGCCTTTTTCGAGAAAATGTGCTGAAAATATGCCGCCATTTTTTTCTTCTTTAAAATGTTTACATTTCTATGTAAAAGTTTTAACATCACATGCAAATGCGTTCGGAAAAAGAGAATAATGCAATAAACTCTTATTCAACCAAATTCAAATACACTTTGTCTATCAACATTGTTCGAATTACCTACGGGAGAGAAGGCGTTTGTTATATGTTAGTCTGCATTAAGCCTTTCTCAGCATTGTAACGAACAAATTACCTCAGAACATTTTTGCAGAGATATTTTGAATAAACAAACAAGTCTTTTTGTTTGAGGCAACTAGTCGTATAACTGACGAACATTTACCATATATTTATGTTATTTTAACATAAGTATATAAAAATTAAGAACAATTACTATTTTATAATTTTTTGTTATATACTTAACATTAAAAATAAAGCATTTTCTCTTCGGGGGTAAAAATTATAAAATATAATAAAAACTTAAATAAAAAATATACATTCAATATAAATTCTCAAAAGCCTAATTTCAGCATAAATTTAACAAGTTTAGCTTTATTACTTTATTGTTTTCTTCAAACATGAAAAAACTATTCTTTTTTGTCAAGTTCGGATGTTCAGATTAAATTGTGGGACACTATAAAATACAATACATACTATTGTTCAATTTACATGAAAAAATTAAAAAAAAAAATGTAATCGCAACTGTCGTACTTGAATCTTTTTCGAGGCTGCGAGTTGTAAAAATGGTAAAGATGAACAGAAAGAAGATTATTGTGATTTTTGGTAAATTTCAAGAAAATCTCAAGTCAAGTAATTAGAATCAATTCAACCAAACACCCTACTTGAGTTTCAAGTGGATTTCAAGTCAAGTACTCAAGTATTCATGTATTCGTACTGATAGATAGTCAAAAATCATTAATGACTTGAAAAATTTCAGTAGATAACTCAGACTCGTCAACCTCATTAGTTGTCTTATTGTATTCGTAAACAGATAAAAAACTCATCTTATTTATAGCTCCTTCAGTTAAGCCTATAGTATCGAGTTCTAGTAAAATGTGAGATTTCCATACAAATTTTAGCGCTGGTAAATTCGCAAGCAAAAATTTTACTGGTGCAGTACGGAGTTCGCCGGTAAAAACTGAAGATTCCCTCTTTATAAAATAGATGGCACGATAAATTCTCCACACATTTTACTATGCATTTGACATTCCTATTTCTATGAAAATTTGCATATTATTTTTCGATTGCTTGAGGGATTTCAATTGTGTTATCAAGATATAAAAATTAATTATTTTGTTTTCTACAAATTAACATACGTCAAAATTTTACTAGCGATTTTAATGTAAATTATTTGGAGACCGCGTTAAATTTTAATTCGCCCGATTTCGTTACTAGGCTTTACATCAACATCATGACAACATTTTTAAGGCTAAAGCCTAGTATTGAGTTCGGGCGAAAATTTATCCTGAATTTTAGCGAGAGTAGTACTAAGGTCAACGTGCTAAATTTGGCTTTTAGGTTTTGATTAGAGATGGCACCAGTAAGTCTCCAAAAAATTTAGCTTAAATGCGCTAAAAATGTTTATTGTCAGAGTTCTGACATTTGATAAATTTATTGAGTGGATTTTTGTAGTAAACGTAATTTTGTATGTCTTTGCTGTAAGTACGGATGAATTGGATCTCTTCTCGTGGCCATATTTTCAATATCATTGTCAATTTTTATTTTTTTTACATTATACATATTATTTTTATATTTTTTTATTATTTCCAAATAATTTTAACTACCTGTTTTTAAAAATATTATAACTGCGCGTTGTATTTCCGAGAAAAAAAATTGCAAAATACTTCTTCTTTTTCTTTTTACTATATCATTTCTCTGAGTCTCTGCTATCATATTTTAGCTGCTGAAGATCGGCCCGATATTGAAGACTCGCTAAAATTTAGTTTAGCGTGGACCTTAGAACTAGGCTTAACTAACACAAAGCGTAGAAATCGAACATTAAGGTTATGAAATTTGGAAGTATTAGTTACATAAGAAGTTTTTAGCATTAATGGGATGGACACAAAAATAGCATGAGAAAGATAATGTGCTAAAATAATTCCATTTATAATTAAATATGCGAAAAAAATGCCGGCATAATTTTCTTTTAAAATTGTGCTAATCGTGGGAGAAATGTGCTAAAATAGCACAAAAAATTCCTACTATGAAACAGAGAGTATCATGAAACAAAGTACCTATATTATTCGTCGCATGAAACTGAGAACTTAATCTTTTGAGATATAACAATTTTAGGAGTAAACGTTTTTCCATTATTTGAGATCATTATTGAAAATGAAAACCGGGAATATCTTATACATTGGTAAAGTAATATAGATAAGATTTTCACTGAATAAAAGAATATAGATTTGATTTTCTTGAGTTACATATGAGTAGGGCAGATCAAAATAGCCAAAACATCAGAATCGCGATTATGACTTGATGGCGACAAATAAGTTTTAAATAAGCTAAATTAAAATATCAATACCTTTTCGTCATCAACATCATATTTCAAGGCGACTTTACTCTAAAGTAATGTTCCCCTATCCAATTTGAAAATTCCCCTCAAGAATTTACTATTTCCTCTCGCCCGCCAGGCTTGAACATATTTGCCGGCCAACAACCGAAATGTTTCAGCGTTGATCTATCATAAGAAAAACTATTCAGATGAATACATACACGTTTCAATTTATCGCACCAACTTTAAATTGAAGTAAAGTTGATCAACTACCTAATACCAAATAAAATATAAATAATTCTAATTTTTACTATATTAATTTTTCTTGAGATCTTTTCCATGTTTCAGGTCTGAACGCGCGCTTCCTTGATTTGCTAGGATTAATGTTTTCCATACTATTTCGCTACTACTTATAATAAGAAAAACTGTAGAAATCCTAAAAGCACCGACTAAGTCTTTATCCCTAATTGCTAAACCAATCAGGGACATTATCTTGTACAAAACGAAACTTAAACAAAAAATTACAGTTAAAGAAAAACAATTTCAAAGAGAGAAGAGCTGTTACGTGGAAATGTCGGCTTTTGATACAAAACAAATTAAAACAAGCGAAATGCGTTGGAAATGTCGGCTTTTGACAGCAATTTTAGATGTCGTTTTCTGAGAATCACTGTCTGTGGGAGATGGCGGATTTTGAAACGAAGTTTTGTTTGGGCAATCAAATTTATACTATTTTTAGTAGACTTAAGGCATTTGATTTGAAATATATGATTTCTGGGTAATTTTAGTTTGAATTAGAATAACTAGCTTGAAAATTAAAAGAAAATGGAGTTGTTGGGTTTTGTTACTATACCACTCCTTTCTGAATTCGCATTTTAGGCTGGAAAATCGGTACGTAGAGCCATGCCCATTATTGCTACGGTAAGGACATTCAAGGAATCTGCTGACATTTAAGACATTTGTTGTTTTTATACCCTAGATGGAATCATAGGGTGGTTTACTATGTAAGTATGTCATTCCGTTTATAACCCACAGAAATAAACACTAGTAGATTAAAATGGATTGGACACCCAAGCATAATATTAAAAGTTATTTTGATTTTTGCTAGTCCGTCTGTCTGTCCATCTGTGTGCACGATATTTCGAGAACACGTATACTTAGAGAGTTAAAATTTTGCACACAGGCAAAACCTTCAAAAACACTTCACAAGCCATGAAACAGACTCCCTCATTACCACATGAGAGCCACAACGGAGTCCTAACATTCTAAGATATTTGCAGTGCAGTGTTCTTATGTAAAACTGACAAAAGTTTTATTTGAATAGCTCCTCCGCCGTAAACAACTATTCATACAGATTTGTATGTAATCACTTTTGTGTAAATCATTCATACCTCGTTATGAATGAAGTAAAATAAAAGCGCATCAGATTACAGCGCAAGCAGAAAATAAATTTTGTATCTGTATGGACAGTGCAGCAAATTTCTCAATGGCAACAAGGAACGTTACTCACTTGGGGTCACCGTTTCTTTCATAATGATACTGTGGGAAAATTATCGATTGTAGGTAACTTTAAGAAATTAATGTAGATTGCTTATTTAGCAATAATTAGCGATTATAAATAAGGTAGCATTAAGAAAGAAATTAAGAATAAAGTTTTGACCATTGACTGGTAAACGACAAGGCTTATTGTTCAGAACGCAGCGGCAATTAGCCAGGCATCTCCTTCCCTAAGATATAGAGGCTTTTTAGCCAGATATCTTCTGCATAAAGATATTTAGGCACCCCAGCCAAATATCGAGCAAGAATTGAGGCATTCAGCCAGTTCCAAGAATATTGGACATCGGCGAATACGCCAATCCATTGGAAAGCAGCATAAGGGCAAACATAACAGTTGTGATAAGCTTAAGCTTGCTTTCTTATCTTGCGAACCGAAATAACATTTTTATACCTTTCCTAACAAAATTATTTAAAAAAATTCATCTGAACCAAATGACTAAGATTCCTCAAACAAAAACTCTCAGCTGAGTAATCATTGTATATGACATGACGGGCTGTGGGCCGATGATATCAAAGCTTCGGACTTCGACTGCACATACACATATGCAATTATTACTCAGCTGAGCATAAATGGTAAGGTACTTTCTAATCAAGACTATTTTATTATTTTGTTAAGTCAGGTTTATAGTAAGTGTAGCCTTTGGGAAGGTAAGGAACCAAGCTGTAGATTACTAGAAGACTTTTTTCCTTAATGGCTAGTAGCTTAGGTTCTATAGCATATATGAAGTCAATGCTTGGCACTTTTCCATAATTATCAATATAGAATATTTTTACATGGCTTGGGAAGTATTCTCGAGGGTTTTGACACAGGTCTTTAAAGAAACAAGTAAAAAAGCTGGAACTGGTCTAAAAGACCAATTTTAATGATACTCTAGATGAATGCCCGTATGTAATTTCTTATGGTCACCCATCTGTGAAAGTTTCATTTTTGAAGTAGCATATATTTCTAGAACGGTTCGTCGGACAATGGAAATGATTATAATCAGTTTCATAGGTACAATAAAAAATAGTACAATAAGAACGTCTAAGACTGATTATTTTTACAGTATACGTAAAAAAACTAAGGTTCTATATGGCAACTCCAAAAAGGGCCTGCCCGATTTAGTTAATTTGTGAAGTTTTACTTACTATTACTATATGAAAACACAGTGTGGAAAATTTCAGCTCTCTACGTTAAAGTGTTGTCAGGCATTGTTAAAATATATAGTAAAAAACGAAATTTTTATATGGCAACCCTACGAAGGAGTTACCCGGTTTGTCCCATTTTCGAACTTAAATTTAAACGGTTTTGCAAAAATTATTTTCAAGTGCGTAACTATAGGAAGAAAACCCGATTAATAAATTTTTTCGACAATATTATAGCGATTAGTAAATGACCATTGCCGAAAAATCGGAAAAAAATTTATGAAAAAACATCAGTCGAAAAATTTTTGTATTGGAAAAATTAAGGAAAAAAGAAATCCAATAATGAATACTCATTAGTAGTCCTTAAAACTTATTTTTTATTCATTTCTTGATAAAGTAATAAAAATAATTAATTGCATGCCAGGCCACATAAGACAGCTCAGAGGGCCGTAATTTTTGCACCCATGATCTAGGGGATCATAAGAATTGATCTTAAACCAGTTTTAGCTTTTTTACTTGTTATTAATACTTAAGCTCGTCGCATATATTTCTTAGCTGACTTAGGGCCTTCCCACACGAAAAGTTTTTAGGGAAGGAAGTAATTTCCTCCCATTGTGCTGCGACGTGCTAGCACAATAATATCGCTCCTTATATGATTACCAAATTTAATTGTGTGTGTGTTCAATTAAGTCACAGTTTTTGATATAAACAATAACTATCACAAATTCAGCGCATGTAATTATTATTAAATTATTATATTATCACCTCAAATCGCAGATAAACATTTCTACAGCCGTCCTATGAGAAATTTCAAAAATTTCGCAATTTCAAAATGGCCAGAGCTAATTTGCTTGCAGTAGTATTGGTATAGTGCCCGTACTCCCGATCGAAACTTGGAAGCACGGAATTTTTTCCTACCCCCGAATACTCGTCACCCATAAAGCCACCATAAACGGGCACATTTCACGAAAAATATAATATATTTCGGCCATATATGAAAATATTGCTGCAGTATTTCCGTATGGCCGGGCAATATGGCCCAATATTTTTTAGTGTTGCTGATACTGTCCGATGTATTATCGGTGATATCGCTCCGTCATCTTAAATGCAGTAACATTGCTGGGCCATATCTATGTATTTCGATCGTCTTCTGCAACATAAATACTTTATGTACTTGTTCTGCGTGATTGTGTTCGTGTTAATAATGTAACTAGAAAAATACAAAAGACTATAAACTTTCTTTATTAATGAAGTACACTTACGTCCTGAATTATGGGATATATGGAAGCCGGTAGCTATAGTGATCGCAACGAGAAAAGAATAGTTGGGCCTTTATATTACCACCGAAAAAGCGGGAGTAAAACAATATGCAGTAAAAACTAAAGCAGCTTCACTTTCAATCATTATTGCCTTAGCTTACTTCGGGTGTACTGTATGCACAATATACTTCACCACCTTCCTTTCAGTCATATATTGCCAGTTATATTGCTGCATTTGTATTGCTGAAAATGTTGTCGAGCTATAATTTTCAGAAATATTGCCAACAATGCAATTTTTATTGCCCGTCTACGAGGTGTTACAAATCCGAACACGTCTAGAACCCGAATGCAAAACTGACAACATTATATTACTCATATTTTTCTGTTGTTTATATTTTTGAGTTTTGTTATTAAATATATTGCATACTGGCTTGATACTTAGTGGTTATATATCAAATTGGAGACTTGTATCTAACAGAGACATTTTGGAGGGGACATCAATCTTTCAAGTGTTCCACATGGATGGGTCGGACAGACCCATACACATACAACCCCAACCTAATCGGTAAACGAGTCACAAACGTTTATTATTGGCACATAATGGAGTCATTGAAATGAATATTTTTATCAAACAAATCAACTTTCGGGAAAAAATAACAGAAATTATATAATATTTTGTATAAATTTTCGCGTTTTAGCAAATATTCAGAATTTTTTGATATGACTTGTTTTTGCAAGAAAAAAACAAACCTATATAATGCTTTGAAATTAAAATTTTGTTAGTAGATTCAGTAATTTAAAAAATATTATAGCACATTACAACCAGCTTGTACATTATCTTATCCGAATATTCCATGCAAGCTGCATACTGGCATATGACATATTATTGGTACTAAGTTTTTCTATCTTTTGGGTCGGACTGAGATAACAACGCTTCCTTTTCGACATTATAATGGGGTCCTGAGCGACTTCTGAATTCCTTTAGAGTAATATCTCTTTCGCATATTTGCATCAGTTAATTGGCATGGTAAGAGTTTAATAAAATTCCATCTTCTTCGCAACGCTGTAGCTTTGATGCATAATTGAGGAATTTACCGAGCTCATATTTACCATAGCTTAAAATAAGCCGACCGACGCACGGGCCATCTATTTGGTCTACGGTTTGCAGAATAAAGAGAGCATTTTAGGTCCAACGAGTCAAGTGTTGCTATAGAACGATATTTTCTCCGGTTTGTGACAATAGAGGCATTCCTTGAAAATAGCCATATAAATAGGATCCAATATTACGATTTCCATCTGGCAGAAATTCATGTGAACAATTTCTTTTAATTTTTTTTTAACGTTCCTACATAATTCTCTGGAGTTCATTCACTATTTGTAAGGACGAAAACGTTTCGATTTGAACCAGCGATCGCTTTTAAAAGTTGTAGTGTAGGAATTGCCAGCTTTTATTCTTCGCAGGATAAATTCAATCCGTGAGTACATTTTTCACAATAGATATATCCATTATAAAAATAATTGTGGCAGATGTCAGTAGGGCTAAGTATTTTCTAGCCACATTTATTTGGTGTGCTTGGCAGATAAATCTTGAACTGACATTTTCTCCGGAATCCAACCAGCATCTCATCTACACAAACATTTTCTCCCAAGTGTACAGGTTTTTCATTAATTTTAAACATTTCAAATATATTAGATATTGTCGCAGCAACATCCATCACTTTCCATCCAGAATTAGTTTCAGGATAATCAAAACGGAGGCATGACAGAATAGTGAAGATATGTATTCACCGACATAGCACAATAAAAAACATCACAATCTGATCCATCTGAAGAAAATAATGATGCCAACATTTGCTTTCCAGACTTAAAAATAGATGTATATGAAAGCATACCTAGGAATGCGTCAAACTCAACTCTATCGAAATCTCTTAATTTCGCTCTGTTGTCATCTTTAATTTCGATCCTTATATGAAGTTAAACTTTTTTGTGTCCATATTAATATTTCATCAATCATCTCATCTGTAAACAAAAGCTTCCATATCTGAATACGATCTGTTTGATTTTCCAAATGCAAGCACTGCGTAGACCAGGCAAATTCACTATAATATTTTGTTTCGATATTCTTAATCTATGGCTAGGATCAATCTTTGTCCACTTGTGACGATTCCTTACACGATAATAACTTGAATCTCTCTCACCAACTACATCCTCCTCGACATTCTTCGATGATCTGGAATTGACTCTTTGAGATAGAGGTCCAGAAAGGCCTTTGTCTTAAGAAAACTGATTTCCGTCACTGTCATCTTCAGATGTGCCTTGCTCCAATTTCTGTATTATTAATGCTTTCCAAATTGAAATTTTTATCGAGCTGCATGTCCTCTATATGACTCATATCGCTCTCTACTTCCTCTAGATACTTCGAAATAAGTTCCTCGAAATTAAAATCGCCTCAATTTCTGTTATGACTCATATTGCTGTTTTTTTTTTGAAAGTAGGAATAAAAAAAAAACTTACATACTGTACGTGGGTCTAATAGACCCGACCTGCCTTATTTTGACCGCGTTACACTTACTCGACACAACATTTCGCATTGGTACAAAGCTATGACTGAATCAAAGGGTTATGTGACGACTGAAATATTCAATTCATTCATTTCAATATTAAACGTTGGCTTGGGTCTATTGAACCCATGTACGGTATCTAAAGGTTAAAACCAATTATTTTATAAAAACAATTAGATCGGTCTGTTGGAAATTTTGCGTCTATAAATATATATAAAAAGAATTGAACAACTAACAGATTATCCGTTTTATTTTTTTACCATGAATACGTATGTACATCTATGATAAAAGTGAGGAAAAGTTATTATGACATACATTCGAATTCCTTGCAATTTTCCTGCCCGAGAAAGAGAATGACGTAATTGAAATATACATATCTATGGGATCGGGCTTTCCAATATTCATTGAATCAAAAATACTTACAGCAATATATTTTGTTGCACGTATGCTCGTTCAAGTTCGTCATTGTGCCTAGGAGAAAACGAGATAGGTACTTGGGAGCGGAAGAAGAGAATTGTTCAAGGGGCACTAGGTAACAAACATCTAATCATGCTACAAATACATTTTTCTATTGTGACTTGAATAATTAAGATAAATTGCTGATGTCTGTCAATTTTTACATTATAAAGGCAATTTCACATCAAAAACAAGATCCGAAAAAATGTAAACCGGAAAACTCAATTTATTCCACTTTAAAACAAGATTTTTGCTCAATGATTAATAAAATCGCGGGAAATAGGATAAACTAAAAATTTTACTGAGAAAATAGTTGTATGTATTTCAGATTTTTATATTGAGTTTTTCGGTTTACAATTTTTCGGTTCTTCTTTTTGATGTGAAAGTGCCTTTCAGAAAGAAAGTCCTTGTTTTATTACCCTCCATATAATTTTTAAGTATCTCTGTATTATATATCGGGATTTTGTTGAGAAAAAAAAACAAATTTCTAATTTTCATCTTCTTTCTTTCTTCTCCGAACAAAGCAAAATACCAACAGGTGCTTCTTCCAATAATCCAAAATTATTGTAAATAAAGTCTATGAAATAATAGTGAAAAAGGACGTAAAGCTGTGTATATATCAATAAAAACAAATCAAATCAAATAAATCATATTAAACAAAAATGCCGAAATCAAAAAATTTAATAATAAAAAAAAGACTAAAGAAGTTCTTCAAGATATTTTACGATGAATATTTAAATAGTTAAATAGTGAAGATGGTAAATAAGAAAATAAAATGAATATGTATAATAAACGAAAAATTAATAAATGAACAAGAAAATTAAGAGAAAATTATGTGAACGCTCAACATTTTTTAAAACAATTATGACAAAGCGAAACAAAAAACCTAGTCCAAAAATTCCGATCCAGTCAACAAATTTAATGCTAAAATTATAATAAAATTACCAGAGAAGGAGAAATACTTGGCAACCAGCTATAGTTTATTTGGCACTATAATGTCACTGCTTAATGTTACAGGTGAGTTTTAAATGATTTCCTGTATTGACTTTTATTAACTATACATAAATAAAACAAAATTCTGTGTAAAAAGCAAAAATTTAATCACTTACAAGTTTCAGTAATTATGATTATCGAATTGGATTTACTTTTACATGAAAATAGTAAAAAATCTATTTATCTGTATGTATGCAATATTATGTAAGTTATTTTTGTAGTGGGTTTTTAAGGAAAAAACATACTTTTTAGAATCTTTATTGCACAACAAGAATCTTAGGAGTTAATCTAACTGAAATATCTGACTTCTATCGCCTAGAGGGAAAAGCGCATATCGGCTAAGTACCCACGGTGTAGTGTGTGTGTGGAATGGAATATGAGCTTATGAAGACTTCTTTGTTTGAGACACAATTATTTTATTTAAAAAATTAGTAACAACCTACGCGTTTCGTCTGCTTAAGACATCATCAGGGTTTGCACTAAAACTAGATCTGGGTCAACTACGTTATGCTAATTGCATACATACATACTACGCTAACCGAGCTACATACGCACACTAAGAGCTATGTAAATGCATACAAACCGAGTTAACCAATGTTACAAATTTACAAATTCGTTAACCGCACTAAACACGAACAGAAGATCATCGATGAGTTATATACAGGGTGTCCCATACGTACCGCATTTCCTTTATATCCCGGATTCCGCTCTCAATTTCGAGAAATAAATTATATGGAAGGAGAGCCGAAAAATGCACGGTGTGGGCGGTAGGGGGGTTTTGTGATTTTGTGATTTTGGATGCTTTTTATCCTAATACCATGTAACTTTCTTGTTATACACCCTATGAAGGTGACTTGCATCTCAGGTGATAGTAAACCATCTACGGTTTCCAACAAATGCCCAACCACCTATCTAGCCCCATACCATCGGCAGTTATACGACGTAAAAGTAAAAAAATTGGAAAATTTTGCAATTTCTTTTTCAATTTTAACGATTTTTCCGCTAAAAGGCAAGATAAGGATAGCACTTTCTTGAAAGATTTCGAGACCTCCGAATGTTACCTTTCATTTGATCCTACCTAAATGCTACCGTTTTTGAGATATTCCCGTTTTTATGATGCACAATTTCATGAATTTATCTAATTTGCGTGGAATTGCATAATATTAGGCGCGATTTCTATTGTTATTAGCAAAATTAATGAAATTATTATTATTATTTAGGTAGGTACATGTGCATAGTCAAATTAAAGGTATTATTCCGGGGATTGTAAATATTGTAAAAAAACTGTATAGTTATCATGCATTTTGGCGGGAAAATCGTTAAAATTTGAAAAAATTAGGATTTTTTTTTACAATTTTCTGACTTTGACGTCCTACACCTGACGATGGAAAACGACACAAAGGCTAATTGTGCATTCGTTGCAAAACTCAGACGGTTTGTTATCACTTGAGAAATTTACAGGGTGTAAAGTGGAAACAGTACTAAAAATCGTAAACGCCCCTACCGCACACACCTAGCATTTTCCGGCTCTCCTCCCAAACAATTTATTTCTCGAAATTGAATGAGGAATCCGGGGTATAAAAAAAATGCGGTAAGTATGGGACATCCTGTATATATATAAAATTTGTTGAGTAATGCTGAAACTTAATTAGATTAGGATTAAAAAGGGCGCTCCTATTATAAAAATCAATCTGATCATTCAAGAAAGCATAACCGTCATCATCAGCCTTCCTGATTTCGAATATTTCATATCTATCCAGTACTGGTCCTCCATCAACATTATGTAAAAGATCTATATTTTGGGTATTACATTCATTTAGATGTTTAGCAAGACCTGAAGTTGGGTTATTTGAATTAGTTGAATTAATGTATTCTTTGAATCTAAGTTTTAAAGATTTTTTTGTTTTTTCTATGTAGAACCCCGTTGCAGCTTACTTTATAGACTCCGCTCCTATCCATTGTGGCTTTCTCTAACCCCAATTTTTTATTAGTTAGTAAGTTTTTAGTGGTAAATTTATTAAAAAACGGCTGGGTTTATCTGCTTGTTAGCTAAAGGATTTTTTAATTTTTCAGAAATATTGTGAAAATAAGGAATTTTTCTCCACTTCTTTGGACTATAGATAGAAGAAAGGTACATTTTTGAAGCAAAATTTCCGTATAATAAAAAATAAAGTTGAACGAAAATAAAATTTAATTAACATTGAACATAAAAAAAGTCCTTCAATAATATGGAACAAGTGCTGGACGCACTGCATTGTCCGCGTTAGACAAAGTCCAAAAGACTTATCAGCGATGTCGGATTGTCGGATGGCTGTCTTTTTTTTATAGCTACTTCTATGGTCATTACTCTGAGGAAATTTTTAGCCTGATTCCTTTTAGAATTCTTCCTATGCGCATCACACGAGTTGTAATCCGAGCTTACCCCCACACCCTTAAAGTCAAATTCGGCCGTACCGTGAAATGTTGCGAATCCTTCATAAGCAGTACGAATGTGGAACGACGCCGTTACCTACTTGTCTCAATCCAATAATCCTCAATTATCTACACCTTCATAGGGTATTCCCTGAGCTTTGGCAACATCATAAAAAATATATAAATGATTATTTCTCTAGGATCAATCGTTTCTATTAATATGAATACATGCAGCGTTAAAAGGTTGAGTCAAGTTGAACGTGAGGTTTTGACCCGCGTTTATGAGTGCATTAAGTTGAATGATCAAGTTGAATTTGAGTCGAAATAAGGTTGAATTGACAAGTGTCTTTGACATTTTTTCTCAAAGATTTGTGCATTGAAATTGGAATCGCATAATGGTGCACAATATAAATAACTCCTCAAAATAAGCGGTCAAGTCGACTTTCATTTCAACTGGACTCACCTACCAAAAAAGAGTCGATTCTAATTCAACCCGATCTCAGTATACATTAAGTTGAGTTAGGTTTTAACCTGAACTATGTGTATTATACAGGGTGTCCCTTGAGCGTCTGGCACCCGAAGGCTATGGATAGGTCATGCTTAGACAAGCAAAAAAATGTATGAGTGGTGGGGGTAAGTCCCAGAGATAACGGGACTTAAAGATATTTGGATATGTTTTTATAGATTTCCCTGTAGCTTCTGAGCCTTACACCCCATGATGATGATACCTTAAAATTTGTTAGATTGACAATCGTTGGAGCTTTCCAATGGTCTATAAATTTTCCGCTCCTCCTATCCGTTTTGGAATTATGGCTCAACAAAGTTAGAATTTTGGAATTAGCTGAGTTTTTTTTATTTAACTACTATTTTTATCAAAAAATACGTTATCAACACTAATTTTTCATATTGAATTTAAGAAGCCCAAAAGCTTGGCTTTAAATTGACTGTGTACCCAAAATGTAACCTTTTCTATGTTATTTGCACTTTTTCTTGAACGTATCTAGCGAAAATGGCTTATAAAGCTGGCCCCAAAAGATAATTGCCTACATTCTGGCAATAATTGAACCTTTTCGCTGGAAATGCATAAGGAAAAGTGCGAAAAAACACAGAAAGGGTTGCATTTTGAGTTCAGAGTGAGATAGGTCATATTAAAGCCAAGCTTATCGCCTTTTTAAATCTAATATCAAAAATTAGTGTTAATAACATGTTTTTTGATAAAAATAGTAGTTAAATAAAAAAACGAGCTACAATTCCAAAATTTTAATTTTGATGAGTCATAACTTCAAAACGGATAGGAGAAGGGGAAAAGATTATAGACCATTGGAAAGGTCAACGATTGTCAATCTAACAAATTTTGAGGTATCATCATAGCGTGTAAAGCTCAGAAGTTACATGGTAATCTATATAAACATACCCAAATATCTTTAAGTCCCGTTATCTCCAAAAACGTTGGGACTTACCCCCCCTCACCCGTATAATTTTTTACATGTCTAAGTATGACCTATCCATAGCCTTTGGCTACCAGACCGCTTACGGGACCGCTCCTGTATGACAACAGCAAAATCGACCGTCGCAGTCAGAATTTGACATGTTAGAAATGGAAAGGCAAAAGTCACCGGTGTCACATAACTTCTAGAAGGGTTTTAAAATGTCGATCATTTTTACGTAATGTCATAAATTTCCAAGCCGTTCATATATGCAAATTTAACATTTCTATTTTCCATGCAGCGATTGAAATTTCCACATATGGATGGAAGTTTCAATACTTCTGACAACACGGGAAAAGCTTACTTAGGATGTAAAGTACAGAACTTTCGGTGAATGGTTTACAGTTCATGACGGGATTACGAGTAGGGTACAATATCATTAGCTTGATGTGGTCCTGGAAAAGGCGATGGCGCTTCTTACATTTCAGGAAAACTCTGAGTGCTGACGATGAAGCTTTTTTCATTTCAGGAAATGCGTTTTCCTTAGTGCTGTCCTTTTTTCTACGTCTTACGTCTTCTTGTTGAATGATTATTTTTGTTTTTGTTGTTTTTTTTAAACAGAAATCTATATGTGTGCGTGCTTGTCCAATGAACAAGTTCTGATTATAGGTACCATATTACGCTCAATAACTCTGAGCTGAGTAATAATTGTATGTGTGTATGTGCGGCCGTAGCCCGAATCTGTAGGCATCGGACCATGGCACACTACATATGCAATTCTTACTCAGTTGAGAGTATTTGCTTGGGGAAACGTTGTCATTTCGTTAAGACAAATTTTTTAAATAATTTTGTTAGGAAAGATTACGGTTGAGAAGATAAGATAGTAAGCTTAAGATTAATAGAAGACAATTTTTCTGTATGAATAGTAAGTAGTTTAGGGCGGAGGAGCTATTCAAATCAAACTTTTGTCAGTTTTACGTAAGAACACTGCAAATAGTTTAGAATGTTAGGACTATGTTAGGGCTCTCCTGTACTAGTGAGGGATTCTGTTTCATGGCTTGGAAAGCATTTCTCGAGGGTTTTCAATACGGCAATTGTTCTTTATCTAAAGTTGTAGTTAATTTTATATCAATTGTTGATAACATCATTGAATTTATTATGCCTGACTTATGTTGCGTACCTTATATTAATAATTTCTTCTGTTATTAGTCTAAGTTTATATGAATAATTAAATCTAGTCTTTGAGCTACTATGTGGTTTTCATTAATTATTTTTATTAGCTCATTTGTAATTTTCGTAATATTGTTAACTCTTTCATTGTGCAATGTATTTATGAGGATTGTGTGTTCTTGTTTTTCAAAGCGTTATTTATTTTATTTTGTATTGCAATAAAATATTCTTGGCCTGGACTACCAGCTATACACCTGCCGATAAAGTCAAATGATCTTGTTGTGGTCCCCGGTTATCGGATTCACTAGAGCAGATCATAAAAATACAGCACCTCACTTGACAATCTTTTTTTTTTTTTTTTTTTTTGTTTTTCTACATAAATTCACTCCGTCCACCTTGTAATGTGATATTATTTCATCGAGTACAATCAACTAACTTCTTGAACGTTAGACGCTATTATGATGCTTTAAAATTTGTTCGATTAAAATAATCTTTAAAGCTTTCTAATGGTCTATAAAATTTCCTCATCCTCGTCTCCGTCTAGAAGTTATGGCTAAACAAAGTTAAATTTCGGAATTTTAATTCGGGTTTCTTTATTTAACTATTATTCTTATATTCTTTTGGGTCATCTTAACCGACAGTTTTGGGCTTCCTAAATCCAATAAAAAATTTCGGGTTGATGACGTGCTTTTTGATTAGAATAGTAACTAAATGAAAAAAAAAAACGAATTAAAATTCCGAAATTTTAACTTTGTTTAGCCATTCTAGACGGAGACAAGGATGAGGAAAACTTATAGACCACTAGAAAGCTTTAAAGATTACTAATCGAACAAATTTTAAAGCATCATCATATTCTTATATTCTTTGAAAAACTTTTCTTCGAAAATTTCGTTTATTTAATAACAAATTGTTCACTTTTATCGCTATCCAGAGCCAACGACGAGGACGTAGTGAAATTCTGGTCCCTTTTTAGATTTATTTAGTTAATTTCAGTTTTTTTTTTTTAAATTTAAGATAAAATAATAGAAGAAAAGTTTAGGTAATCATAAAATAAAATTAAATCAATATAATACGAGAGTTAAATAATTATATTATCAGCAATACTTTCCGGATATTGCTTTCTATAAAAATCATTATATTGTACAACAATCCGATGTTAATTTTTGCTTTGCTTAATTTTTAACAAATCTATAAATTTCTATATAGATGCAATATATTGAATTATCAAATCACTTTTGTGTCTTTCTAGTGAATATGGATACGATTTGACATGGTTGCATGCAATTCAGTTACTTCACTATAAAAACTTTGTACTGTCCTATTAGATCGTTTTAGACTATGTAGATCTCTGATTAAGGAAGTCTCCTTTATCTTATCCGAGAATCAGTTTATATTCAATAGAAGGTCTAATTTAGGTGGGGAGGGGGGGGGGGGGGGGAGCAAGTGGTCCCCATTACTTATTGAGAACCTCACTGGCTTGACCTTCAACTTTATTTCTAATGGCCCGTAATAGAATTTTTCCATATGCTTGTGTCATTTATTGACCAAGCATCCCACAATATGTAGGACAGAAGATGCATATAAAAAACTAAAGAAATCTGCTATTTACATTCAGCGTTCATATAGAGCAAAAAACAGCAATGCAAGAACACCGTGCTGAATACTTGAAATTAACAAATGCAACTCTTAGAATTCAGGAACTGTACAGAGCTAAGTTAGTTGGCAGGAAAGTTAGACTTGAGTTTGTATCTAAAAAATCAGCTGCTATAATAATTCAGCGAAGATTATCGCGCAGTGACTAATGAAGGTGCAACACGCTGAATATCAACACTTCAGGTACAAAAGTATTGTAATTCAGCAGCACATGAGATCATATTTATTGGGGAAAAAAACTCGCCTCG